>CM035115.1:30221212-30572268 GCA_020205555.1 Panax stipuleanatus | reverse complement strand
CGTAGAACCCAACTTTGATTGATAAGTTAAAGCTGCTCAAGCTACAGATACAGAGCTAATGAATATGAGGAAAAAGGTGCAAGAAGGTGCCATTCCAGAAGCAAGGATTGATGAAGAAGGAATACTTCGAGTCAACTCCAGACTTTGTGTTCCTGACGATTCTGATTTGAAGTATAGAATCATGATGGAGGCACACAACACACCGTTTGCAATCCATCATGGGAGTACCAAAATGTATCGTGATCTTCGACATACATTTTGGTGGAGCAATATGAAGAGAGAGATCGCGGAATTTATCTCGAGGTGCTTAACGTGTTAACGTGTCAAGGCGGAGCATCAAGTGCCAAATGGTCCATTACAACCACTTGAGATTCTAAAGTGGAAGTGGGAACACATTACCATGGATTTTGTTACTGGTCTTCCCAAGGTTTCTCAAGGCATAGATGCGATTTGGGTTATTGTTGATAGATTAACCAAGTCTGCTCATTTCTTGCCGATACGAGAGACTTATTCCCTTGAACGTCTTGCTCGTATATACGTGAATGAGATTATGAGATTTCATGGCATGCCAGTATCCATAGTTTCGGATCGTGATCCAAGATTCACTTCACGATTTTGGGTCAGCTTGCAGAAAGCTATGGGCACGGATTTACGATTCAGTTTGGCATATCATCCACAAACGGACAGGCAATCGGAAAGGACTATCCAAACTCTTGAAGATCTATTGAGACTCTGTGTTCTAGACTTCAAAGGGAGTTGGGATAAGTACCTACCATTGGTGTAATTCTCCTACAATAACAGTTATCAGGCAAGTATAGGCATGGCTCCATTCGAGGCGTTGTATGGACGAAAATGTCGTTCTCTAGCATGCTCGGATGAGGTGGGTAAAGCAACATTGTTGGGACCGGAGTTAGTACGTATGACTACGAAAAAGATTCACATGATCCGACAACGTATACAAACTGCACAAGATCGACAAAAGAGTTATGTTGATCTTCGTCGAAGGGACGTGGAGTTTAATGTCGGAGATCATGTATTATTACGTGTTGCTCCATGGAAATGAGTTACGAGATTCGAAAAGAGAGGAAAGCTCAACCCACGATTCATTGGTCAATTTGAAATCCTTGACCGAGTAGGAAATGTGGCCTATAGACTCGCCTTACCTCCAAGCATGTCTCGTGTTCATAACGTTTTTCACATATCTGTGCTTCGTAAATATGTGAAAGATCCAAACCACATTATTGAGTTAGAACCAGACGAGAGAAGATTTAACATACGAGGAGGTACCTGTTAAGATCTTGGATAGGAAGGAACATGTCTTACGCACAAAGGTTATACCTCAAGTTAAAGTTTTGTGGAGGAACCATGATATCGAGGAAATGATATGGGAGTTAGAATCGGAAATGAAAACGAGGTATCCTCACCTTTTCTACATACCAGGTACGTACGTCAATTCGAGGATGAAATTTCATAAGGAGGGGAGGTTGTAAGACCCCAATTTTATGAATAAGATTTAATTTTCTTTATATATTATTTTGAAATAGTAAGGTGTTGATTTGATAAATGCGATAAGTTATGGGTGAAATGTGTAAAGTTTACAAAGTAAACAAGTGGTTATAAAATATTCGTTGTGTCGGGGGAATATTCGTTTGGTCGAGGAATATTCTGTTGTCGGAGAATATTCGTACGACGGCGCAGTCATTGGTGGACTCCACAACGGAATGAATGTCGGATATAGAAAGCGACAGAAGTAACCTTTTTATAAAAATAACGGCAAAACTGTTACTGTTAGTACTGTTGAAATATCAGGTGGTTAAAATATAATAATACGTGGTGTTGCACAATAGCACACGGTATTGCACAGTATTTCAAATTATTGATTCTTACGTATGAAGGCTTTTACTCAATTATTGTTACAGTAATTATTGTTCAATATTTTATATTATTGATTCAATAATTGCATAATATTTTATTGGTTCAATATTAGCTACGTTGATATTTTATATCAATAAGTGCTACTTTGCTATTTCATATTATTGATTTAATAATTATTGCACATTATTTTAAATTATCAAATCAATAATTTATATTATTTGAATAATATTATTAGATAGCATTATTGGCAATGTCTAAGGAAGTTTTGTCTAGGAAAGGGGTTGATAAATTGCGCGCCAATAAGGAAAAATCTCTATCAGAAGGCCTCCCCTTTCCTGGGAACGACCTATTTGTCAATATTGTAGTTCTGTAATATTATTTGTGAATAATTAATTTTTGATATATATGATAAGAAAATATTTATTCAATGTGGATTTAGACGGAGGAATTTTTAACATGTGACATTTGTTGAAAGTTGGTATTTTATCTTGTCCGATAAAATAATTCATTCAAATATATTATTATAATATTACATTATAGTAGTATGATGTGATTATATAATAGTATGATTTTTGTAATTTGAATGGTAACATTATTATAGTAAATTCATGGTATAAAAGTTAAACGAGGTGGAAGAGTGCAAATTGAATTTGAACTCTTATGATACAAGCAATGATGTCATCGGAGCGATGATGAAAACAATGATGTCATCGGAGCGATGAGGTAAGCAAGGATGTCATCGGAGCGATGATGTAAGCAATGATGTTATAAATTATGGCAAAAAGACTATTTTACCCTTACTCTGCCGAGCCTATAAATAGAAGTTCATTTCTTCATTATTTCTCACCAATTCACTAAAACTATAGAGAGAGAAAGTATAGAGAGAATAAGAGAGAAAGAAGAAGAGTATTCTGCTATTACGCTAGTGCAGTCCCCAAATTTTAAGGTAAGGGATATTATTTCTTTCGTATTCATGAAGAGAGTTATTTTCTTTCAATACTCGTAAAGGTTGTTATTCCATTCCTTATTATTCTGTTGGAATAATCTGTCTGAGCGGACTACCGCCAGACGGGTGAATCTTCGTATTCAGTTGTTATTCAACTGTGGAAATAATCTGTTTGAGCGGACTACCGCCAGACGGGTGAATAACCCTTCGTATTCAGTTGTTATTAAATTGTGAAAATAATCTGTCTGAGCGGACTACCGCCAGACAGGTGAAAATCCAATTGCAATTTCGTATATTGTTTCATTTCAGATTCTTAACTCTAAACTTACTACGGTAAGTATTGCTTCTATAATTCTTGAAATGATCAGATATTACTTGAGTTTTGCGCTTCATCTAATATTATTTCACTGGAATATTGGTCTGAACTTTCTTATGAATTTTTTTATCTTTTCATGTCGAGTTACTATTCATGAGTTACTATTCACGAGTTACTATTCATAGAGTACTATTCACGATAAAAAAAATTCTTCTTCTTCCAAATCATCTTTGATTGGATCCAGGTTTTGATCTTCATTCTTGAACTCTGGATAAATTCTCTAATATTTGTCCTTTATCTCACTGGATCCGTTATTCGTATTATTTTTCATCATCCTCAGTTCTAAATGGTGATATAACTGAATATCTTTGGCCTGTAGTGCAAAGATGAATGATTACCTGATAAATATCTTTGGCCCGTAGTGCAAAGATGGACAGGTGTTGAGGTGAACATGACCAACTGATGATACAAATGAATATCTTTGGCCCGTAGTGCAAAGATGCATATTTGATTCGAGATGTATATTGATTGATGTTACATGGATAAAATATTGATGATGGACTTTTAAATCAAAGAAGATAGTAGACATCATTCTCTACTTAACTCTTCTAATGAATTATTATTTTCGCTGCGAATATTGATCTAAAACTTGTCGTCCATAATATTTTATTTGATTTATTGAAAGCTAACGATAATTTAGTTTTTCATTATCTTAGTCATAATATTCTTTACTAGGCTGGTTGAGCTCACCCTTTTCTTCCATTGTTCTCTTCAGGAAATGAGAATGTCGCGGGTACTAGTCGGGGAATGGAGTGATGGTCCGAGTTAGAGCTGTAGAAGTCCTCACTATTTGTTTTATTTAAAATAGTGTGATAATAAATGTAATGTGGACTTAGTTTGAATATTAATATTTTCTACCTGTCTGTATTGACACTCACAGTTGTGTGGTCGTATTTTGCACGACCGTGTGATATGAAAAATTATATTTAAATTTTATTAAGTGTATTTGGTGACTCAAAATGGGTGGAGTATTGAACCTATTTTGGGGGCGTCATAGCTTCGGTAATAGCTCTGTCTCTGATTTGATGAAGGAGGGTCTAATCAACCAAGCTAGGGTATGTAATTCGTTATTTAGCCATCCCTTTTGTGTACAAATGTCTTCCTATAATTCATCCTTAACTTTGAATAATTGCAGGCGAACGGGGTCTTCGGGCATCTCTTCCAAAAATACAAAGAGGTTGAAGCTGACGAAGAGACGACCCTAAAAGAAAATGCTCTTCTAAAATCTGCCCTGGCGAGGGAGAGGAGCGAACATGAGAATCTCCGCTTCAATTGTAAGGGTCTACAAAGTGATCTAGCCAAAATGAAAGAACAACTGGTAGCGTCCGAAGCTTCACAACACGCAATTATACAACGGAATGAAGAACTTCGACGTGCCAACGAACAGTTAACTCAGAATAACCGAAACCTGGCCCTAGCCGTGTCAGATGCTAAGAAATCTGAAGAACATCATCTAGATCTTCGAGGGAAGGTTGAAAGAGAGCTTCGTGATCTAAAGCTGATGGGTCCCCCTCTTACCGAAGAGCTTCGTAGGAAGATTCAAGAAGAGTATCGGAAGTCCCCTGCCTTAACTAGTGAAATAGTTTAAATGTATGCGGAGGGTTACGAAGCGGCCCGAAGCAAGGGTAAATCAAGACTGGCTACTGTTTCTTTGAACCCACTAATCCTCGATTCTTCCGAGTCCGAAGATGAAGAACAGTAGTGAAAATAACTTGTTTTTATTTTAATTTTATGTACTCGCAAAAACTTTTAATTAATGTTATAATTTTCGTTTATTCCCAATGAAATAGGTTTTGTTCCTTATTACCCTTTCAATATGAGTTATATAAATCGAACACAACACTTCAAATAAAATAGATTAATGATGTAAGGTAATACTTACTCCTTTTCGAAGGGTAATGTACACCATCATTCGAAAGAATAAATCACCGGACTTGGAATAAGGGTATTTGCTCCGAAGAACTTGTAATGTCATTCAACATTATAACAACTTGACAATCCCGTTCTTCTCCAAGAGCCGAAGAGGTTAAACAAAAAATATTCACTTCGCCGTTCTAAGGCTGAAGGAATCCAACCTTATAATTTGGCGAACTTGTTCTCTCCGGAAGCCGAACAGGTTCAACCCTCAATAGTTCACTTCGTTATGAGGAGATGAAGGAATTCAACCTTATACCAAGCTGGCAACCTCGTTCTCTCCAAGAGCCGAACAGGTTCAGCCCAAAAATTATTCCTCTTCGCTTGTCAAAAGAGTCGAAGGGATCCGGCCTTATAACTTGGCGAACTCGTTCTCTCCGGGAGCCGAACGGGTTCAACCAACAATAGTTCGCTTCGCTACGAGGAGACGAAGGAATCCGACCTTATACCAAGCTAGCAATCTCGTTCTCTCCAAGAGCCGAATAGGTTCAACCCAAAAAATATTCCTCTTCGCTTGTCAAAAAAGTCGAAGGGATCCGGCCTTATAACTTGACGAACTCGTTCTCTCCGGGAGCCGAACGGGTTCAACCAACAATAGTTCACTTCGCTACGAGGAGACGAAGGAATCCGACCTTATACCAAGCTGGCAACCTCGTTCTCTCCGAGAGCAGAACAGGTTCAATCCCGAAAAATATTTCTCTTCGCTTGTCAAAAAAGTCGAAGGGATCCAACCTTATAACTTAACGAACTCGTTCTCTCCGGGAGCCGAACGGGTTTAATCAACAATAGTTTGCTTTGCTACGAGGAGACGAAGGAATCCGACCTTATACCAAACTGGCAACCTCGTTCTCTCCGAGAGCCAAACAGGTTCAATCCAAAAAATATTTCTCTTCGCTTGTCAAAAAAGTCGAAGGGATCCAACCTTATAACTTGACGAACTCGTTCTCTCCGGGAGCCAAACGGGTTCAATCAACAATAGTTCACTTTGCTACGAGGAGACGAAGGAATCCGACCTTATACCAAGCTGGCAACCTCGTTCTCTTCGAGAGCCAAACAGGTTCAACCCGAAAAATATTCCTCTTAGCTTGTCAAAAAAGTCGAAGGGATCCAACCTTATAACTACCAAGAAGAAAAGCCATCATTGAAGAAAAAAGTCACTTTTATTGATAATTGTCATAGTAGTTACAGACTTCCGGACTTTGACATTGGCTCTACTAAAAATATTTGCGGAGCCTTCCTGCATGCCAAGTATTCTTAATCTCAGATCCATCTAAAGTTCGTAATCGGTAAGTCTCGGGCTTTGGTATGCTAATGACTTCATAAGGGCCCTCCCAATTTGGCATGAGTTTACTCATATTCTGAGGTGTAGAAGCCTCTACCTCCCGAAGAACAAAATCCCCAACTTTGAATCTCCGAAACTTCACCCCTTTGTTGTAGTATTTAGCCACACGACGCTGATATGTAGACAATTTTATCAAGGCTGCCTCTCTGACTTCTTCGAGCAGATCTAAGTTGGCCTTGAGTCCCTCATCATTATACAATTCTTTGAACTGACTGACCCGAAGACTTGTAGATCCAATTTCCACCGGAACTAGAGCATCAGAACCGTATGCCAGTCTGAATGGGGAATCTCCCATTGTAGTCCTTGGCGTAGTTCGGTAAGCCCATAGCACTCTAAGTAATTCTTCAGGCCATTTTCCTTTGGCGTCATCCAGCCTTCTCTTGATTCCATTCAGGAGTATTCTGTTAATCACCTTAACTTGCCCATTAGATTGTGGATGAGCAACCGAAGTCTTCCGATGCTGAATCCCTAACTCCTTCAAGAACGACTCAAATTTTGATCCCACGAACTGGCGTCCATTATCTGAAATTACCACCATAGGAATACCAAATCGGAACACTACTGACTCCTTCAGAAACTTCAAGCATTCTTGCTCCGTTATCAGCCAAAGCGGCTTCACCTCTACCCACTTAGTCATATAATCAATTGCCACTATAACAAAACTGACTTAACCTTTCTCTTTTGGGAGTGGACCCAATATATCTACCCCCCAGACAACGAAGGGTATAGGAGATAAAATCGAGTATAGCTCTTCTGGTGGCTGATGTGGTATTGAACTATTTAACTGGCATTTTGGGCATTTCTTCACATAATCGGTAGCCTCTTTGAAAATTGTTGGCCAATAAAAATCTTGACGAAGTACTTTATACGCTAATGACTTTGCGGCCATGTGATCACCGCAAATACCTTCATGAACTTCTCGAAGGGCATATTCAGCTTCAGATGGAACCAAACATTTCGACAATGGAGAAGAGTAAGCTCTTCGATACAGATCTCCATCAATAAGCACGAAGTTTGCACTTTTATATTTTACCTTCTTGGCTAACATCTGATCTGAAGGTAGTACGCCATCTGTTAGATAGTTTATATATGGGGTCATCCAACAATTAGACCTTTCCATGCACATTACTTCGCCATGCTAGATGCTAGCTTGTTTCAGGATTTCCAAGTAAACTGTCCCGTCAAAAGCGCTTGATTCAGTAGTAGCCAACTTCGATAATGCATTAGTGTTAGAATTATCAGTTCGACCAACACCTTGAAATTCACACGAGGCGAAGTATTGAAGTCGATCTTTCAATTCTGCAAGATACTTCACCATTTTAGAGCCTCGAGCTTTGTATTCCCCCGAAACTTATTTGATGACCAGCTGAGAATCACTGTGAACAATCAACTTCTAAACTTCTAAACTCTTGGCCAGACGCAACCCTGCTAGCACCGCCTCGTATTCAGCTTCGTTATTCGTTGCCCTGAATTCGAATCTGATAGCCTGTTGCACTTTGAATCCTTCCGGACTGGTCAAAATGATCCCAGCACCACTAAGGTCCGAAGTAGAAGATCCTTCGACATATAAGGTCCAAGAATCATGAGCCTGTTGAAGTGTAGCCACCATTTTCGTAGATCTCTCCACTTCATTTAGGCCCCCATCAGCTTCGAAAAACGAGCATTCTACTACAAAATCAGCCAAGGCTTGGCCTTTAATAGCTGTCCGTGGATAGTATTCTATGAAGAACTGAGATAGCTCCATCGTCCACACAGCAAGTCTCCCCGAAATATCTGGCTTCCCCAGCACCTTCTTTAGTGGCTGATCTGTATATACCACTATTACCCGTCCTTGGAAATACTGCCGAAGCTTTCTACTAGCAATGATCAAAGCAAAGGCAAACTTCTCAAGGTTTGGATACCTTATTTCTGCGTCCCTGAGGGCATGGTTCACATAGTAAATCGGGTGCTGCTTACCCCCAACCTCACGTACCAAAACTGCTCCTACGGCCAATGAACTTGCAGCCAGATACAAATACAAAGGTTCAGTGGGAACTGGCTTTACCAACAGAGGTGCCGAAAATAAGTACCTCTTGATCCCTTGGAAAGCTTCCTCACACTTCGAAGTCCATTGGAATGTTTTCGTATTCTTCGGCCCTTTCAATGTATTAAAGAACGGCAAGCATCTTTCCGCTAATTTAGACATGAACCTCCGCAACGATGCTATTCTACCAGTTAAACGCTGGACATCCTTGTACGACTGTGGTGATTTCATGTCTAAGATAGCATGGATCTTCTCTGGATTAGCTTCGATACCCCTCTTGCTGACGAAATATCCCAAAAACTTGCCTGCTCCCAGCCCGAAAGTGCATTTAGTCAGATTCAGCTTCAAATCATAATGTCGAACCGTCTAGAAACACTCCTCCAGATCATCTAGATGACCCCGAACACACATACTTTTCACAATCATGTCATCAATATAAACTTCCATATTCTTTCCCAGCTGCTTTGTGAAGACGTGGTTCATCATCCTCTGATAAGTAGCTCCCGCATTAATCAAGCCGAATGTCATTTTCTTGTAGGCATACACTGACCGATGAGTAATGAAAGCTGTCTTTGGTATATCCTTCTTACACATAGAAATTTGATGATATCCCAAAAATGCATCCATGAAGCTAAGCGAAGCGTACCCCGAAGTTGCATCAATAAGTTGGTCTATATGAGGCAGAGGATAGAAGTCCTTTGGACACGACTTATTTAGATCGGTATAGTCTATACAAACTCGCCACTTGCCATTATGCTTCTGTACCAGAACCACATTAGCCATCCACTCAGGATAATCAATCTCGAAGATAAAGTCTGCATCCAGTAACTTGGTGATTTCCTCATCAATTATTTTCTGTCTTTCTGGTGCGAAGATCCTTCTCTTCTGTCGAACGGGCTTCTTAGTTGGATCCACTTGCAATCTGTGCTCTGCCACTTTTTGACTCACCCCCGGTATGTCACCAAGAACCCAAGAAAAGACATCGGCATAACACCGAAGTAACTCCATAAGATTTGTCCGGAAAGGCTCCGGCAGCCCCAAACCAATTTTCACCATTTTTTCTTTCTTTCCAAGAATCAATTCGATCTCTTCGGTCTCCTCTACAGGCATGATTAGGGGTTCCGTTCCACTTTCTGTAAATGGTTCTATTTCAATGGCCATGTTATGTTTCTGCTTGCTGACTCCCACTCCCGAAGTGATCAGAGCATTTCGATAACACCTCCTCGCCAAGTCCAGATCTCCTGCGACTTCGCCGACTCCATGGGGCATAGGAAACTTAATTTTGAAGTGGGGAATTGAAGTAACTGCCTGTAGAGCTGTCAAAGTAGGTCTCCCCAAAATGGTATTGTAAGCCGAATCAATATGTACAACGTAAAATTTATAGATAATTTGAACCTGTTGGGGAACCGTCCCGAGGACAACCGGCAGCTCAATGGTACCTGCCACTTTGACTGGGTCGTTGCTGAAACCATATAAAGGGGCCTCCTGCCCAATCTCCATCTTCTGACCATCCAGAGGCATTCGGTGATAAGCATGAGCATATAGTATATCCACCGAAGAGCCATTATCGATCATCATTCTCTTCATATCCACCGAACCGACCTGTGCAGTGATCACCAAGGCTCCTTCGTGCGGTTCAATAGGTTTCGAAGGGAAATCTTCATCTGTGAAAGAGATTATGGAGCCCGGGTACGCCCTTTCTGCCTTCAGAGGCTTATCTGTCAGAGTCATCACCGAGTCCAGATATCCTCGTCTTTTCTTCCCTGCAACCTTACCCATATTTCCCCCAGAGATCATATCTACAACATGCCGTACCGCCTGGTTTGGCATCGGTTGAACTGGCTGGGCGACTTGTATTAATTCTCTGTTCTTCGGCTGGTCCCTTTGTTGTTCTCGCCCTGCTACATACTGTATCAGGGTACCACTTTGAACTTTTCTCTCAATGAACTCCTTCAAACTTCAGCAGGAATTCGTATCATGCCCAACCGCCCGGTGGTAATTACAATATAAAGCAGGATCTCCGGACCTTGATCGGGGATTATTTTTACGTAGTTCAAAATATGGTTGGTTCTTTATCTGTTCCAAAATAGTAGCTCGATCTGTGTTGAGCTGCGTATACACCTTATTCACCTTCTGAGTTGGAACGGGTGGGCGATCTCCCCTAGGTGTCCAGTTATTGTTATATCTTTTTTGATTCCCTTCAAACCGGTTATTACCACCACTACTCTTTCTCTGATTACCGTCTGACTTCTTCTTGTCTTTTTCATTTGTTTTTTTCGAAGAGCTCTGCTTCAAGCTAGCCATCGCTTCTTCCACCACGATAAAGCCTTTAGCCTTCTCAAACGCTTCGGCCAGGCTCTTCGGATGCTTGAACATCAGCTTCTTTACCAGTTTCTCTGATTTCACTATATCTAAACCATTCTGAAACAACCCTACTGCCTGAAGATCGTTAAGATTTGAAACCTACCCCACAGCTTCTCTAAACCTCTTCACGTATTGCCCCAGAGTCTCGCTCGAATACTGCCTTACTTGAGCCAACGATCCCGTGGGCCTTCCCCTTCTCTTATTACTCCCAAAGTGAGCATGGAACTTATCACATAGATCTGCCCATGACGCAATTGAATCCGAAGCCAGAGTTCCCATCCACTGCCTCGCATCTCTTCTCAATGTCAATCCAAATGTCTGACATTTAGCCGCATTCGAATAGTCGTGATAATCCATTAGTCTGTCAAAGGCTTGGCTGTGGTTGAATGGATCCCCAGAACCATCATAACTTTCCATATGAGGTAGCTTTTTGCTGGGATCTGCTTTCTCCTTAAGAATTTCCAATGAGAAGGGAGACGCCTTTTTGTCCGAAGTCTTCTTCCCTTGCTGAACCTCTATTAGCTGCTTCCGAAGCTCTTTTATCTCTTTCGCCAGGTCCTCTACCACTCCAGGTGGCGAAGCAACTTCTTTCATTGGAGAATTTATATTCTCGTGTTCAATCCGATCTCTTCCATCCGGACTATACGATCTTGAAGGACCTCGTCTGTTACTTCGGCCGGAGCGAGAACTCCCTGTGTGGTATACCCTCTTCGGACTCTCTGGAGAATGACTTCTTGAATGGCTTCGTCTCCCATCCCTTCTACTGTTCTTGCAATATTCAAGACGGGGCACCCTTTTCAAAGTCTTGGTAGAATATTCCCGTGACCCACTTCGTCTTCTATTGGGGTAATGACTATAAAACTCACTTTCCGGCTGCCTAGAATATTCATCCCCCCTTGCTCTTCGTCTCGGTGATCTACCCCGCCTTTCCGGTCGAGTGTAACTGGACACTTCATCTTCTCTCTCAGCCACAAGAACCATTTGTTTAGAAATCTCTTCCCTCTTCTGTAGAAGCGCTTTCAAAGCCGTGCCGGTCTCTTGCCCCATCCTTGCCAGGGTAGAGATTTTGTCTGCCTGACCTTCTTGGTGTTGGGTCCTAGGCGGTGTACCTAACACCCTTTTCTGACCCTTGTCAGGACTTTTACTGGTAGTAGGAAATAACTTCCTCTTGGTATCACCATGACCTCTAGCATGAGGCCCTCCCAGAACTTCTTGTGACCCAAGTCTATCATGGACACTTACCGAAGGGCCCAACCTATCTTTCACCGAGATTCTTTGCAAAGAAGAACTAGCAATCGTCGACTGTCCTTCGGCTGTAACCGTCTTAATGTTCACCATAGCTTCCGATATAAGAGACTTAATGTTTGTGATTGAAAACCAGAAACACTAGAAGCCCTCCTTCTAGCGCCAATGTTAACGCCAAGATCTCGCTATGCGCCTCAATCACGAAAAGCACGCCTAATCCTGCACAATGAACACGTTAGCACCGGATCTCAACGGTTTTGGGCCACCAGGGATCGCTCCGGTGTGAGAGTAAGTACAGGTCGAAAAAGGATTAACAATGGAGGTGGTGTGCTCTAGTGTCTGGAAAGAAAAATATTTTGTTACCTCCCTTGTGTAATGCTCTGTACTCATATACTATCTCACCAACTTGCATGTTTTCCCCCGATGCCTACGTCAGTTGGTTGCATGCAGGCTTTACCATACCTTGCCCTCTATCCAGTCAACATTATGTCAAATCCACATTAATGAAGGTGGCTTAAGATGGCTGGGCCCATCACCTCAATCGGCCGCCTGCTAATCCCACAGATTAGGGATAATCTTTAGTCTATAAGCTACCACCTGTCACCCACTACCAACTCTGGTCTGGGCCAAATAATCATTTAGAAAATAGCCCAATGCTCCAAAAGTAAAAATGGGCTATGACCCGAAAAGTCTAGAATGCATAAGATCCGATCAGTCCAAAAGGTTACGGCCCAACAATGACATTACTAATGAAGATTGAAACTGGTTAGAAATTTATGATTCTTCTAATCACATTATATAACCATTATGATTTAATTTATGGTAAACTCGTAAAGGAACATTGTTGGCGCTTTTTTATCTTCTGCAAAGCCTTTATTTTTATTCAACAAATAAAAAAAACAAGAACATCTACTTATTTAAATGAACTTGGTCCATTACTCAAAATAATTTGCATGTTTAATGGCCGAGAAAGATAGACGAGATCTTAATTTTACTAAGTTGGTGCAAAAATAATGGTAGAAGTGGCCCCATGATCTATTACTTGTCCGAGCTCGTACAATAATTTCAAAATCTTGTTTTCCTCTTCTATTTAGGATATTAGACTAGAAGAGGAGTAGATTTTTTTTAATCCAAAAAATAGGAGGTAGGTAACATGTCCTAAGCTATTAACTATAGAACACATTGCACTTATAAGTTATAACAATCACAAATATATGAACCAACTCTTACCGCATGACTCTGCACCTATATCAAGGTCAAAACTCTAGAATTCTCCATAAATAAATAGCGTGTAAGACGTAGAGTTATTATAAACCACCAATTTTAGGTAAGAATCGAATTCAAACATTGATAAACAACCGTTTTATCACATCAACTACAAAACAATATCAATAATTCAATAACATGTTTATTAATATATAAATTTACATATTTATTCATAATTAATTTATTTGAATTACACAGATTTTTTCATGTAATTACTTTTTAATATATATTTCTTTGTACTACAATTTACACATTTCTTTATAATTTAATTAATTTATACATTTGTTTATATTACCATTCTTAGATTTTTCATCAATTCATCAATTTATGTAATGTGTTTTTTAATTTGAAATAATATTATGTTATTTATATATTTTTTGAAGTAAAATAGGAGTATAACTTTCTTTAAAGCAATAAAAATTGGGTCCTTTACAGTACTATACAACAATTAGAAAGTAATTACAACATCAGTACATCAACAAAATAATTATAAAAATAACGCAATAAATTCAAACCACCTAAAATCAAGGAGAAAATAACTGCCATAATTAATCATTCAAATTCAAATATTTGGGATCTAACAACAAAAATAAATTCATAATTCAAAATTCAAATCAAAAAGAGGAAAAATAAAAAATTATCTTCTCTTTCTTAATATTCATCTCCCTCGTCGTCATCTTCCTCCGTCGCCTCCGCTGTGAATCTAAGCAGAAAAATTCATAAGCCGTTGGTTGTCATCTTCCTCTTTTACTCTTTTTATGGCGACCCAACTCCACTTCTCTCCTCTTCCTATCTTCCGCTCCTCTGTTCTTCTGCTGCCGCCTCCGACCACACCCTCATCGCCCTCTCCTCCCCTTCATCATCCTCCTCCGTCGCGAATCTCCGAAAGTACATGAGTTACTGTTTTCAAATTTTTTTTGACGATTTGGTTACCCACAAAAACTAAAATGGTTACCTTTGTATGAAGGGTTGGCTACCAACTACATTACATTAAAAATAAATATGTAACCTAATAAAACTAAATTTGTTACCTTGGTCTGAAGGTTTGGCTACCAACTGCATCACTCTCTTATCTCTCTTTCCTATGCAGTGTTCATAATTTCTTCATGTCCAGAAATTTCAAGTCCAATTTCATGTCCAAAGGAAAATAAGAACACTGCATAGGAAAGAGAGAGATAAGAGAGTGATGTGTAATGTAATGTTGACAACCAAACCTTCGTATCAAGGTAACCAAATCTTTATACCAAGATAACCAATCTACCTCCACACCTGCAGTATGAATTGGTTACCTTGGTCTGAAAATTTGGTAACCAACTGCATGAAGGTTTGGCTACCAACTACATCACATTCAAAATAAATTGGTAACCTAATAAAACTGAATTGGTTACCTTGGTATGAAGGTTTGGCTACCAATTGCATGAAGGTTTAGCTACCAACTGCATCACATTAAAAATAAATTGGTAACCTAATAACACTGAATTGGTTACCTTGGTATGAATGTTTGGCTATCAACTGCACTATGAAAAAACTGCAAGTGTGGAGGTGGATTAGTTACCTTGGTATGAAGGTTTGATTACCTTGGTATAAAGGTTTGATTACCTTGGTATGAAGGTTTGGTTACCAACTACACTATAAAAAAACTGAAGGTGTGGAGGTAGATTGGTTACCTTGGTATGACGGTTTGGTTACCTTGGTATGAAGGTTTGGTTACCAACTGCACTATGAAAAAAAATGCAGGTGTGGAGGTGGATTGGTTACCTTGGTATGAAGGTTTGGTTACCAACTGTACTATGAAGGTAACCTAATAAAATTGAATTGGTTACTTTGGTCTGAAGGTTTGACTACCAACTGGTTACCTTAGTATGAAGGTGGGTATCCAGGGAATGCCCACCTTTGAAAGGACAAGGCATCTTTTGGCTTGGTTGCATTTGGGTGACCCTTATTGGGTCAAAAGTAGCGGCAATAGCAGAATTATCGCCGGTCGTTAATTTCAGCACCGACCCTCTTTCTCTGTAAAATCAAATTCTAATTTAAATATAATGAGGGTGATTAGTAAGAGAAAAATGAGAGAGAGGAGAGCAAGACTTTATCTGATTATCCGGGCTCTATGTCCAAGCAGATGAGAAGCGAAGAGCAGGGTGGGAGAAATGAAGGAGAGAGAAATAGAAGAGAAAACAAAGTCTTTTGCTGCAATCCATGAGGTTCATGATAGCGATAATAGCAGAATCATTGCAAGATACTCTAAAATCTCATGTGTTTGGAACAATGAGAAAATAATAGGAACGGGAAGAGATAAGGGAGAGAGGATGAATAAAAAAGAGAGAGAAACAGGAACAGAGATCAATGGGTTAGCTGTGTTTGAATAAGAAAATAATAATTAACGGAAAGAGATAAGGGAGAGAACCGTGGGCCATGATTAAATGAATCCTAATTGCATTAATTTTGTAAATAAATAATAAAAATGTATTACTTTTGTAATTATTTTATGGATGCATCATTATTGTAATTATTTCTAAAAATGTACTAAATTATGTAATTAATCCATAAAAATTTGGAGGGAGAAAAGGGGGTAGGCCTACAAAGCCTTCACCTGCGTGCTTAGCTTGGGGGCCTTTTTTCAGTCCATATTTTGGGGTAGAAATCCCGCCCTGAGTGGTTTGGATTGACAAAGATTAATCCAGGACCGGCTTGATTTTTATGCACCCCTATAATTAGGGTGAATATTAGGTTATAATCAAATCGAATAGTCTATTCGGTTATAACTGAATACCGAATTTCATATAATTTCACTATTTTCACAAGGATTCAAAATTAGTACTAACCGAATAACTGAATTATAATATTCAGTTAATAATTGAAATAGGAACTTAATTTCATAAAACAAAAAAAATCATTTCAAATGTCACACTAAAGTTTTCAAACAATATTTAACTACAATCCACAATCATAATAATTCATAAACTAGTTTAATATTAACAATACATAAGTACATAATCCATATGACAAAGTTTATCAAATTCTAATTAAAAATAGTTTTTTTTTAAAAAAGTTTCTAATTCGGTTAATCGGTTACCCGATCGATCAGTCTAATTTTTATATTTGAAATCGAAAACTGAAATATAAAACGGTTATAACTGAATATACCCGAATAACCGAAATAATTTGGTTAAAAAAATGGTTCAGTTCGATTCGATTATTCGGTTTTATTCGTTTTTTGCTTAGCCCAACCTATAATAGGGTTTGTGTACAGTTTATACAAATAAAAATACTCCTTTAAAAAAAATTAAAACAATTTTTAAAAATAATTTCAGAGAGTTCTACTTTAAAATTACTTTAATTAATAAAGTAATTATAATTAACTTGATAATATTTTATCAAAGAATTTTAAAAAACTATTTACCACTTTATTTTTATGCAATCAACTTGCAAGATTTTTCAAAATAACATGAATGGGTTTTCTACTATAAAATTAAAGAGTAATTACAATTAACCTGACAATATTTTACAATAACACGAGAAGGATTTCTACTGTAAAATTAAAGAATAGTTAAGATATAAAAATCCATGATAAACTAAATGTGACGCCCTCAAAATAGGTTCAATACTCAACCCATTCTGAGTCGTCAAATACATGGTACAGAATTCAAATACAATCTTTTATAACATACGGTCATGCAAAATACGACCACACAAACTATGAGCTTTAATACCAATCGTATATAATACGGAATATACACACTCAAATTCATTCCTTGTTCATTATAATTATTATCCCACTATTTTATAAAATAGTGAGGACTTCTACAGATCTAACTCTGATCATCACACTGTTCCCCGACTAGTCCCCGCAACAATTTCATTCCCTGAAGAGAACAATGGAAGAAAAGGGTGAGCTCAACTAGACCAGTAAAGAATATTATAACTAAGATAATGAAGAATAAATTATCGTTAGTCTTCAACAAATTAGATAAAATATTATGGACATCAAGTTTTAGATCAACAACTGCAACGAAAATAACAATTCAGTAGAAGAGTTAAGTAGAAAATGATGTCTACTATCTTCTTTGATTTAAAAATCCATCATTAATATTTTATCCGTGTAACATCAATCAATATACATCTAAAATTAAATATTCATCTTTGCACTACGGGCCAAAGATATTCATTAAGTAATCATTCATCTTTACACTACGGGCCAAAGATATTCAGTTATATCACCATTTAGGACTGAGGATGATGAAAAATAATATAAGGAACGAATCTAGTGAGATAAAGGACAAAAATTAGGGATTCGTAATTTAGTTTATCCAAGTTCAATAATACTCCATAATAATCAATTGTGGAGCAAAATTCAAGAATGAAGTTCAAAACTTGGATACAATCAAAGATAAAAAAATATTTTTTTTACCGTGAATAGTAACTCGTGAATACTAACTCGTGAATAGTAACTCATCATGAAAAGTTATAAAATTTTATAAAAAGTTCAAAAAATTATTCCGGTGAAATGATACTAGATGAAGCACAAAATTCAAGAAATTTCTGATCATTTCAGGAATTATAGAAGCAATACTTAACATGGTAAGTTCAGATTTAGGAATATGAAATAAAATATTATTACTTCCATAATATGGAATATGAAAAAAAAAATATTGATTATGAATATTGAAAGAAAATAACATCATTTACGAAAAAAATAACATCCTTTACCTTAACAAGAGAGTAGTTTTGACTGTAATATCGGATATTATGCTGACGAAAACTTGCACTGTTCTCAACACTCAAAGTATCTAAATACTCACAAGAAATACGCTCGATATTATAGAGAGAAAATTTTTTGATTCTGGTGTTATTTTCATTTCTAACTAAACACCCTATTTATAGGAATTGTGTGGCACACTAAGGTTGAAAAAAATTTCTCACGAGTGATTTTCAAGCCCCCAACTTTTGACAAAGCTTAGCACACCAAGAATGATTTCAACAAAGCCTCCACCAATTTATCCCACATGTTTATATAATATATATATATATATATATATTAAAATATTTATTTTCGAAACTTCAATAATTCATAATAAATAGCCCCTTTATCAGAAAAATAAGAACCTTATGTCCATTTTATATAAAATTTAATTCTCTACAACTTTGTAGAAGAAAGTTTTTTCAAATTTCGAACAAAAAAATAACCCAACTTACATACGGATGATTTTTCCACACTCATTACTCTTGAAAATCTTCAACACTCAAAATTTCAAAGCCTCCATTTTTAAAATAATAAATTCCACCACATGTTTATATATATATATATATATATATATATATTAAAACATTTATAATTATTAAAAGAATTCCAAATTTCATTTTCTCTCTTCCACCTCATTTTAATCATATATCGTGAATTTGTTGTAAAAATCTCATTACTATTATATTATTATATTATCACATTACACACTTATAATATAATATTATAATAATATATTTAAATGAATTATTTTATCAGAACAGATAAAATATCCATTCTCAATAACTGTCACTTTTGCTGAAAACTTCCTCCGTTTAAATCCACATTGAATAAATATTTACTTATCATATTTATCAATAATTATTATTCATAAATAATATTATAGAACTATAATAATGATAACTAGGTCGTTCCCAGGAAAGAGGGGGCTTTCCGATAAGAATTTCTCCTTACTGGCATACAATTAATCAACCCCTTTTTTAGACAGAACTTCCTTAGACATTGCCAATAATGCTATCTAATAATATTATTCAAATAATATGAATTATTGATTTTATAATTTAAAATACTATGCAATGACAATTATTGAATCACTAATATAAAATAGCAAAGTAGCACTTATTGATATAAAATATCAACGTAGCAAATATTGAACCAATAAAATATTATGCAATTATTGAATCAATAATATAAAATATTTAACAGTAATTACTGTAACAATAATTGAGTAAGTGCATTTCTACGTAAGAATCAATAATTCGAAATACTGTGCAATACCGTATACTACTGTGCAACACCGCGTTTTATTGTATTTTAACCACCGGGTATTTCAACAGTACTAACGGTAACAACTATGCCGTTATTTTATAAAAAGGTTATTTCTGTGGCTTTCTATATCCGACAGTTATTCCATTGTGGGGCCCACAAATGGCTGCACTATCGTACGAATATTCCCCGAAAACAAGAATATTTCACGACCAAACGAATATTCCCCGATAACAATGAATATTTTATAACCACTTGCTTATTTTGAAATATTTGCACATTTCACCCATAACTTATCACATTTATAAAATCAACACCTTACTATTTTAAAATAATATATAAAGAAATTTAAATCTTTATTCATAAAATTTGGGGTCTTACAACCTCCCCTCCTTATGAAATTTCGTCCTCGAAATTGACGTACGTACCTAGTATGTCGAAGAGGTGAGGATACCTCGCTTTCATTTCTGATTCTAACTCCCGGGTTATTTCCTCAATTTCATAGTTTCTCCATAAAACTTTGACTTGAGGTATAACCTTTGAGCGTAGAACATGTTCCTTCTTATCCAAGATCTTGACGGGTACCTCCTCGTATGTTAAATCTTCGGCTATCTCGTCTGGTTCCAACTTGATAATGTGGTTTGGGTCTTTCACATATTTACGTAGCATGGATATGTGAAAAACGTTATGAACACGAGACATGCTAGGCGGTAAAGCGAGTTTATAGGCCACATTTCCTACTCGGTCAATGATCTCAAATGGACCAATGAATCATGGATTGAGCTTTCCTCTCTTACCAAATCTTGTAACTCCTTTCCATGGAGCAACACGTAACAACACATGATCCCCAACATTAAATTTCACGTCCTTTCGATGAAGATCTGCATAACTCTTTTGTCGATCTTGTGCGGTTTGTATACGTTGTCGGATCATTTGAATCTTTTTCGTAGTCATACGTACTAACTCAGGTCCCAATAATGTTGCTTCACCCACCTCGTCCCAACATATTGGAGAACGACATTTTCGTCCATACAACGCCTCGAATGGAGCCATGTCTATACTTGCCTGATAACTGTTATTGTAGGAGAATTCCACCAATGGTAAGTACTTATCCCAACTCCCTTTGAAGTCTAGAACACAGAGTCTGAATAGATCTTCAAGAGTTTGGATAGTCCTTTCCGATTGCCCGTCCGTTTGAGGATGATAATCCGAACTGAATCGTAAATCCGTGCCCATAGTTTCTGCAAACTGATCCAAAATCGTGAAGTAAATCTGGGGTCACGATCCGAAACTATGGATACTGGCATGCCATGCAATCTCATAATATCATTCACGTACATATGAGCAAGACGTTCAAGGGAATAAGTCTCTCGTATAGGAAAGAAATGAGCAGACTTGGTTAATCTGTCAACAATAACCCAAATTGCATCTATGCCTTGAGAAACCTTGGGAAGACTTGTAACGAAATCCATGGTAATGTGCTCCCACTTCCACTTTGGAATCTCAAATGGTTGCAATGGACCCTTCGCCACTTGATGCTCTGTCTTGACACGTTGACAAGTCAAACACCTCGAGATGAACTCTGCGATCTCTCTCTTCATATTGCTCCACCAAAATGTATATCGAAGATCACGATACATTTTGGTACTCCCAGGATGGATTTCAAACGGTGTGTTGTGTGCCTCCATCATAATTCTATACTTCAAATTAGAATCTTTAGGAACACAAAGTCTAGAGTTGACTCGAAGTATTCCTTCTTCATCGATTCTTGCTTCTGGAATAGTACCTTCTTGCACTTTCTTCTTCATTTTCATTAGCCCCGGATCTGTACCTTTAGCAGCTTTAACTTTATCAATCAAAGCTGGTTCTACGCGTATACTTGACATCATCACGTGGGTCCCCAAAGTCTTGAACTCTATCTCCATCCTTTGTAAGTCACACAAAATGGGCCTTTGTGTTAACAACATCACACTCATTCCCGCATATGATCTTCTACTTAACGCGTCTGCTACCACGTTCGCTTTTTCAGGATGGTATTGGATGGTATGGTCGTAATCTTTCAACAGCTCAAGCCAACGTCGTTGTCGCATGTTGAGTTCCTTTTGAGTGAAGAAATATTTGAGGCGCTTATGACCCGTATAGATCTCCACTTTCTCCCCATACAGGTAGTGTCTCCAGATCTTCAATGCAAAAACGACTGCAGCCAACTCTAGATCATGAGTAAGATAATTCCTCTCATATTCTTTGAGTTGTCGCGAGGCATAGGCTATGACTTTCCTATATTGCATGAGAACACATCCTAACCCTTTGTTCGAAGCATCGCTGTAGATAACAAATCCATCCAAACCAGATGGTATTGTCAGAATAGGTGCCAAAATGAGTCTTCTCTTGAGCTCTTAGAAGCTCTTCTCACATTCCTTGTTCCATATGAATTTCGTATGTTTCCGAGTCAGCTGAGTTAATGGAGTAGCGATTCAAGAAAATTCTTCCACGAATCTCCGATAATAACCAGCTAAGCCCAGAAAACTACGTACTTCGGTCACCGACTTTGGTTGATCCCAACTTTGTATTGCTTTAATCTTCGCCGGGTCCACAGATACTCCACGTTTTGATACTACGTGCCCAAGGAATGCTACCTCCTCAAGCCAGAACTCACATTTCTTTAACTTGGCATATAGCTTGTTTTCACGAAGCCTTTGAAGTACCAGCTTCAAGTGGTGCTCATGATCTTCACGGCTTTTGGAATAAATGAGGATGTCATTAATAAAGACAACCACAAACTGATCCAAATATTCCTTGAATACACGGTTCATCATATCCATAAAAGTAGCAAGAGCATTAGTCAATCCAAAAGACATGACTAAGAATTCATAATGCCCGTATCGAGTTCTGAAAGCAGTTTTGGGAATATCCTCAGTTTTAATCTTTAACTGATGATATCCAGAACGAAGATCGATCTTTGAAAAGAATTGTGCACCTTGCAACTGGTCGAACAGGTCATCAATACGAGGTAACGGATACCTATTCTTGATGGTGACATGGTTTAACTCTCGATAGTCAATACAAAGTCGCATTCTCCCGTCTTTCTTCTTTACGAATAAAACAGGAGCACCCCGAGGAGATGTACTAGGATGAATAAAACCGATGTCTAACAACTCCTTTAGTTGGACCTTTAACTCCTGAAGTTCAATAGGAGTCATTCGATATGGGGTTTTAGAAATGGGTTTTGTACCGTGTTCAAGGTCAATAAAGAATTCAATTTCATATTCTGGGGTAGACCGGGAAGTTCTTCAAAAAATACATCAGGAAACTCATTAACAACAGAAATATCATTCAAACCTAAAGTATTCTGGTTTAGATCAGTGACATGGGCTAAGAAAGCTTGACATCCGTTTTTTAATAAACGAATAGTTTTATGACTTGAAATGACATTGACTGATTTTAGTGGTTTGGTGGTTTGAATTCGCACAACAGGTTGGTTAGGAATATGAAAACTAACAACCTTACGAAAAAAATTAATTTTGGCAAGATAAGTGGTTAACCAGTCAATTCCTAAAATCATATCAAATGCAAGTATTTTCAAAAATATAAGATCAACAGGTAGGGTGAGGGTACCAATTTGAATCAAGCAAGATTTGTAAACTGTAGATGTAACGAAGGTTTCTCCCAACGGAGTTTCAACAGATAAGTCAAAGTCTAATTTCTCAGGTGTCAAGTTCAAACGTTGAGCACAAGCAGGTGAAATAAAAGAATGGGTAGCACCGGTATCTAATAAGGTGTAAACTTTGCAAGAGTTTATTATCAGCTTACCCGTAATAACCTCGTTCGGGTTCCTTGCTTGTTGGGCAGTCACGACAAAAACTCTTCCAGGAACAACTGACTTTGACTTGTCCGGAACTGCCTTAGGAATCACCACCCCCGCTGGACTTGGTTTCGCTACAGAACACACTCGAGCTATATGTCCTTCATTTCCACAATTATAGCACACCTTGAATTGCTGTGTGCAGTTGGGACTGATGTGTCCCTCTTGCCTGCATTTATAGCATACGACCGACGGTCGTTCTCCTTCCCTAGAAATAGTTGATGTTGGTGCTGCTGTCGATGTTTTCACGTTCTCATTGTTGTACCATTTCTTCTTGAAATCTCCCCCAGACTCACTCCTTCAATTATTATGGCCACAATTACCACCGGAGTGGTTACCGCTTCTGTCATGATACTTTCCTCCCTGCTGGTTGTCATTATTCCGATAACTGCTGCCACCGGTACGACCTTGGTTGTTGTCCCTTGGTTGAACATAATCATTATCTCGTTCTAATAACTGGACCCTGTTCACTACATCCGAATATAGAGACAATTTATGAGAAATGAGATATTAACGAATTTCTGGTTTCAAACCTCTCAGAAACATCCGCGCCATTTGTTCCTCATTCTCCACCAAATGAGGTGCAAACCGGGATAACTCCGCGAACTTATCCTCGTACTGGGACACCGTCATGTTGTTCTGTTCCAGTCTGATAAATTTTACCTCCTTCATATGACGAATACTTTCTGGAAAATACTTGTCATTGAACAGTTTCTGAAACTCTTCCCAAGACATCTTGAGTGCAGCAGGCTGGGTAAGCTTCACAGATTTCCACCAGTAATCTGCCTCTCCACGGAACATAAACGTGGCGAATGGAACCTTCTGTTCCTCCGTGCATCCCAAGACATCAAATATCTTGGTAATTTGCTTAATCCAATTTTCTGCCTTGATTGGATCTGGATTTCCCTAAAACTCTGGTGGTCCCAACTCTTTAAACTGCTTGGCAGTGACAAGCTGTGAGTTGTTATTTTTACCTGTATTATGAACACGAGTCTCCCTCGTCTGGCTTTGCATGAACGGAAAAAAGCTCCTAAACATCCCATCATTCATCGTTTCTTCGGTAGGGTTGTTTATAGGAGGAATATAGCCTTCCTGTTGCACGTTCTCCTGGTTGGTGATTAAAGGTGTCTCAACGATCTCATTCACTCCATTGTTTAGATTTTCAGCTGTCATTCTCAATTACTGCCATAAAACAAGGGTTAATTAAAGAAATTAATATATCACATATTAACCCTATGTTCCAACCGACCAATTAAATACCAAATAAGCTTAGGTAGGACACACTAGCGAAGGTTTTACTCGTCTCTCCCCTTCTAGTTCTATTATCAGATCTCCGCCAGAGATCATATCCCTAAGCTCTGATACCAACTATGACGCCCCCAAAATAGGTTCAATACTCAACCCATTCTGAGTTGCCAAATACATGGTACAAAATTCAAATACAATCTTTTATAACAAACGGTCGTGCAAAATACGACCACACAAACTATGAGCTTAAATACAAATCATATATAATACGAAATATAAACACTCAAATTTATTCCTTATTCATTATAATTATTATCCCACTATTTTATAGAATAGTGAGGACTTCTACAGATCTAACTCTGATCATCACACTGTTTTCCGACTAGTCCCCGCAACATTCTCATTCCCTGAAGAGAACAATAGAAGAAAAGGGTGAGCTCAACTAGCCCAGTAAAGAATATTATGACTAAGATAATGAAGAATAAATTATCGTTAGTCTTCAACAAATCAGATAAAATATTATGAACAACAAGTTTTAGATCAACAACTGTAGCGGAAATAACAATTCAGTAGAAGAGTTAAGTAGATAATGATGTCTACTATCTTCTTTGATTTAAAAGTTCATTATCAATATTTTATCCCTGTAGCATCAATCAATATACATCTCGAATCAAATATTAATCTTTGCACTACGGGCCAAAGATATTTATTTATATCACCAGTTGGTCATGTTTATCTCAACACCTGTCCATCTTTGCACTACGGGCCAAAGATATTCATCAGGTAATCATTCATCTTTGCACTACAGGCCAAAGATATTCAGTTATATCACCATTTAGGACTGAGGATGATAAAAAATAATATAAGGAACGAATCCAGTGAGATAAAGGACAAAGATTAGGGATTCGTAATTTAGTTTATCCAAGTTCAATAATACTCCGTAATAATCAATTGCGGAGCAAAATTCAAGAATGAAGTTCAAAACTTGGATACAATCAAAGATAAAAAAATAAAATTACCGTGAATAGTAACTCATAATGAAAAGTTATAAAATTTCATAAAAAGTTCAGAAAATTATTCCGGTGAAATGATACTAGATGAAGCGCAAAACTCAAGAAATTTTTGATCATTTTAGGAATTATAGAAGCAATACTTAACATGGTAAGTTCAGATTTAAGAATATAAAATGAAATATTATTACTTTCATAATATGAAATATGAAAAAAAAATATTTATTTTTGAAACTTCAATAATTCATAATAAATAGCCCCTTTATCAGAAAAATAAGAACCTTATGTCCATTCCATATGAAATTTAATTCTCTACAACTTTGTAGAAGAAAGTTTTTTTAAATTCCGAACAAAAAAATAACCCAACTTACATACAGATGATTTTTCACACTCATTACTCTTGAAAATCTTCAACACACTCAAAATTTCAAAGCCTCTATTTTTAAAATAATGAATTCCACCACATGTTTATATATATATATATATATATATATATATATATATATATATATATATATTAAAATATTTATAATTATTAATAGAATTTCAAATTTTATTTTCTCTCTTCCACCTCATTTTAGTCATATATCGTGAATTTGTTGTAAAAATATCATCAGTATTATATTATTATATTATCACATTACACACTTATAATGTAATATTATAATAATATATTTGAATAAATTATTTTATCAGAACAAATAAAATAATCATTCTCAATAACTGTCACTTTTGCTGAAAACTTTCTCCGTTTAAATTCACATTGAATAAATATTTACTTATCATATTTATCAATAATTATTATTCACAAATAATATTACAGAACCACAATAATGACAACCAGATCGTTCTCAAGAAAGATGGGGCCTTCCGATAAGGATTTCTCCTTACGGGCGCGCAATTAATCAACCCCTTTTCTAGACAGAACCTTCTTAGACATTGCCAATAATGTTTTCTAATAATATTATTCAAATAATATGAATTATTGATTTGATAATTTAAAATATTGTGCAATGACAATTATTGAATCACTAATATAAAATAGCAAAGTAACACTTATTGATATAAAATATCAACGTACCAATATTGAACCAATAAAATATTATGCAATTATTGAATCAATAATATAAAATATTGAACAGTAATTACTGTAACAATAATTGAGTAAGTGCCTTTCTACATAAGAATTAATAATTCAAAATACTGTGTAATACCGTGTGCTACTGTGCAACACCGCGTATTACTGTATTTTAACCACCGGGTATTTCAACAGTACTAACGGTAACAACTACGCCGTTATTTTATAAAAAGGTTATTTCTGTCGCTTTCTATATCCAACAGTTATTTCGTTGTGGGGCCCACAAATGGTTGCGCCGTCGTATGAATATTCCCCGACAACAAGAATATTCCACGACTAAACGAATATTCCCCGACAACAATGAATATTTTATAACCACTTGCTTATTTTGAGATATTTGCACATTTCATCCATAACTTATTACATTTATCAAATCAACACCTTACTATTTCAAAATAATATATAAAAAAATTAAATCTTTATTAATAAAATTTGGGGTCTTACATTAAATCATAAAGTGTCGGGATCTAATCTATTTTTTTATTAGTATCTTTCTATGTCATCTTAAGACATTATAGTTTCATCCAATAGATTATGACTAAAGTTATTATGGGTGGTATCTTGAATTCTTATACATATTAATATCTTTCGCATGTTTTAATGTGCGATTGAGGTGTTAAAAATTTCTCAGTTAAAATCATGATGTTCCCGTCAAGTCAAACACAACCACATAGCTTAAACCTTTGTCTCTCTAGTCATCATTGCATATTAACACCAGTGACCTTCGTGTCTAGGGGTGCTCATCGATAAAAAACTGAATCGGTACCGAAAATACCGAATCGGTATTGATCCCAAAATATCCGAAAACCAAGAACCGGTACCGATACCGAATAACCTGTTTCGGTACCGGTTCGGTACAAAATCGGTACTGATTTTTTCGATTCAGTTTTCGATTATACCGCAATAATTAAATAATTAAATAATTTTTTATATATATTAATAAATTTTTTTAAAACTAAGAAATTAGGTTTAGTTATTTTATTAAAATAATAATAATCTCCGGCAGAAAAGAAAAGAAAATTAAATTTGGCACCAAGCCTCCTACAAGTAAGTTTGCCACACACCCGAAAAGTAGCTCAGCTCAAAGCACCATCTATCCAAATACATGTTCCATTGTAGCAGTCATTTTCTCAACACGTAATTACGTCTCTCATTCTTTGAAAGGGATGAGCAGCAGAAAATAAACAATATATATGAATGATTGCTTTCTGTGGCTGCTAGAATTTGATTTTTCAGTTTTTTCGATTTTTACCAAATTCAAAAATTTCATTACCGCTACCGGTACCGAAAAGTGTAAAAAAACCAAAAAACTAGTAATGAAAAAAATCGGTACCGCCAATATCGATATCAACCGGTTCGGTAAAAAACTAAAAAAATCAAATTTTTTGAGCACCCCTATTCGTGTCTCCACCTACAATTCTCTATCCATTGTAAGATAATATCAGTCAGGGACGAAGCCATGATTTGATCTTGGAGGGGGCCAAGAATTTTCTTAACAATATAATATATATTTAAAAAAAGAGTATTCGAAAAGAATGCATTAATATGGACCGTAATTGATGTAAGTTCGTCGAACTTCATCAAGTAAATCACCATGACATTTCCATATTTCGATACGTTTTCCAAGACCACGTTCCGAATAATTAATATCCATTTTTTACCTTTAATTATTGGTGATTTTAGACAACGTTGTTCTTTTTCAGGGGTAGACGGAGATGTTTGAACATTAGGCTCAGGAGTAAGCAGAGATGTGTTAACATAATTTGATTGCTTTCTCTTGAAAATTGAATCAATAGTATGTGATTTTTCCATGATTCTAAAACAAAAAAAATAATAAGTAAGGGTTTTAGTTGGTTACCGGAAAACAAATTGAATATGCAATTGGAATTAACATATACAATATTATGATCACTCATTAAACTTTTAAAAATTAAAATATCAAGTTTCATAAAATAAACAAAGAATAAAAAAATAAAAAAATAAAAGTGTTAGTTGGTTACCTAGATACAAATATATCATTCAATTAGAATAACACATATACAATATTATGTTTTAATTATACAAACCTACAATTATAATGAATTTAATAATGAAATTAATTTGCAATCAGAAGCGACTTCATGAACAACTTGATAAATGAACAAGTGGACTTTATATAATTTTCAAATCTTGGGGGGAGGGGGGTCGTGGCCCCCTCCGGTCTACACTTAGCTTTGTCCCTGATATCAGTCGTCTTCGTGTCTACACTGTCGATAATTTGATCAGATAAAACATCCGAACTTTTGAAAGTATACAATTATTTCCCTACATTACCCTTTTTTTACAAACACAAGAAGATTTAATATAAAAGTAAAGTGATAGTTAATATTTAAAAATTAAGATTTTTTCCTTCTCCATGCATCATGATTAAAAATAATTTATATTTGTTTATATTCTACCCAAAACTCACAAAAATATAATGTAAGAGTTTTTTAAACTAAAAGTCAACTTGACCTAAAGTTTAACTCTTTTCTCTACTTAGTATTTTGGACTAATCTCCAATTTGAACCCTAAACTTTAACCCTAAAATTGGTTTGCACCCTAAATTTTATTTTGAATTAAATGCACCCTAAACTTTTGAGTTTCAAAATAATTTGTACTCTCCGCACCCTCTACATCAAAATAATTTACACCCTAAATTTTAGTGTGAAAAGTGCAAATTGTATTAAAACTCAAAATTTAGGGTGCATTTAATTTAAAATAAAATTTAGCGTATAAATCAATTTTATGATTAAAGTTTAGGATTTAATTTGGAATTTAGTCAATATTTTGATTGTCCCCTTTAGAAAGAAATTTTAACAATCTGTACAATATTAACACTTGTTTCTTTTTCTGAGTATGGGACAAAAAACGAAAAGAAATGGAAAAACATAATTAAGTTATAAAGGAAAAGAAAAAAATAGAAAAATATATATTAAAAAACTTGTATATTTTCTTTCATGTTGTTAATAAGTTTATAAAGAAAAAAAGGAAACTTTAATTTTACATTTAAGTTATTAAATTACCCTTATATTAATTTTATTATGATTATAATCTAAATGGTATTATAGAGATTATAAAAGATGATTTTATATTATTTAGTTTTTCATCTAAATTCGTTCATTTTTGTATGGAAAAAATTGACATGAGAAGTGGTTAAGTTTTTCATCAATTTCTTTTTGTTTCTGTTCATTAAAAAACTCAATAACAAAGAATCGAACAAAAAAATTAATTTTTTTCTTCCATTTTTTTTCCATCTGTTAACGCCAAGATTAGTCCACGCGCTCCAATCACCAAAGCGCGTCCAATTCTGCACAAAAACGGGTAAACACCAGAAGCTTGATGGCTTGGGCCGCCGGGGGATAGCTCCGGTGTGAGAATAAGTACAGGCTGATTAAAGTTAACAACGGTGACGTAATGTTATAGTGCTGGAAAGTAATAATAATGTGTGTACCTTAAAATCAGGATAAAGCCATGTATTTATAGTGTTCTCACCTTCTCCCTAGAATCTATCTCCCTAAAATCCATCTCCATATCGAATTAGGGCTCCCCCATATATCATTCTATAATAGGATTGCACCAAATCTCCTAGAAATAAGGAAGTTGGTTCAAACCCCAACTCCTCTTTCCATAATTAGAATCCACATGGAATTAGTAATCCCTCCAAACATTCCTTTATCCGGACCCAAGCTCGCCCAATACGGTCAAGGCCCAACCCATGTACCAGGCCCAAATATTCTGGGCCCAACATTGCCCCCCAGTCTTCCATTAAATGAAACATTTAATGGAAAAGTATATAAAACATGGCCCAACATACAAATTCATCAATCCACTCATCACCAGGCCAAGCTGACCCAACATTCAGCAGCCCGTTCCCCACCAAGCCGGGTTAATCCACTCGACAGCAGCCCATTCATCACATGGCCCAACAACCACTAACAAGCAGCCCACTGCCCACACGGTCTAACACCCCCTAACCAGCAGCCCATGCTGGAGCATCCCCTCAACTCCCCACATGCCCCGTCACTTCCCTTATTAATGAGTCATCCCTTGATATTCGGGCAAACCCGAAAAGACGCGACAACAAAACACCCTCATCTCAATCAGTTCCCTACCGATTTCAAAAAACCTCATCTTCCTCTCTTTCAGAATCTTCTTCCTCCTCGAATTCTCCTTTCCGGCAAAACCCTATCTCTGTAACTATGTCTCTCCAACATGAAGATAATGGCAGCCTCCCAAAACTCCAAAGATTAATTCTCCCCTACCTCCACAGAACCCATCAGTGTCATCCCTTTCTCCACCATTCCAGCCCCACCTATCACCACCGTAGCCACATCATCCACCCCTCGCACCCCCACTTTTAGCGAGGTCACCACTGATTCTACCGCCGTGACGACCACCATTCAAGCAACTACTCAAGTCATGGAGCCAACCGAAATGGATTTCCAGAAGGTGCTACGAGAGTACTCTGACAAAGCCCGATTCCCCCATGCCAACACCCCATCTTGAATCTCTGAGGTAGATCTGGCTGTTATCCGTGAACATTATCAAATCCCTGACACCCACCAGCTGAAAGCCCCAACCGCCACCAACCGTATGTATCACCGAACGGACGGCTGGACCGCCCTACCCTTGACCTTGCTAAAAAAAGGAGTTCGGTTACCCCTTCACGTCTTCATCTTGACCCTCATAGGGTTTATTGGCATCGGCTTCTCCCAGCTGGTGCCAAACTCCTACATCAACATCATCACCTTCTTCGCCTTCTGCCACGAGGCCGAAGTGGCTCCATCCATCGACCTGTTCTTCTCTCTATTCATGCTACAAAATTCTCGTGAACCCGGCTTCAAAGCCGTCAGCAAATAGCCTACGAAACCCAACGCCAAGATCGAGAAGCGTCCTCTGATGGATGCCCCTTCCAGCAACAAAGGATGGCACAAAGACTGGTTCTATGTCCGAGGACCAAAAATATACAAACTGCCGAACTGGACTTCCTTCAAGTGACCGAATGCCCCTATTGGCGATACTACTTCTGAACGGGTTGTTGGGAATTGCATATTCAAATTTGATGTTTAAAGTAAATATAAATGCTTAAGTGTAACTTCCTTCGATGATCATATATACAAGGACTTAGATGATAGATCAAAATTGTTAGGTTGATCTGAGCTTTAATGTTTATCATTTATGTAAATAAATGTATAGAAGAAAAGATCAAAACTGTTAGGTTGATCTATTTGAGATGTAAAAGTTAAAGTCTTGACAGAATCGTAGTCTTTCAAAGGCAGCATACAGAAGCCAAGGCAGAATCGTGGAGTTTAAATGAAGATGTCCAGAATCATAGTCTGCCACGAAAACTAAGTCTGCAGAGGCCAAGTCAAGATTCGTGGAGTTTAAGTGAAAGCATCGAAGAATCGTACTCTGCCTTGAAAGCCACACTGAGAATCATGAAGATGATCCGAGCGTCTGCCGAGCTAAGTCAAGAATCGCAGTGTGCTCTCAGAAGCGTGGAGTCTGCAAGACAAGCAACAAGGAATCGTAGTCTACCAAAGAGCTTAAGAGAAATCGTAGTGTTCTCTACGATCAAGTCTGAGTCCAGCCTGTGCAAACCAACACACAACGATTATGGTTCAATGACTACAATCGTGGTGTTCCTCCAGTCAGCATCAAAGTTCATAGTTCTGATAAAGGGAGGAAGAGCAACAAATGAAGAAAGGCTTATAGTCGTTGACAATTTGATGGTCCCAATAATTCCATATTCATCCTTAGTATAAATCAAAGAAGCGTATTGAAGAAGCTAAGGAAAGGACTAAACTGCCTGCTAAAAACACCTTTTCAGGTGTTAGGTGAAGTTGCAGTCTGCTGTGTCAGTGGGCCTGACGGCTCAGTAGCAGAAAAGCAGGATGTCAACATCAACTGCACAGAAACGTCTGAAGCATTTAATGATGCAATAGAAGCATTCAAATGCATACATTTTGAATGGCTCTTTTATAAGGAAATCAGACAAGGATTCAGACTAAGCAAGCAAGATAAGCAAAGAAAGAATATACAACGAGAAAAGCTCAAGAACACTCAACGATCAACTCTACGAATCCTGAAAGAGGAAGGCTTGCTTCGCTACTCAGTTCTTCAGAACTGATGCTTAATTGCAACTGAGTAGCACACCCCAGAATACAACTATCAACTCAAGTGAAGTTCCAAGTCAGAAGGACTTGAAGAGTTCAAGAGTGAACTAAGAGAAATACCAAGTCTGCTGGACTTGAAGAGTTCAAAAGTGAACTAAGAGAAGTTCCAAGGCTGCTGGCCTTGAAAGAATCTAAGTGAGTCAAGTTGTAAGAGATATCCTTAGTGGATTTCCTACTCGTTGAGTAGAAGAGTGGACTAGGAGCCTTGTGTGCTCTGAACCACTTAAAACCTCTATGTCTCTTTGTCTCTCATTAACTGCTATAACTGCTTATCAAACCATAACTGCAATATCTTGAAGGGGAACAAATATATATTTCACTGCTGTCAGTATATTCAATACTAACAAAGTATTTTAAACAAAGAAAATTTTAAAATATCTATTCAACCCCCCTTCTAGATAACTAACGTGCCTTTGAGAACTAACAATTGGTATTAAAGCAGGTTCTCTTAAACGAAGCCTACAAAGCTTGAGTAGATCCAATGACTCATCTGATAAGCGAGACCAAGACAGGTGGAGGCAGCAAGCCACCTATGTGCAACAAAGATAAGTTTCCCAACTGGAAAGTTCGAATGCAAGCATACATGAATTTAATAGATGATGATCTATTTAAAACCGTTCTAAATGGGCCCTATGTTCCAACAAGGCTTGCACTAACTCCTAAAGATCCAAACAGAGTTGTGGTCATGGTCAAAGCAGAATGGATTGAAACCGAGAAAAAAGATGTCCAGCTAGACAAAAAGGCTAAGAACATCTTGTTCCAGTCTTTAGAAGACAATCTGTTTGAGAACGTGGTCAACTGCAAAACTGCCAAGGAAGTCTGGGAATCACTGCTCATCATGTATGAAGGAACTGAAGAAGTCAGAGAAAATAGCAATCTCTACTGACCCAACAGTGTGAGATGTTTACTCATGTTACAGGAGAGAAAGTCACTTCCATATATGAGCGATTCACTACACTACTCAACTCTCTTAGAGCTTATGGAAAGATCTATCCCAACAAAGATCTAGTCATCAATTTCATAAGGTCCTTACCAAGCAAGTGGGATGCCAAGACCACTGCAATCAGAGAGTCAAAGAACCTACATGAGATGACTGTTCAACAACTGTATGACAACCTTCTTACCTATGAACTAGAGCTGACTCAACGAGCAGAAACTCTATCTGAAGGAAGAAAGAAGGACAAAGGAGTTGCTCTCAAAGTAAAAGAGGAGATCTCCAAAGCTCATGATGAAGATGAATATGACTCTGAGGAAGATGATGATGATGATGATGATGATGATGATGATGATGATGATGAAGTTGCAATGATGGCAAGAAGATTCAGGAGGTACATGCTCAAATGGAAAAGTAGCAAACCTAAAAGACTCAACAATAGCAGCAGTCAGGAGCAGATCAATGACCTATGCTACAACTGCAAAAAGCCTGGTCATTTCATTGCCAACTGCAACAAACGGATCAGAGAAGAGCTAAAAATAAAGCCAAATCCAAAGACGGAGCTCAAAGGCTACAAAAAGAATAAGAAGAAAGAAAAAAGGCTTGTAGCTGAAAGCTCGTGGAGTGACTCAAACAATGACACCAATGCTGAGTCTGAAGATGATGAAGCACCTCAAAAAACCAACCTATGTCTGATGCCCAAAGATGCACTCAGCAAGAAAAGTGCTGAAGCAGTCATAGACAAAGTATTTGACTTTAACTCTCCTGATATAGATATTGATGATTTAAGAACTGGCATTCGTGACATGTCAACTGATCTATATCAATATATGAGATGGTTCAGAGTTCTATCTAAAGATTATTCTGATCTTCAAAAGGAGAAAGAGAAAGTTCAGAAAGAGCTGGAAGCAGCTCTACTAAGTTCTGTGTCTCTCTCTAAGTTTGAAGCTGAGAATAAAATCTTGAGAGAGACCAATGAACTGAGCATACAAAGAGAGTCAAAGCTAACCTCTAAGATCGAGGAGTTAGAAAAGATTATCTCTACATGGAATAGGTCTTCTTCATCCATGGACTCCCTGATCTCCAGTCAGAGAAGTGTCTCTGACAGAACAGGTTTAGGGTTTGGGGAATCTATCCCTGAACCAAGTGTGGAAAAGGTTAAGGACACTAACAGTAACAATGCTTCTAACCTAAATAGAAGCATTGTATTTGTAAAATCCACACAGAAGGATGAAACAGTACAACCCTGCTCTTCGGATCCAAGCCATGTCCCTAGACACAACGGATCTCATGCTGGCTTAAGAATTAGAAAAGAGAAGAGTAACTCAGTCACCACTGCTCAACCTCGTAGAATCGTAGAGTCAAGAAAAACTGACTCCATGAATCAACTTGGAAGGAATCATGGTGTTGAGGTTCACTCAGCATAAAACGTGAACCCCAATGCAGCATGGAAAAAGAAGATGCAATATAAGGGCAAGGCCACCAAGTATCCACACAAGTCCAAATGGAGAAAAAATCCACATACACACACAAATATGAATTATATTAGATGCTTTGCATGTGGAAGATTTGGTCATAAAGCTGCATTATGCTTTCATAACACTGTGCATGGGAGGCCCAAAGTCGAGCATATTTGGGTTCCTAAGGGTACTAACATTGCAGGACCTATGCTAGTCTGGGTACCAACATGAAAGCTGAATCTGTCTACAGGAAATGAGCACCACGATTACAACATGGTATCTGGACAGTGGTTGCTCAAGGCATATGACCGGGAACAAAGCCTTCCTGTCTAACTTAGTGGAAAAGAGGGACCAACAGTTATCTTTGAAGATAACAGCTCTGGCAAGATGAATGGCTATGGTTTAGCTGAAAATGGTACTATGTCCTTTAACAAAGTGGCTTATGTAGATGGGCTAAAGCACAATCTTCTCAGCATCAGCCAACTCTGCGATAAAGGCCATCAAGTCACATTTCTCAATAACCAATATTTAGTCAGAGATCTGGAGACATCATCCATCAAGCTGACCGGGACAAGAGAAGGAAATGTCTACACTGTCAATCTTGCTCAGCTGAGTTCTAATGAGACAGTATGCCTTCTTGCTAAAGCCTCTGAAGAGATAAGTTGGCTATGGCACAGAAGGTTATCTCATCTCAACTTTAAGAACATGTCAAAATTGGCCTCCAAAGATCTCGTAGCAGGATTACCAAAGTTTAGCTTCATCAAAGAAAGGCCATGTAATGCCTGCCAGCTTGGAAAGCAAACAAAGAGCTCATTCAAAGGCAAAGCAGTCAACTCAATTGATAGGCCCCTACAGTTACTTCATATGGATCTTTTCGAGCCAATCCCAACTGTGAGCCTAGGAGGAAAGAGATACTCACTGGTCGTAGTGGATGACTACACCAGATTCACATGGGTGTTCTTTCTTACCTCTAAAGATGAAACAAGCTCCCAACTGATCAAGATGTTCAAGCTGGTGATGAATGAAAAAGGAGAGACTATCAAGGCTATAAGAAATGATCATGGTAGACAGTTCGACTTCTCAGAAATGGATCAGTTCTGTTCAGACAATGGCATCAGCCACAACTTCTCAGCACCACGAACTCCTCAGCAAAATGGAATAGCTGAAAAGAAGAACAGAACACTTATAGAAGCAGGAAGAACTCTACTAGTAGCAGCTCATCTGCCTGAATACTTCAGGGCAGAAGCCATCAATACTGCGTGCTACACACAGAACAGATCTTTTGTACACTCTACGTTGAAGAAGACTCCTTACGAGCTATGGAAAGGAAGAAAGCTAAATGTCAGTTACTTCCATGTGTTTGGCTATTCATGCTACATTCTCAATAATGGGAAGCAATATCTGACTAAGTTCCAACCCAAGTCAGATGAAGGAATCTTCCTTGGATATGCCACAGACAGCAAAGCTTATAGAGAGTTCAACAAAAAAAACACTAAGTGTTTAAGTCTCGATCCACATTATCTTTAATGAAACAGACTCGGACAAGTCTGCACCACAAGGCACTGCGATCGACGATTCAGACACCACGAATAAGGTGGTCGAGCCCAACACCACGACCGTAATCCCTGAAGGTGGAACCGTAGAGGCTGGTGAAGAAAGCGTAGAGAGAGTTGCACCAGACGACGATTCTGATCAACAAGAACCAAAAGTCAATCTTGAAGAGTTCAGACAAGAAGGCACTAGAACTGATGTTCCAACAGGGAACAGGTGGGCAAGAGATCACACTCAAGACCTAATCATTGGAGATCCAATGGCCTGAATCAGAACAAGATCTACAACACAGAATGAATGTTTCTATTTGAGTTTTTTTATCTCAAATAGAACCCAAGAAGATTGAAGATGCAATACAAGATGCAAGCTGGATAGAAGCTATGCAAGAGGAGCTGAATCAATTCAAAAGAAGCAAAGTCTGGAGATTAGTTCAAAGACCAAGGAATCACCCAGTCATAGGCACCAAATGGGTTTTCAAAAACAAGATGGATGAAGATGGGGTGATCACAAGGAACAAAGCAAGACTAGTGGCCAAAGGTTATTGTAAGACCCCAACTTTTATGAATAAAGATTTAATTTTCTTTATATATTATTTTGAAATAGTGGGGAGTTGATTTGATAAATGTGGAAAGTTATGGGTGGAATGTGAAAATTTTACAAAGTAAACAAGTGGTTATAAAATATTCGTTTGGTCGGAGAATATTCTTTTTGCCGGAGAATATTCGTACGACGGCGCAGTTATTGGTGGACCCCACGGAATTAATGTCGGATATAGAAAGCGATAAAATAACTTTTTTATAAAAATAACGGTAAAACTGTTACCGTTAAACTGTTGAAATACCTGGTGGTTAAAATACAGTAATACGCGGTGTTGCACAATAGCACACGGTATTGCACAGAAATTCTAATTATGATTCTTACGTAAGAAGTCACTACTCAATAACTGTTACAGTAATTACTGTTCAATATCTTATATTATTGACTCAATAATTGTTACATTGATAATTGCATAATATTTTATATTATTGATTTAATAATTGATTACGTTGATATTTTATATTATTGATTCAATAATGGTCACTACACAGTATTTCATATTATCAAATCAATAATTTATATTATTTGAATAATATTATTAGATTGCATTATTGGCAATGTCTAGAAAGTTCTGTCTTGAAAAGGGGGTTGGTCACCTAATTGCGTGCTTGTAAGGAGAAATCCTTATCGGAAAGCCCCCCTCTTTCCTAGGAACGACCTGGTTGTCAATATTGTAATTCTATAATATTATGAATAATAATGGATGAATAAAATAAAAATTATTGATAAATATGATGAGTAAATATTTTTTCAATTTTGATATAAAGGGAAGAATTTTTAGCATGTGACATTTGTTGAAAGTTGGTATTTTATCTTTTCTGATAAACTAATTCATTTAAATATATTATTATAATATTACATTATAGTAGTATGATGTGATAATATAATAGTATGATTTTTATAATTTGAATAGTATCATGATTATAGTAAATTAATAGTATAAAAGTAAAATGAGGTGGAAGAGAGCAAATTGAATTTGAATTCTTTTGAAGTAAGCGCTGTTATCAAAACGATGAGGTAAGCAATGATGTCATCGGAATGATGAGGTAAGCAATGATGTCATAGGATCGATGATGTAAGCGATGATGTCATAAATTATGACAAAAAGACTATTTTACCCTTACTCCGCCAAGCCTATAAATAGAAGCTCATTTCTTCATTATTTCTCACCAATTCACTAAAGCTATAGAGAGAGAAAGTATAAAGAGAATAAGAGAGAAAGAGGAAAAGTATTCTGTTATTACACTAGTACAGTCTTCAAATTTTTATTAAGGTAAGGGGTATTATTTCTTTCGTATTCATGAAGAGAGTTATTTTCTTTCAACTTTCTTGTGAAATTTTATCTTGTTAACTTTCTTGTGAAATTTTATCTTTTCATGTCGAGTTACTATTCAAAGGGTACTATTCACGATAAAAGATTTTTTCTTTCTTTCTTTCCAAATTATCTTTGATTGGATCCAGGTTTTGAGCTTCATTCTTGAACTCTGGATAAATTCTCTAATATTTGTCCTTTATCTCACTGGATTCGTTATTCGTATTATTTTTCATCATCCTCAGTCATAAATAGTGATATAACTGAATATCTTTGGCCTGTAGTGCAAAGATGAATGATTACCTGATGAATATCTTTGGCCCGTAGTACAAAGATGGGCAGGTGTTGAGATGAACATGACCACTGGTGATACAAATGAATATCTTTGGCCCATAATGCAAAGATGAATATTTGATTCGAGATATATATTGATTGATGTTACAGGGATAAAATATTGATGATGAACTTTTAAATCATAGAAGATAGTAGACATCATTCTCTACTTAACTTTTCTAATGAATTGTTATTTTCGCTGCAAATGTTGATCTAAAACTTGTTATCCATAATATTTTATCTGGTTTATTGAAGGCTAACGATAATTTATTCTTCATTATCTTAGTCATAATATTCTTTATTGGGTTAGTTGAGCTCACCATTTTCTTTCATTGTTCTCTTCTGGAAATGAAAATATAGCTGGGACTAGTCAGGGAATGGAGTGATGGTTCGAGATAGAGCTGTAGTAGTCCACACTATTTTGTAAAATAGTGTGTTCATAATTGTAATTAATGAGACCTGAATTTGAGCGTTTATATTTTCTATATAATATTTGTATTGACGCTCACAGTTTTGTGGTCGTATTTTGCACGACCGTATAATAATTGGAATTTGAAGATTTGTGTTTGGATTTCTGTACCATGTATTTGGCGACTCAGAATGGATTGTGTGAACCTATTTTGGGGACGTCACAGTTGGTATCAGAGCTATAAGTAAAGAGCCCCGAGCCTCTCGCTGGTGACTTCCTGTTTATGGGGGATGCACCGAAGCCAGACTCTCCATAGGGGACGCCGTGAATAACGGTTGCAAACTGATAGGTATCATTGTGAGGTGCTGTCCAAGGTTGGGATATGAGTCACAGTTGGTATCAGAGCTTAAGAATATGATCTCTGGCGGAGATCTGGAATAGAACTAGGAGGGGAGAGACGAGTAAATCCTTCGCTAGTGTGTCTTACCTAAGCTTATTTGTTATTTAATTGCTCGGTTGGAACATAGGGTTAATATGTGGTATGTCAATTTCTTTAATTAACCCTTGTTTTATGGCAGTATTTAAGAATGACAGCTGAAAATCTAAACAATTGAACATTTGAGACCATTAAGGCACCGCTAATCATCAATTAGGGTAATGTGATGTCGGGAGAAGAAGAACGGCAGGCGGTAGTGGAACAAAGGGATACAGCAATTCAAGATTTTGCTACTTGATATGCGAGGCTTGAACAGAAGCTCTCTCTGGTAGAGCATATGATATTAGAGCTGGAAGCTGAGAATGCAATTGTCAAAATTTTGATGAAAGAAGAAACAACTGAATGAATGAGAATGGAAGATGCAAGGGTAAAAGCCGCACGACGCGTTGATATTTTAGAAAGAGACGTTCGATCCAAGAAGGCCAAAATACACGATATTGATTTTACTTTTTGGACAGCAATTGGGAGAATCTAACATCGAGTTTGGAATTACCCTGTGCAGAGCGGTCAACCCCAATTCTATATGGATCGAAAAGTAATGATTCAAATCATGGATCAGGAGTGCAACGAAGTAGTTAAGGGTGAAATGTGCGTTATAGCAAAGTTAAGTCCAACAGGGATGGTGACTCCAAAGGCTGTCCCGGACAAGTCAAAGTAGGTAGTTCCTGGAAGAGCTTTTGTCGTGACTACCCAAAAAGCAAGGAACCCGAACGAAGTTATCACGGATAAGCTAATCATAAACTCTTGTGAAGACTATACCTTATTAGATACCGGTTCTACCCATTCTGTTATTTCACCTACTTGCGCTCAACGTTTGAACTTGACCCCTGAGAAATTAGATTTTGATTTATCTATTGAAACTCCGTTAGGAAAAACCTTTGTTACATCCACAGTTTACAAATCTTGTTTGATTCAAATTGGTACCCTCACATTACCTGTTGATCTTATATCTTTGAAAATACTTGTATTTGATGTGATTTTAGAAATCGATTGGTTAACCACTTATCATGCCAAAATTGATTGTTTTCATAAGGTTATTAGTTTTCATATTCCTAACCAACCTATTGTGCGAATTCAAACAACCAAACCACTAAAATCAATAAATGTCATTTCAAGTCATAAAGCTATTCGTTTATTGAAAAACGGATGTCAAGCTTTCTTAGCCCATGTCACTGATTTAAACCAGAATACGTCAGATTTGAATGATATTTCTGTTGTTAATAAGTTTGCTGATGTATTTCTCGAAGAACTTCCTGGTCTACCCTCAGAACGTGAAGTTGAATTCTTTATTGACCTTGAACCCGGTACAAACCCCATTTCTAAAATCCCATATCGAATGGCTCCTATTGAACTTCAGGAGTTAAAGGTCCAACTACAGGAGTTGTTTGACATCAGCTTTATACGTCCTAGTACATCTCCTTAGGGTGCTCCTGTTTTATTCGTAAAGAAGAAAGACGGTAGTATGCGACTATGTATTGACTATCAGGAGTTGAACCATGTCACCATCAAGAATAGGTATCCGTTACCTCGCATTGATGACCTTTTTGACCAGTTGCAAGGTGCGCAATTCTTCTCAAAGATCGATCTCCGTTTTGGATATTATCAGTTAGAGATTAGAACTGATGACACTCCAAAGATTGCCTTTAGAAATTGATACGCGCATTACGAATTTCTAGTTATATCTTTCGGATTGACCAATGCCCATGCTGCATTCATGGACACGATGAATCGAATATTTGAGAAATATTTGGATCATTTCGTGGTTGTCATTATTGATGACATCCTAATATACTCCAAAAGCGTTAAATATTTTTCACCCAGAACGAACTCAATATGCGACAACCATGTTGGTTGGAGCTGTTGAAAGATTACAAAAAGCGAACGTGGTAGCTGACACGTTGAGTAGAAGATCATATGCGGGTACGAGTGCGATATTGTCAACACAAAAGCCATATTTTGTATGACGTACAAAGGATGGAGATAGAGGGACCCACGTGATGATGTCAAATATACGCGTAGAACCAGCTTTAAATTGATAAAGTTAAAGCTGTTCAAGCTACAGACCCGGAGCTGAAGAAGATGAAGAAGAAAGTGCAAGAAGATGCTATTCTAGAAGCAAGAATCAATGAAGAAGGAATACTTTGAGTCAACTCCAGACTTTGAGTTCCTAACGATTCTGATTTGAAGTATATAATTATGATGGAGGCACACAACACACCGTTTGCAATCAATCCTGGGAGTACCAAAATGTATCATGATCTTTGACATACATTTTGGTGGAGCAATATGAAGAGAAATATCGCGGAGTTTATCTCGAGGTGTTTAACGTGTAAACGTGTCAAGGCGGAGCATCAAGTGCCAAAGGGTCAGCTTGCAGAAAGCTATGGGCAACGATTTACGATACATTGGTCCATTTGAAATCCTTGACCAAATAGGAAATGTGGCCTATAGACTTGCCTTACCTCCAAGTATGTCTCGTGTTCATAACGTTTTTCACATATTCGTGCTTCATAAATACGTAAAGCAAGTGGTTATAAAATATTCGTTTGGTCGGAGAATATTCTTTTTGTCGGAGAATATTCGTACGACAGCACAATCATTGGTGGATCCCACGGAATGAATGTAGTATATAGAAAGCGATAGAAATAACCTTTTTATAAAAATAATGATAAAATTATTACCGTTAAACTGTTAAAATACTCGGTGGTTAAAATACAGTAATACGCGGTGTTGCACAGTAGCACAAAGTATTGCACAGTAATTTTAATTATTGATTCTTGCGTAAGAAGTCACTACTCAATAATTGTTACAGTAATTACTGTTCAATATCTTATATTATTGACTCAATAATTGTTACATTGATAATTGCATAATATTTTATATTATTGATTCAATAATTGATTACGTTGATATTTTATATTATTGATTCAATAATGGTCACTACACAGTATTTCATATTATCAAATCAATAATTTATATTATTTGAATAATATTATTAGATAGCATTATTGGCAATGTCTAAGAAGTTCTGTCTAGGAAAGGGATTTGGTCACCTAATTGCGCGCCAGTTAGGAGAAATCCTTATCGGAAAGCCCCCTCTTTTCTAGGAACAACCTGGTTGTCAATATTGTAATTCTATAATATTATGAATAATAATGGATGAATAAAATAAAAATTGTTGATAAATATGATGAGTAAATATTTTTCTAATTTTGATCTAAAGGGAAGAATTTTTAGCATGTGACATTTGTTGAAAGTTGGTATTTTTTTTTGATAAAATAATTTATTCAAATATATTATTATAATATTACATTATAGTAGTATGATGTAATAATATAATAGTATGATTTTTATAATTTGAATGGTATCATTATTATAGTAAATTAATGGTATAAAAGTAAAATGATATGGAAGAGAGCAAATTGAATTTGAATTCTTTTGAAATAAGCAATGATGTCATCGGAACAATGAGGTAAGCAATGATGTCATCGGAACGATGAGATAAGCAATGATGTCATAGGATCGATGATGTAAGCGATGATGTTATAAATTAAGACGAAAAGACTATTTTACCCTTACTCCGCCAAGCCTATAAATAGAAGCTCATTTCTTCATTATTTCTCACCAATTCACTAAAGCTATAGAGAGAGAAAGTATAAAGAGAATAAGAGAGAAAGAGGAAAAGTATTCTGTTATTACACTAGTACAGTCTTCAAATTTTTATTAAGGTAAGGGGTATTATTTCTTTCGTATTCATGAAGAGAGTTATTTTCTTTCAATACTCGTAAGGGTTGTTATTCTATTCTTTATTATTCTGTTGGAATAACCTGTCTACGCGGACTACCGCATGCATGGTGAAATCCTTTTGTTATTCCATTTTTTATTATTTTGTGGGAATAACATGTCTACGCGGACTACTGCATGCCTGGTGAATAACCCTTCGTATTCATTTGTTATTAAATTGTGGAAATGATCTGTCTACGCGGACCACCGCATGACGGGTGAAAATCTATTTGCAGTTTCGTATATTGTTTCATTTCAGATTTCTAACTCTAAACTTACTACGGTAACTATTGCTTCTGTAATTCCTGAAATGATCAGAAATTTCTTGAGTTTTGTGCTTCATCTAATATCATTTCACTGAAATATTGGTCTGAACTTTCTTGTGAAATTTTTATCTTTTCATGTCGAGTTACAATTCACGAGTTACTATTCATAGGTACTATTCACGGTAAAAGAAAAAATATATTTTTTTTCCTTTCTTTCCAAATTATCTTTGAGTGGATCTAGGTTTTGAGCTTCATTCTTGAACTCTGGATAAATTCTCTAATATTTGTCCTTTATCTCACTGGATTCGTTATTCGTATTGTTTTTCATCATCCTCAGTCCTAAATGGTGATATAACTGAATATCTTTGGCCTGTAGTGCAAAGATGAATGATTACTTAATGAATATCTTTGGCCTGTAATGCAAAGATGAATGATTACCTGATGAATATCTTTGGCCCGTAGTGCAAAGATGGACAGGTGTTGAGATGAACATGACCACTGGTGATACAAATGAATATCTTTGGCCCGTAGTGCAAAGATGAATATTTGATTCGAGATATATATTAATTGTTGTTACAGGGATAAAATATTGATGATGGACTTTTAAATCATAGAAGATAGTAGACATCATTCTCTACTTAACTCTTCAAATGAATTGTTATTTTCGCTGCAAATGTTGATCTAAAACTTATTGTCCATAATATTTTATTTGGTTTATTGAAGGCTAACGATAATTTATTCTTCATTATCTTAGTCATAATATTCTTTACTGGGCTAGTTGAGCTCACCCTTTTCTTTCATTGTTCTCTTTAGGAAATGAGAATATAGCTGGGACTAGTCGGGGAATGGAGTGATGGTCCGAGATAGAGATGTAGTGGTCCACACTATTTTGTAAAATAGTTTGTTAATAATTGTAATTAATAAGATCTGAATTTGAGCGTTTATATTTTCTACATAATATTTGTATTGACGCTTACAGTTGTATGGTCGTATTTTGCACGACTGTATAATAATTGGAATTTGAAGATTTGTGTTTGGATTTCTGTACCATGTATTTGGCGACTCAGAATGGTTGTGTGAACCTATTTTGGAGGCGTTACAGTTATTCTCAAGAAGAAGGCATTGACTATGATAAGACCTTTGCACCAGTTGCCAGACTTGAAGCAATCAGTACATTTCTTGCATTTGCTGCCCATATGAGGTTCAAGGTCTTCCAGTTGGATGTCAAAAGTGCATTCCTAAATGATGAACTTCAAGAAGAAGTATATGTGGAACAACCCCTAGGTTTTGTCAATCCAACCATCTCTAATTATGTCTATAGATTAGACAAAGCCTTATATGGACTTAAACAAGCACCTAGAGCATGGCATGAAACACTAACTAACTTTCTTATTCAAAAATGATTCACTAGAGGTAGAGTAGACACTACACTATTCCTAAGGAAGCACAAAGATAAAGTTTTACTAGTTCAAATATATGTAGATGATATTATCTTTGGTTCTACTGATGAAAATCTGTGCAAGAGATTTGCCAAGCTTATACAGAGCAAGTTCGAAATGAGCATGATGGGTGAGCTGAATTTCTTCCTTGGACTGCAAGTGAAGCAAACTGATGAAGGTATCTTCATTAACCAAGCCAAGTATATCAAAGACTTACTCAAGAAGTATGGTATGGAATCAGCCTCTCCCATGAAAACACCAATTGCTCCAGCAACTAAGCTTGACAAAGATGAGAAAGGTAAAAGTATTGACATTACTCAATACAGAGGTATGATAGGCTCCCTTCTCTACTTAACTGCCAGTAGACCAGATATAATGTTTGCAACATGTATATGTGCTAGATTTTAAACTAATCCTAAGGAATCACACTTAACTGCTGTAAAAAGGATTTTCAGGTATCTTAAAGGTACACCCTACTTGGGTCTATGGTATCCAAAGGAGTCCTCCTTTGACCTGACAGGATACTCAGATGCTGGCTTTGCAGGATGCAAAATAGATAGAAAGAGTACCAGCGGCACCTGTCAACTGCTAGGAAATAGACTAGTGTCCTGGTTCAGCAAGAAGCAAAACTCAGTATCAACTTCAACACAAGAAGCTAAATATATTGCTGCAGGCAGCTGTTGTGCTCAAATCCTATGGATGAAGAATCAGCTAGCAGACTATAGGTTTGATTTCAAATCTATACCTGTACATTGTGATAACACAAGTGCTATAGCAATAACTCATAATCCTGTCATACATTTTAGGACTAAACATATAGAGATAAGATATCATTTTATTAAGGATCATATTCAAAATGGAACTATATCTTTGCAATATATCCTTACTGAAAATCAACTTACTGATGTGTTTACAAAACCCTTAGACGAATCCAGATTTAATAAACTAGTAAGTGAGTTAGGTATGTTAAATTTACAACCATGAATTCTATGCTCTAGATTGATGCTAACCATGCAGATAATAAGGCTAAGTCAAAATCGTAGAGATGACTAAGAGAGACTATGATTATGGAGTGTTCCAGACAGGGAAGGATAGCTCACTATGATGACAGCACAACTCAGTCCACGCAACCCTTCTGATAAGTGCCTCAGGGAAAAACCTGACCCTTAGCATATGTATAAGAGGTTGGCCTTTCCTGAGATACCTTAACTTGGAAGGGATGCTATCTCAGATTTTTTCAAAAATCGTAGAGTCATCGGCCATGAAGCAGATCCAGCTAAAGAACTCCACAATCGTGGAGTGGTTCTCGGCATTCGTAGTCTTCCCACAAGGACTCACTAGCTCAGGGGGAGCTAAGGGCAGAATCAAACTTTTCACATGACTTAAAACCGTGGAGTCCTGCAGAGCTCGACACGTGTCCCACTATGCAAAACATATAGAGGGAAGTTTATAAATTCATTTTAAACTGTCATTTGTCAGTTTACCTTTGAATTTCAAAAGCTTATATCTCTCTCTCTCAAACGAAACCTTAAGTTTCAGAAAGCTAAGCAAATTTGCTCGTTTCAGGATACTAAACCAGAATCAAATGGTTGTTTCAAATGTTGTCTCTGGTTACCAGCTATGCTTCGAAGAGTTTAAGGACAAGATTCTCTCACTGCTGAAGAAAGCAGGACTTGAAGAAACTCAGAGTACCAGTAGACTGATATATCCGAAGATGGTAAAGGAGTTCTACTGTAATGGAGTCGTTGATGGAGACTTCATCCTCACCAAGGTTAAGGGCGTGCAAATGCTACTCAATGCCGAAGGCATAAACCTAGCCCTAGATTTTAAAAACAAAGGTCTTCCATCAATTGAGAGACTTAATTTCCATGAAGGTCTGCAGAAGATGCGTCACCACAAGATTGAAGGAAAAAGTGGCTATAAGAAGAAAGAGTTTTCCCAAGAATATGAGTTCCTTGCTGACATTGTTGGGAAATGCATATGCTGCTAGGGCTTTGGCTACGATTCTGTCAATGAGAAGCAACTAAAGCTCATGACAGCCTTCCGCTTCATAATTCAACTTAACTACGGAGCTCTACTGATGGAATGGTTTGGGAAACGGATGGAAAGCCCTAAGAAGACAAAGAGCTCTGCGAAGATGCCCTATAGAAGCTTTATCAGCACCATTATACAGTCTGCTCTGGTTGACAGAATTGAGGATAAAGAAGGTGTCTCCATAAATCCTAACAGAAAGATGACCCAACAATTATTCCAGAATTGGAAGAGGAATCCTGCAGAGAATGTGAAGATGATGTCTGCAACCTCATCTGCCGTGAAGGAAGCTGAGGAAAATGAAGAAGTCAACAAAGAAGAACCAGTGGCTCTGATTAGAAAGAGCAAAGGAAAGAAGAAAATGAATGAAAGTGTTCAAGCAGCTGAGGAGCCCCAAGGCTCAACCACTGATGAACCCCAAGTGGGTCCTAGTGTTGATATAGAGTTCAGAAGCCTTATCACTGATAGAGTCATCACTCCAAAATAACCAGAAGAAGTTTTGAAAGAGAAGAAGAAGAAGAAGAAGAAGAAGAAGAAGAGGGAGACAAGTGAGAACAGGGCTGAAGGGAGCTCTGAGCCTCAGAAAAAGAAACGCAGTCACAGAACAAGAAAGTCTTCACTCACTACAATTGTGGAATCTTCACCACTCGTAAAGTCCAGACTGGCTGCCCCTATAGAAGGAGAAGCTGAAAAAGCCTCTCAGCCTGAACAAACTCTAAGGGTTGAGGCTGAAGAAGGTGAAAAGGTTGTACCCAAGCCAAAGAAAAGGGTGAAGAAGCTGGTTAAGAAGTATATTCTTACCAATGAGAAAATATTGGAAGAAGATGACAGAAGAAAGGCTGTTGAAAAGGCTGAACAGACTACTGAGCCTCAAGCATCTGGTCCAACCCCTGAAGAGACCATAATTATTGAAGATGTGATAGCTTACATCGGAGATGCAGCCAACACTGCTCTACCTGATCAGGCTATAAATCAAGCTGATATGGAGATGCCTGAAGCTGGTACTCACGCTGATGAAGCTGAGGAAGAAGAAATGGCCAACTCTGAAAGGATTGTGCCAGAAACTATTGTGATAATCCCTAATGAAATTATTGCTGATACTGCTGAAGTGCAGGAAAAAGAGATGCAAGAAACAAGTGCTGCTGCTGAAAGAGTACCAGAAGCACTTGAAGTGAACTCAGCCAATGCTGAAGAAGAAACTCTGGGAGCTCTTGTTTAAGAAAGTGCTACAGCTGAGGAGGAGCTGTTAGAAGCACTAGAGCCAGAAAATGCAGAAGCTGAGGGGGAGCTACCAAAGGAAAATCTTGAAGTCCCCCCAGTTCATGAAGAATTCGTAGAGTCTGTTGCTGCAGAAATGGTGAATATTGTTGATGATGATGTGATGAATGATGTGGTGGAAGTTCATAATGAAGAAGAGGAGGATGAACTTGAGATCCTATATGTGGGACAAGATAGAGAAAGGACAGCTAACTACAATCAGTTATTCAATTACCTGCCCATGATGCCATATCATAGAGCTATGATTCTCAACTCCTGGGATCACATATTCTGGACCTTCAAGGCATATCCAGCAATCTCAGTACTTGCCTATGGATTCCCAAGAGAAAGGAGGTTGCTCAGAAGCTGATTACAAATGAATCAACTTCAGAATCTGAGTATGAGGTACATTCCACTCCCCTCTCTTTTCTTATCAACCATTCTCCATCACCACACTTTAGTCAATTCTACGAATTGCCCAAATGGTTGGAAGTTGTCCTGCATCCACTCAATCAATTTCCAGTTACAGAGTCCCAAAACTCTATGACTGATGAACCAAATAATCAACTTGTTCTCGTAGAGCCAACTGTAAATAAACCAATGGTGATTGAGCATATCACAAGAGTAGTTGAAGAAATGCTTGCAAGCTCAACCATTGAGACACAAAATCTGGACGACACACTACGATTTGTGCCTATTGATCAATCTAGCACGGCAATCGTAGAGTCCCCAGAACAGCTCTACGAACCAGAAAAATTCTTGAACTAAACACTTAGCCCATACAACAAACACAAGCCCCTATAACCCAAGTAGATATTCCCTCATCCTCCAACAATGAATATTTTGACATGGCACTTGCTCTCTCAAGCATGTCAAGGAGAGGTGAACCCGATAATGCCTCTCCTCCTCTTAAGACACAATGAATTCTTGATCGATTGTCTCTAATGCCAACAAAGGAGGAGCTAGCTGAGATGACAAACCAAATGGCTTTAGATTCTGGAGAGATACTTGAAGCACACTCTCTAGTGCTTCACCTGAGATTCGATCACATAATCAACTCTGTCAAGACTTTGCCAGGAAATTTGGCAACTGAGCTATCCAAGAAGCTAAGGGAGATTGTCAAGGAAATGGCTGTCAGCCTCAGTAAAAGGGATGCTATTCACTTTGCTACAACAAAGAAGCATAAGGAGGCTATGGAGATCATGCAGAAGACTCAGCAATCTCAAAATGAGCTGATGACCAAACAAATTTTAGAACTGCGTATCTCACTACAACAATTCCAAGCCTGCAGTGTCACTCAAATTAATCAGAATAACAACGCAATGGAGCGGCTTCAGCAACAAAGAAGACAAACTGAGGCTCAAGTCGAGGAAAATCGTAGTGACATTGCACTCAACCGCTCTCAGATGCATGAGCAGGTGGAAGGGGTCAAGCGTCTCTCTGACGATATTCGAACCCTTGATGCTGACATAAAGGGGGAGAATAATGAGCAAGGAGATAGAAGCAGAGGAGGTAGAGGCAGCAGAGGAGGAAGCAAAAGGAAACCTCAGCAGAGGTAAAGACAAACTCAAATTGGTCAATCGTCGGGTGGGAACCCCAGGAGTCCAAGTTATCAGCCTCCACGATCTGATCAATAGCTGCAGCGTCCTCTCATGGCTGAACCTATTCAAAGTAGTCAAGGTCAAGCTTCTGGCTCATAAGGTATACCCTCTACTGGTCTTAACATGCCAGTTGGAGATCATGCCTTTATGACCAGACATGATCATCAAGAACCTCTGACCCGAGAAGAGATAGAGGACATTGCATGGAGAGATGAAGCCTTAAGGAGAAGAAGAGCTGAAGAGCATGCCAACCCTCCAAGGAATAAGAGGTAAAGAAGATAGAGATAAGTCAAATTTAATGCTGTATTGATGTTTCTATGCTAGATTATAATATCTTTTAAAACATCAATAAATTCATACTTATTCTCTAGAAATTTCAGTTGCTCTCTGAAACTCTAAGCCATATTTACTTTCTAGCACTCTTCATTTAGAAAATGATGCTATGATACAAATCTCCTTGATTATGTTAACATCAAATAGGGGGAGATTGTTGGAAATTGCATATTCAAATTTGATGTTGAAAGTAAATATAAATGCTTAAGTGTAAAGTCTTTCAATGATCATATGTATAAGGACTTAGATGATAGATCAAAATTGTTAGGTTGATCTGAGCTTTAATGTTTATCATTTATGTAAATAAATGTATAGAAGAAGAGATCAAAACTGTTAGGTTGATCTATTTGAGATGTAAAAGTTAAAGTCTTGACAGAATCGTAGTCTGTTAAAGGCAGCATACAGAAGCCAAGGCAGAATCGTGGAGTTTCAATGAAGATGTCCAGAATCGTAGTCTGCCAAGAAAACCAAGTCTGCAAAGGCCAAGTCAAGATTCGTGGAGCTTAAGTGAAAGCATCAAAGAATCGTAGTCTGCCTTGAAAGCCACACTGAGAATCATAAAGATGATCCGAGCGCCTACCAAGCTAAGTCAAGAATCATAGTGTGCTCTCAGAAGCGTGGAGTCTTCAAGACAAGCAAGAAGGAATCGTAGTCTACCAAAGAGCTTAAGAGAAATTGTAGTGTTCTCTACGATCAAGTCTGAGTCCAGCCTGTGCAAACCAACACACAACGATTACGGTACAATGACTACAATCGTGGTGTTCCTCCAGTCAGCATCAAAGTTCATAGTTCTGATGAAGGGAGGAAGAGGAACAAATGAAGAAAGGCTTATAGTCGTTGACAATTTGATGGTCCCAATTATTCCATATTCATCCTTAGTACAAATTGAAGAAGCGTATTGAAGAAGCTAAGGAAAGGACTAAACCGCCTGCTGAAAACACCTTTTTAGGTGTTAAGTGAAGTTGCAGTCTGCTGTGTCAGTGGGCCAGACAGCTCAGCAGCAGGAAAGTAGGATGTCAACATCAACTGCACATAAACGTCTGAAGCATTTAATGCTGCAACGGAAGCATTCAAATGGATACATTTTGAATGGCTCTTTTATAAGAAAATCAGACAAGAATTCAGACTAAGCAAGCAAGACAAGCAAAGAAAGAATATACAACGAGAAACCAAAGCATCTCGTTCGCTCCCAGGAGCAGAACAGATTCCATAGAACACCAAAAAATCTCATTCGCTCCCAGGAGCCGAACAGATTCCACCAAACACTAAAAAATCTCGTTCGCTCCCAGGAGCCGAACAGATAATCAAGCACATAAACAACATTGTTTAGGGAAAATACTTCTTTTATTGATAATCTTTCAAAGAATTACAAACCAGACTGACTTCTATCCTACTGAAAATATTTATGAAGTCTACCTGCATGCCATGTGTTCTTGATTTTTGTTCCATCCATTGCCCGTAGCCGATAGGTTCCTGGCTTTGGTACTTTGACAATCTCATAAGGACCATCCCAATTCGGCATCAACTTTCCCAAATTCTGAGGCATAGAAGCTTCTACTTCCCAAAGAACTAGATCCCCTACTTTGAACCTTCTGAGATTTACTCCTTTATTGTAATACTTGGCCACCCTTCGTTGATATGCTGTAAGTTTTACCAAGGCTGCTTCTCGGACCTCATCTAATAAATCTAGGTTGGCTCGAAGTCCATCTTCATTTTATATCTCTTGGAATTGACTGACCCAAAGAGAAGTAGAACCAACCTCCACCGGAACCAAAGCATCCATACCATAAGCCAATCTGAATGGTGAGTCTCCTGTGGTGGATCGTGGCGTGGTCCGATATGCCCATAAGGCACTGAGCGATTCTTCAGGCCACCTTCCTTTTGCCTCATCAATTCTTCTCTTTATCCCATTTAACAGAGTCCTGTTGATTACTTCCACCTGACCATTTGACTGAGGATGAGCCACCGAAGTATTCCGATGTTGTATACCCAACTCTTTTAAAAATGCCTCAAACTTGGATCCCACAAATTACCAACCATTATCCAAAACCACCGCCATAGGAATGCCGAACCGGAACACGATGCATTATTTTAAAAACTTCAAACACTCATGTTCTGTAATTAGTCGAAGGGGTTTAGCCTCTACCCACTTGGTCATATAGTCAATAGCAACTATAACAAAGCTAACTTGCCCCTTAGCTTTTGGCAACGGACCCAGTATATCCATTCCCCAAACAACAAAGGGAATTGGGGATAAAACTGAGTACAACTTCTCCGACGACTGGTGAGTGATGGGACTATTCAACTGACATTTCAGACACTTCTTAAAATACTCAGTTGCTTCTTTGAAAATCGTAGGCCAATAGTATCCCTGTCGAAGTACTTTATACACTAAAGACTTTGTCGCTATGTGATCACCACAGATTCCTTCATGAACTTCTCAAAGAACGTATTCCGCTTTGGATGGGACCAAACACTTCAGCAACGAGGAAGAGTAGGCCCTTCGATATAAATCCCCATCTATAAGGACAAAAATTCGAGCTCCGGTGTTTGACTGTATTTGCTAATAACCGATCAGAAGGCTTCGCCATCAACCAAATAATCCAGATAAGGGTCATCTAACAATTAGACCGAAATACACATCACCTCGGTGTGTTAAACACTTGGTTGATTTAAAACCTCCAGGTAGACCGAACCACTGATTGTACTTGCCTCAGTCGTAGCCAACCTTGCTAGTGCATCAGCTATTGTATTATCTGACCTATCTATTCCCTGAAAATTGTACGAGTCGAAACACTGCAGTCGATTCTTTACCTCTGCCAAATACTTCACCATCCTAGCCCCCCGAGCTTCATATTCCCCAGAAATTTGCTTAACGACCAGCTGGGAATCACTGAAAATAATCAACTTCTGTACCTCGAGGCTTTTTGCTAACCGCAACCCTGCTAAAACTGCTTCATACTCAACCTCATTTTTCGTTGCTTTGAATCCAAACCTGATCGCCTACTGCACTTTGAACCCCTCTAGACTGGTTAGAATGATATCGGCACCACTGACATCTGAAGTATAAGTCGACCCATCTGTATACAATGTCCAAGAATTCTGTTCTGGTTGGACTACTATTGTGATGAACGAGAATTTTATAATTTAATTTAAATATTTATTAAATTAAATAAATATTTCTGATGATTTATTTATTGAGTTATCGATGTTTTAATTATTGAGTTAAATAATTATGTGATGGAATTGTGGTAGATTAATTTAATTATATGTGTTACATTGATTAAATTAATGTGGAGAATTTTATAATTCAAAGTATGTATTTAATTGAGTTTGTTCGATTAAATAAATTATTTAAGAAGCATAATTTTATTCTAATTAATTTAATAATTAATTAGAGATTTAATGATTTGATATAATTAATAAATGAGAATTTTAATTATGTGATAATGTGATTTGATGTGTAATAGTATATTTTATTTAATTGATTTAACTAAGATTATTTAATTGAGTAAGTGTGACAAATAAACTATATGATAAATACTTTAATGAAAATAATGGAAAATGATGAATAAAGGAAAAAACCAAACATGGCCTTAAAGGGAGTTGGGCAGTTAATCCATAGTGGAGATTAACTGACCATTACTACGTCAGTTTATATTATACGTATATGTATATTATATATCTAAACTTATATATCATATCATTTTTATATTACGTAGCTTTCCATCAGAGAGAATTTAGAGAGAAAAATTGAGATAAAAGATTGAGGGAGAAGAATTTGAGAAGTCTCTATCATCATCTTTGAATCATATAAACAAAGAAGCAAAGGGTAATTCCCTTTTTTAAGTTTTAAAATTCATATTTTAAGTTTCTCCATAAAAGCATGTTTTGAGTTCTCTATAACTAAATTTGTCAATGACTATTGGGTATATGATTGTGTATATGTTAATAGATGCTTATAACATGATTTGTATAATTATAATCTGTTTTAGAGTAACTAATTCATGTAATTAAGTTTCAATTGAAGTTTTATAAGTTACAGAGCATGAAAAGTTTGAATATGGCCTTATGTACAAAATAACATGCTCTAATTGTTTAGTTAACTCTAAATTGATAGTTGATTATGATCATGCATGTTTAAACGAACAAAACAAACTTTAAACGGATGGATTCGGAGTTATAACGAATTCATAATATTGAATTTCATGATTTTCCTCAAAACTTTACAAAAGATCAAAAACAGTAAATTATATGTTTTAAGTTGAGTAATTACGTGATCTAAAGTGTTAAAAGTATGTTATAATCATTATGTGATATTCCAGTAAAGTTTGTACTTCATAGGAATCACCGTACTAGTTTAATTTGAATTTATTTGGCCTTATCTGTAATTTTTCGCGAACTGAACCTAAACCAACTGAGGCAACCCGCCCCAGTGGGCCCTATGTAGATCACACACCCGCCCCAGCGGGCATAACCCCCGCCCCAGTGGGGGGTTGCAGAGGAAAATAATTTTTGCTGCTTCTTTTGCGTGTTGATCCATAACATGACAAGTTAGTTTAATATACTGAACCTAATAACATGATAAGCATTTAATTCAGTGCTATAACGTATGGTTGACATATATAAGGCAATTTAACGTTTCATATTAACAAGTTATATGTGAACTTGGATTGTTGTTGTAAAGTACGAATATGATTGTTTAAAAGATTATACATGTGTGATATGCATGTTGTGAGTTCATATTCATGTTATGTGGTTAGGCAACAAGTTAACACTATGAACCAAGTTAGTAAGTTAAATACGTGATTGAAACTGTTATGTGTAAAGTCTTATAACGTATTCAAAGACCGATGTTGTGATTCGATAAGTATATCGAACTTATACTTAATTGGTATTGTAAATGGATGGATATGTATGATTAATTAAAGAACGTGAAATATAATTGTAGCTTATGCACGAGGCAAGTTTCCTTACCTTAATTCGATTACAATTACGCAAGTTTTCATATCTATACTCTTTAAATTGAGCAAGTGTTATATCCCTAACTTATTATCGTTAAGCAAGTTTCCTAATCCTTATTCTTATGTTAAGCAAGTTTCTAAACTCAAACTTTACTTTTATTAAGCAAGATTTCTATTCTTGAAATACTATTATGATGCAAGTTCTTATCCTTATTTATTCAAATTGAGATTCCATATGAGATATTATGATTCCTTTAAAGCATGATTCCAGTTATACAATACTTATTCGATTATATACTCTTGAGAATTGTTATTCGATTTGAATATCGTTTATTGCTGAACCTTGAAAGACAAGCAAACCCTTATCGATTTGACTAGTCCATAGTTGATGAACATTCTAAATTCTAGAACTATTATTGAGCTTATCCAAACCAAACTTCCTTTGGTGAGAAATCTGATGTCAAACTGAGATGAACAACCCTGTTATAGGGGATTATTTACGCTTTAGCGTTGAGATATTGTGCACAGTATGGTACTAAGGGTTGATCCTCCTAAGTACGAGTACTAGAGTCCATATAGTCTTATGATTGTTAAAGGTTTAAAGTAGAAATACTTAACAACCTGAGACATAGTTCACAGTCTTATGACCCTTAGATGTACTTTTGATTCTTATTATTCATTCTCGATTCAAAAGCCGAGATTTCTGGTATTCAGACTTCTTTGATTATTTGCATGTTATTATATTACTATATTTGTATACTTGTGGAAAATGGTGCTCACTCTTGCATAATAACATTGTAGTTAAGAATGAAAGATCTGACGAGCCTTCCACTAGGAAAGGCAAGGGAAAAGTTAACAAGTGTTGAAGACTTATTATTTAATTTGAAAATGTTTATTTTTAAGACTTGATGTTGTTTAAGACTTATTATTTGTTTATGTTTTCGCACAGATGTTTAAGGTTATTATGACCTAGGATTGTATTTATTATTTAGATGTTGTAACCCCATAAAGGGAGATGATGGATTTATTTCTATCTATGTCATGGTTTGCATTTATTATGGGTAGATAGATATATGATATTTGTACAGTGAATACCAAATCACGTGAAAATTGAAGTACCCAGATTTGGGGGTGTCACAACTGCAACTGAACGCTCGGTCACCTCGGCCTGATTCAAGTTGTCGTCTGCTTCAAAAAATGAGCATTCCACCATAAAGTCAGTCAACGCCTGCCTTTTAATAGCTGTCCGAGAGTGATCCTCCAATATAAACTGTGATAATTCTATAGTCCACGCTATAAGCCTTCTCGAAACTTCTGGCCTGCCCAAAACCTTCTTCAAAGGTTGATCCGTGTACACCACTATCAACCGACCTTGGAAATATTACCGAAGCTTTCGACTAGCTATCACCAAAGCGTAAGCAAACTTCTCCAAGTTTGGATACCTTGCTTCTGCATCCATTAGAGCATGGTTCACGTAGTAAACTAGGGGCTACTTACCCCCAATCTCCCGCACCAGAAATGCTCCTACAGCCAACGAGCTTGCCGCCAAATACAAGTACAACTGCTCAGTAGGAGCTGGCTTCACCAACAAAGGCGCCGAAGATAAATACCTTTTTATCCTCTGAAAGGCATCTTCACATTCCGAAGTCCACTGGAAACTCTTCGCATTCTTCGTCCCTTTCAACATATCAAAGAACGATAAACATCTTTCTGCCGATTTAGACATGAATCTCCTTAAAGCAGCTATCCGACCAGTCAAACACTGAACATCTTTATACGACTGCGGAGACTTCATGTCCAGAATAGCTTTTATCTTCTCCGAGTTCGACTCTATTCCCCTCTGGCTGATCAGATATCCCAAGAATTTTCCTGCCTCCAGCCTGAAGGTGCACTTGGTCGGATATAACCTCAAGTTGTAGTGCCGAACTATTTGGAAACAATCCTCCAAGTCATCCAAATGACCTCAAACTAACATGCTTTTAACAATCATGTCATCCACATAGGCTTCCATGTTCTTCCCCAACTGCCTTGCAAACACATAATTCATCATCCTTTGATATGTGGCCCCTGCGTTCAGTAGGCCAAAAGTCATCTTCTTATAAGAATACATTGATCGATGCGTGATGAATGTTGTCTTCGGGATGTCTTCCTTGCACATTGAAATCTGATGATACCCAAAGAAAACATCCATAAAACTAAGCAGAGCATACCTCGAAGTCGCATCAATGAGTTGATCGATGTGTGGCAGAGGGTAGAAGTCTTTCGGGCATGCTTTGTTCAGATCGGTGAAATCTATACACACTCGCCACTTCCCATTCTGCTTCTGAACCAATACCACATTTGCCATCCACTCCGGATAATCAATCTCGAACATAAAGTCTACATCCAGAAGCTTCGCGATCTCCTCATCGAATATCTTCTGTCTTTTTGGGGCAAAGATCCTCTTCTTCTGCCGAACCGGCTTCTTCGTCGGGTCCACATGCAGCCTGTGCTCAACAACCTTTAAATCTACCCCGGGCATGTCGCTGGGAACTCACACAAAGATATCTGTAAAACCCTGAAGTAACTCTACCAAGTTTGTTTGAAAAGGCTCTGGCAATCCTGATCCGATATGTATGGTTTTATCCTTTTTTCCCGGGATCAGCTTTATCTCTTCGGTCTCCCCTGTCGGCATGACCAAGGGTTTCGTGCTGCTTTTTATGAACGGTTCGATCTCTATCACCATGGTTTGCTTCTTCTTGCTAACCCCTACTCCCGAAGTGATTAATGAATTTTGGTAGCATCTTCTTGCCAAATCAAGGTCCCCAGCTACTTCCCCAACTCCATGCGGCGTATAGAACTTGATTTTAAAGTGAGGGATTGATGTTATCGCTTGGAGGGCTGTCAGAGTAGGCCTTCCTAGGATCACATTGTAAGCTGAATCCACATGTACCACAAAAAATCTGCACATGATTTCCACCTGTTGTGGAGCTGTTCTGAAGATGACTGGCAGCTCAATGGTCCCCGCAACTCTGACTGGCTCGTTGTTGAACCCATACAACGGGGACTCCTGTCCGATCTCATTCTTTTTCCCATCCAAATTCATCCTCTGGTAGGCATGTGCGTACAAAATATCCACCAAAGAGTCGTTGTCTATCATCATCCTCTTCATATCCACCGATCCCACTTGTGCAATAATTACCAATGCTCCCTCGTGTGGTTTGATCGACTCTGCAGGGAAGTCTTCATCCATGAAAGAGATCACCGAGTCGGGGTATGATCTCTCACGTCTCGCAGGTTGTTTGGCCACCGACATCACTGTATCTAAGTATCCACGTCGCTTTTTACCCGCTACTTTCCCCATAGTTTCGCCAGTGATTACATCCACCACCTGACGTTCAACCTGAGTCTAATTTTGTTGTTGTGGCTGGTTGGTCTGGACGGGGGTATTATTCTCCTGTTGTGTCCCCGAAGCTTCCCGTCCAGCCACATATTGAACCAATGCCTCATTCTGCACATTCTTTTCTATCAGCTCCATTAGGCTCCAACAGGCCTCCGTAGCGTGCCCCGCTGCCTAATGGTAGTCGCAGTATCTGTTAGTGTTCCCCGTACCGGGCTTTATATTGTCCATGGGTGGGTCGAAGCAGGGTTTCCCTTTCATCTATTCTAGGATGGTGGCCCGATCGGTATTGAGCTTGGTGTATACTCTGTTCACCTTCTGGTTCGATAAAGGTGGGCGAATTCCTCCCGAACCCCCGGTATTGCTGCTATACCTCTTCTGATAGTAGTCCGACCTATCATTCCCATACCTCTTCAGGTTCACATCCGCTTTGCTTTTGTCTTTATCTTTTGACTTCTCCGTCGTGCCCCGCTTAAAGTTGTCCATGGCTTCTTCCACCACTATAAAGCCTTCAGCTTTCTCGAACACCTCATCCAAGCTCTTTGGGTGGTTAAACATCAACTTCTTCACCAGCTTTTCTGATTTTACCAAGTCTAACCCGTTTTGGAAGAGTCCTACTGCTTGGAGGTCGTTGAGGTCTGTCACTTGACCTACCGCTTCCCTGAATCTCTTCACATACTGACCTAGTGTCTCATTGGAATGTTGTCTAACCTGTGATAGTGATCCTGTTGGTTTCCCCCTCCTCTTGTTGCTCCCGAACCAAGTATGAAATTTGTCGCACAGCTCTTCCCACGACGAGACTGAATTCGGGGCCAAATGGATAATCAGTAAGGCATGGAATCCAATAGTCGAAGGAATTGAAATCCGCCTCATTCTCTTTTTGCACCTTACTTCTTAATGCATTCTCATACTGCTCAACAAATTATTTTAAGGTTGTCCTTGAATTCACATAACCATCAAAAAAAGCATTCATACTTTCACTTCTTTGAGTTGAGGACATTCCAACCCAAAAAGTATTCTTTAAAAATGTCGGAGCCCAACGACTTCTCTCATCGTATAACCCAGTCAACCAAGCATTCTCTTTCAAGTTAAATTTCTTAATGAAACTAACCCATCACTCTTCAAATTCTTTACAAGTTAATGAATCATAAACTGCCTTTTGCATTGAATATTTGATAGATTCATATTGGTTGCAACCACTTAATTTCTCGGGCAACTTCTTCATATTATGCCGCAAGCACCACCTATGTCGCGCATTGGGGAACACAATTTCAATAGCCTTCTTCATTGCTTTGTCTTGGTCAGTGATTATTGCGGTATGAGAATGACCATTTATACACACAAACCAAGTTTTAAAAAGCCAACTAAATAACTCAATATCCTCATGAGATATTAATCCACAACCTAAGAGTATTGACTGACCGTGACGATTAACTACAACAAATGGGGCAAATGGCATGTCATACTTATTAGTTAAGTATGTTGTGTCAAAGGTAATGGCATCCCCAAACTCCTCATAAGCTGCCCTACTCCTTGCATCTACCCAAAAGACATTTTGTAGTCTCCCATCATCATCCAAATCCATCAAATAATAAAAATTTGTATTATTAGCTTGCATTTTTTTGAAGTAGTTTTGAAGTGCCATAGCATCCCCATCACCAAGCCTTAACCGCCTAACTTTGTCAAGATAATTGTAACAATCTTTTTGTGAAAAAGACACATTCTCATGCCCACCAGCTTCAACAAAGAAAGAACTAAAATTTTTATTTGGTCTAATACCAGCTCTATCGTTAAGTTCAAGTCTTCTTTTCACATACTTGCTCATAATCCGATTTTTCTTATAAAATCTAGATTTTCCCGGGCTCAACTGATGATTATGATCAAGTGTTAGAGTCTTTACTCGCACTTTTTCGTCTTCGACTACTGTAGCCCTAATCTTAGCATTGCAACCAGTTTTGCTAACAGGGCGTAAGTTGAAGGCATTATTTGACTTAATTATTGAACATCCTGACCGAGTACATGCAAGAACCACAAATTTAGTCTCTCCATTTTCTCCTTTTTCCGTAGATCTTATTTTCACCGGAAATCCATTTTGGTTACCATAATTAGTGTAATATTCCATGTATAAATCAATGTAACCAAACTCCATTCCTACTTTCGGATCTCTAATCACTTCATCAACTTCTTCACTTTCTACTAAATCCTCCGTCATAACACATTCCTCAATATCATTCATTCTCATACTTGAATTAAACTCATCACTACATGCCATTTCTGCAAATTTATAAAAATATATTAACTACATGCCATAGATATATAAAAAAGTGTATGACATTAAAATCCAACTTCTACTTATTCAATCAATTGGCACATTCATACTTTACATATAAACCAAACAGAAACACAAATAGAAAAACAATTATCCCTTGGCACAAACTAGGAAATCTAATGTATATCTTTTTTATAGTTCTTTTTTTGGGCATATGTGTGCCTTTTATTATCAATATACACATTTATTTCCAATCATTTATGGCTTTAAACAATTAGAGTAATTAAATAAATAGAAAATAGGTAAGTAAGTAAGTGAAAATAATCACAGAGCAACACAATTGTGAATTGCCTTGCCTGCCACCCATTCAGGAATGGAAAATAATTGATTTCAAGTCTTTCACTTGAAATACCAAGTCCAAGATTTAATAAAAGGTCAATAATTTTATCACTCTTTACACATCAAAGTTCCAGAGTAAATCAAGTTGTTTGTATTGATCAAATAAAAGATTTTGAAAATAAACAGAGGTGAGAGTGCATGCCCAAAATCTAAGCCCCACTCAATTTCATGAGGACCATCTTCAAATGGCTAAATCAAAATTAGTAACCGACACCGGTACACCATTAAATCAGTGATGCAATATTACTTATGTGCAGATAAAGACCAATATTCAAACAATGATTCAGAGAAGAACAACTCTCAAACTGAGATTTTGTGAAGCAAACAGTGAGAAGAAGAGCATCATCAAAAAAATGGGTCTCAAAATCTTGAAATCAATTTTAGGGCATAAATATATACATATATATTATCAATATTCATACATCATATATACAATATGTGTATGCATACCTCTCTTGCTGTTGATTTTGATGGATTTTGTTCCAGAAGGAAGAAGTTTGTTACTGATTTTGCTTCTGCTTTTTGGGCGGGAGTACTTTGTAGATAGCGACTTTGGTGAGAGAGGGAGAGAGAAAGTGATATTGGTAAAGCGGGATAAAGAATTGATAAAGTTGAGTGTATTAATCAGCTTCCGTGTTTTTTCTTTCTCTGTTGATCTGTAGACTTATTGTAATTAGAATCCACATGGAATTAGTAATCCCTCCAAACAATTCTTTATCCGAACCCAAGCTCGCCTAATACCATCAAGGCCCAACCCATGTACCAGACCCAAATATTCGAGGCCCAACACCATCCATTTTAAACCTCGTAACATGAATGGAAATAAAAACTTCACACTAGAAAAAAATAAAGTCTCAAAATAAATAAATAAGTATAAAGAAAATTACACAACAATTAAAAAACAAAATAACAAAATCGAAGCCAAAACTATTTTAATGATCAAATCCATTTTTAAACTTTAGAAACACAGTAACATTATGTTTCTGAGTTTTAAAATGGAGAGAAAAGAAAAGAAATGGACCGAAAATTTAAGTTTTCTTTTTAATTCTTATGTTTCTGAGTTTTTTAATAAACGGAAAAAAAAATAAAGGGATAGAAAACTTGGTCACTTTTCCTACCAAAATTTTCCGTTCAAAATTGGCCTGATTTGAACGGAAAAGAAATTGAAATAAGTAATATTTTTATAATTCCTATATTATCCTCAACTTTCAATATAATAAATTTAAAATTACAACCCATGTCCCCAATTTTAAATTTTTTATTTTTTTCTATTAAAAACTCAAAAACAACACCAATTTTTTTTTAAAATTTTCTGTTCTTTTCTTTTCTAATTTAGGTTTTCTATTCTATTTTTTTCCATCCAAAACTCAGAAAACTGTAACTGAAAAACTGAAAATTGCCTTCTCATTGTGCTATAGTATACTTCATCATCACTCTTCTTCATCTCCAAATCTATATATAATAGTACTGAAAGAGTAATACCTAACTTTCAATTTCGGTATAAATCGGAACTTTATCTGTTAATTTATCGATATCTTCCACCGCCAATGGCGGATCTCAGTCGTAGGACAGTGATCTCTTTCGCCGGAACCTTCTTCAGCAGCGCCTTCGCCGCTTGTTTTGCCGAGGTGTTGTTAATGTTCTTCATCATCAATTACTACTTCAATGCACTATCAATTTCATAATTACTCCTTCAATTTCGATTTACAGTCATCTCCAGTTCCTTTAATTTGCTTACAGTTAACCTCATTAATTGAGATCATTTTAGTAGTACTTAGATTTTCAGGGTTTAGTTTAATTTCATATTTACGACTAATGCATATTGATCGGATAAACTCTGACCCGATACATTATAGTGTGTGATCATGAAATCAAAAGTTCCTTCAAGTAAATAATGATGGTTGATATTGTCATCTCACCAGAACCAAGCTGAATTTTGGTATTGTACTATGTGAGTAAAGAGCTATAATTTTTCTGTTTTTGTTCACTCTGGGATCCGGAATAACATTCAGGCTTCAACAATGACGAATTGCGATATTCTATCTTTTAATCAAAAGTGAGTTTGCTAGGGGGTTTTAGATCGATTTCATCTGCTTTGAACGAATCAATTCATTAAAATGGATTAAACCCTGAGTAATTGATATGTGAGCTTCTTACTAATACTCCAAATTTCTAGTTGGTAGATATCTATTTGAGTGCATGTTATTCGAAAATATTGATGCTCTTTCTTTATTAATTTTTACATTTTCCTTGTTTTGTGGTACAACTGAACTGAAAAGTATCCATGCATTATTAATGTCACGAAAGATTCCTCTTACGGCTGAGTTCAACACATTATGTCGGTGGAGTCCTCAGCTTTACATAACTTAATTATTTAGAATTTGTAGTTTGAATCCAAATTCAAATGGCTAATTTCAGATAAACGCCCAAAAATAACTGCATTTGATCTACTACCTATTATTACGGTTACGTGTAACCTGATGTAATAGATTAATTTTTAAGAGTTGAGGGTTTTTGACATTCGTAGATCTACATAAGCTTTTATACGTGCTCTTTTCCTTTTATCATTGTGCAAGAATATTTCTATCTTTAGATATTGCAGTTTAAAACTTAAAAGATAACAAAATTATCATGGTGGTATTATAACCTTTCATACTCTGGATCCGTCTAGCTGTGTACCATTCCCCTAGACACTGCTAAAGTCAGGCTTCAGCTCCAAAAACGAGCAGTCTTGGGAGAAGGAACTGGTGCACCTAAGTACAGGGGTATGTTGGGTACAGTTGCTACTATTGCTAGAGAAGAAGGTTTATCAGCTCTATGGAAAGGCATTATACCGGGATTACATCGCCAGTTTATATACGGGGGTCTAAGGATTGGCTTGTATGAGCCTGTAAGTGTTAAACTCCACGCATACTTGATTTTAGTGTTACACTCTTATGCATGTTCTCTATATAAACTACCTATGATACAGGTCAAGGCCTTTTTTGTTGGCAGTGATTTTGCTGGAGATGTTTCTGTGTTTCAAAAAATACTTGCTGCTCTGATTACTGGTAAGCAAAATTGTTAACTATCGCCCTTATTATCTTTATTATGTCGTCAAATGAAATGTCTTCAGAATTTGGTTTAGAATTTGCACCGGCCTCTTGTTTCCTCATATAAATGTGCTAAAATTGTGATCCGTTTACCTCTATGTTTTTGAGTGGATGCTTACCTTATTGACCAGGTGCCATAGCGATTGCAGTGGCTAATCCAACTGATCTTGTGAAAGTTCGCCTTCAAGCTGAAGGCAAATTGCCTGCTGAAGTGCCTAACCGTTATTCCAGTGCACTAAGTGCTTATTACACCATAGTGCAACAGGTGAGTTCGGTAAGATTGGCTAATATGATTTTTATCTTTTGTTTTGCTGCTTAGAGCTTTACAATAATAAAAACAGGAAGGAATGGCTGCTTTGTGGACTGGGCTGGGCCCCAATATTGCACGAAATGCAGTTATTAATGCCGCTGAACTCGCTAGTTATGATCAGGTGAAACAGGTAATCATGATCATGAGTTTATTGCTTGGAATACTCGTGTTAAACTGTCATTTACTTGCTTTATGTTCTGTGCTTATCAACTATGATCCTAAATTTTGTTTGTGCTATGCAGACAATTATGCAAATTCTAGGGTTCACAGACAGCATTTTAACTCATCTACTAGCCGGTTTAGGGGCAGGGTTGTTTGCAGTCTGCATCGGATCTCCTCTTGATGTGGTAAATTTTACATTTTGTACTTGAATCACTTCTTAGAATTTGTTAAAAGTGAAGCTGAAAATATATATCATATTGTGTAGTCTTTGTCATCCATCTCTAAAACTCGTCTGTTAAAAAATTCTACTTTTATGGACTCTGCTCCCTATGGTTTGGGATTGATTTGAAAAATTGTTTATAGCAGAACTGCAATTTGAAGAGAGCAGAAGTGTATGCATGGAGCACCACTACGCCCCAACTATAGTATACTAACAAATATGCAGTAGATATTTGCATACAGAATAGACCAGGATATTTTTGAGAATTAAATTTAGGACTAAACTTATGAAGTGTGCATCAAGTCCTAGTGGCCATTTAAATTGATGGACGCGTCTATTAGCAAAAAAATCTACAAGTACTCTCTTAATGCTGATACTTTGCTTTGTAGAAATTGAGGAAATATATTTTTCACTCCTACAGAGACGGTACATATGCTAGGTTCTGTAGATGTCTCTTTGTAAAGCCAGAGCAGTTAAATTGAAGGTGGTAAGGTTCCCTCACCTGAATCTAATCTTTAGTAGAGCTGAATAAAACAACATTGACTCTTTGATTTTAGTCGCCTAGGTGGCCTCTTCATTTTAAGGCATCATCATTTTACATGCTATATATATATATATATATATATATATATATGTATATATATATATATATGTATCAACATTGTACCTGCTAAAGCTACTGTCTAATTGTCATTGATGACCTGCTTTTGAGTTTTAAACCTCTTTAAGGGAATGAGTCAGAATGATGCAAAGATATATTACTCCTCGTTGCTTTCTGCAAACGTGTCGATTATGATTTTCAACAATAGGTAATTTATTGCGTCAATAATAATTTGCTTTGTCCAGATATGCCCTCTGATATTAAGCAGGTATGCTGAACTATACCTTTTCCGCTTTATTAGTTACATAGTGTTTTTACGAAACAAATTTAGTGTTATTGAGAAAATGATTGGGAAATGGTACGAAACTGAAATGTGTAACAGTAGGGAGGATCTGAATTAGCTGAGTCGCCAAGGTGTATATATTTCATAATTCGGACATAGGGGGGCAACTATAAAATCGTAAAATAATCTGTACACAAAATTATTGAATTGTATGAACATAGTAGTTATGTATTAAAATTTCTTTTGTTTTTAATTATTTGTCTATTTTTTATGAGTAATACAAGGGGTCCCAAATGTGATCTCGAAGTTTGTGTCTCAAATACACGTCATTATTATATTGCTTGCTCAAAATCAGGGTGGACCATGCATAAAAGATATAGATATTAAGCAACCAGTGTAGTAATGACGTGTTTTGGTCGCAGAATACCCATAACATTACTCTCTTTTTTTATTGATAATGGTCTTTTTTCTTTCAAAAGAATAATTCTCTTGAAGTCCATTTTCATTTTTCATGTATTATTCATATATATATATATATATATATATATATATATATATATAGATTACATATTACTAGCAAAGAATCTTTTGCAAGATCAAAAGTTAAAGAAGAGAAGAATTTTTTATTCTATTTGTTTCATGTAATAAGATTTATACCTAATTTTACAGAATTATGATTAGTGCTTTCACTAACCCCGTAAATGTGCTGCTCATTATGTTTCAGGTGAAATCTAGAATGATGGGGGAAACAATCTACAAAAGCACCTTAGATTGTTTCATAAAAACTTTGAGAAATGAGGTATAATTATTTTCAAATTATATATTTTTTAGAATTCAGTTGATAATGTTCATTGTTGTTATTGTTTATCTTGCTATTTGGAATTGGAGGGCACAGTTTCAATATTGTGAACTCTTTATGACTGGATGTGTTAAAGTGATGTAGTTTCATTAGCTTAATGGGTAGAGTTTAATCCTCCTGGACTCATTCTCATTTTCAAGTGATTAGGCTTTTCAGTATAAGTGAATGGTTCAAATCTTTCATCCCCTTTTTCATTGCGTATTTAAGAAGAGTATTTCTGGTGAGGTGAATTTGAATTTATTATGTCTATTTGCTTACAAATGCACAAAATAAGAAAATAAGCAAATAGGGAAACCAAGATTTTTTTCAAGTGAAATAGTATTTATTCAACAAAAAGAACAGGATAATTTCTCACTTTGACTTGCTTCTTTTCCATTCACTATTGTTCTTTTCCTTATATTCTGTGTTTTTTCTTTTATTTACTAGTTTTACGGTTCCAGATTTTTTTGAGCTGTTTCGTTTCTTGTATAACTTGACGTAATGCTGCATTCTGGCTGTCTTCTCATTCTTTATTTTTTGGTTGCATTACGATCTTTGATGGTGCAGGGATGTAGGTATTTTATATTGAATCTAAGTTGCCATTAAAAGAGGATAAATTGGTATAAAAGCCATCAATTTATCAAGTACTTACTGTGATTACTTTTTGCAGGGTCCCTTTGCATTCTATAAAGGATTCCTCCCAAATTTTGGTCGTCTAGGATCCTGGAACGTTGTCATGTTTTTGATGTTTGAACAAGTAAGACTACATGTTTTCTTTCTACGGCATTTTTCTTCTCGATAGGAACTTTGGGATACCTACCTCTGCTCCCTAAATTACTCAAATAGTTAACTTTTAACCCAGTGTTACCAAAAATGTTTTTGTTCAATGTAAACTTGGAGTTTACAGCCCATCTAAACCTTTTATCATCCTGCCTGAAAGCCTTCCAACCCATCCTGATATAGAAGGGGTAGGACACTTCATTTTGATGCTCCTTCCCGTTGGTCATACCTCTATTATAAAATTTGACACAGATTAGTCCCTCCCAGCTGTCTTTCCTACTTCCATTTTGGGGTTTTCATTTCTCAGGACTGCATCCATGTACTTGTGCATTTCATTGTTGTTTCACAATAATACAATTTATCTCTCATTGTTATGTACTAAATCCAAATACTGCTAAGTTGAGTCTTATGATTTGTTTTGAGGTTCTAGAAGCTATTCCCCAAATCTTATATCTACTTTGTTCTGATCATGTTTTCCCTTCTTTTGTCTCTCATTAGTGTATTGTGGTAAACTTTGTAGATTGGTTTTGAGTCACTATTATGTTTGATAATACATCTTCCCACTTTTCCCCCACGTGTCAATAGATTCTGGAAATTTAGTAGCCTGTTTACGTGGCACAATTATGTCAGAATCTTGAAAGAGCCTTGTTTTAACGTTCTTGAGCTTGTAACAGATTAGCAACGGCACTAAAAAAGTTTTTTTTATTTATTGTCAAGACAGGTGAAGAAATTTTTTGTCAGGGAACTGTAGACTGCATCACCAGGAAGTATACATCATCTCTTATCATGGGCATACAGGAAGACTTAGTTTTTTCTTGGAATTTGCCTCAAGTTACGAGAATTCTTTTATCGGAAAGTAAGGAGGTCCCCTAAGCTCGATCTTCTCCGTATAAAATTTATATGCTAGTCTATTCTTTGAGATAATGGAATCAACTTACAAACTTGATTACTTTGAAGGAAGGAAGATACATGAGATGACGTACTGCCTTTTCTCCGGTCCAATCCTACAATTAATGTAGCATTGGGACAGTGGGTACATTAAAGTTTAAACAAGGCACATGATAATATTTTGCGAGATTTAATAGATATCACGAAAGGCTGGAAATAGAAGACATTGGATGAGTTGTATAAGCAGAAACTCAATCGTATTTGTTTGGTGTTCTTAGGTAGCATGGATATATAACAATATCTACTCGTATCATGTATTCGTCTATGTAATTTGATTATATACGATCATTATAGGTAATGAGATGTTTGATATACAAACATTCTCATCTATCGCGAGATCTGAGTATCATATTTGAACGTTGTTGTTGAGCTCTAAATGCAGATTATAAAATTAGAATTATATTATGAAGACAACCCTGTTTTCCTGTCTCATTACTATTTCAGTTTTTAGAATGTGAATAAATGCACTCGTTTCTCTGTTGTGTCGCACCTTTCTTTGTTGTTTTCATTGTCGTGCCGTGTGTGCTTGCCGTCGTCGTGTTTTTTCTTTGGTTTATTTCTAATTTCTATTCGTTGGGGGTTAAGTTTTCTGTTCTTACTAGTAGCTTTCAGAAATATGTAGAAGTTAAATATTCATGTATCGGACAGGTGTGGAATGGAGCAGCTTCCAAAAGTATTCTGATAGATAGATACTGTACCGGAACAGGTCTGGAAAGCTTTTTCCCTTCAAGACTCTTTCCCTCCGGCCTTTTGGAAACGTAAAGGTGAGGCTTTTTCAATTCTTCTGGAAAAGGAAGTATAATAAAGTTTGATGCTTTACACTGTGTAAGTTTTTATTTGAGGGGAAGAGAAAATAATTAAAATTCCTCTAAATTCCATGTTTGTGAGTTTTTTTAGAGAGAAAGGGAAGGGATTTGGAGGTAAAATTTATTTCATTTTTGACTCAAAACTTTCCTCCAAAAGTGGGAGGATTTGGAGGGATGGGAAAGGATAGGAAAGTTAAATATTTTATATTACCAAAAATAACCTTTTAAAATAAATAATGTGTCAATTTTATCCCTAATTATTATAACTCTCAATTTTTTAAAATACAATTTTTTCACTCCCCCAGCCCTATCCACCCTGCGCCCCCCGCACCCTGCGCCCCCCGCGCCCCCCGCGCCCCCGTCCCCATCTCCATCCCCATCCCCATCCCCAATCAGTTTTTGTTGGTTTATAGAGCATATGTACCAATCTAAAGTTCAATTCTTTACTATTACTGCTTCATTTATCCTATTTCACCTTTGATACTTGATAGGGTCCAAATTCATTATAGTAATATAGTTGGCCTACATTTTTCTTGGCAACTTATTTGAATGTATTAAAGGCAAACCCATTGTGTGCCCCCCCCCCCCCCCGCCCCCCGCCCCCAGCCTCACGCATTCCGTCTTATTTGAATAGTGAATACTAGTACCTGATGTAATAATAAATACAATTCCTATACAATCTTTTCTTGTTGTAAAAATTACTAAAATAAAGAACAAAGATGATTAGAGGAAGAGAGAAAATCTTCTTATTTCATATTCGTTGTAATCCTTTGTGTGTATCTCATGCTCCTATATATAGACACATGCACATAAACACTTGGAGGTTACAAAACTTAAAAGATCATAATCAATACTTAAAAGACATGGGGGTTTCAAATATTAAAGGACATATGAGTTACAAAGATTAAAGGACATGGTAATAAAGAAGGGAGGAATGAACCTAGATATCCATATATGTTATAATTTTATAACACTCCCCCTTGGATGTTTATTGTACAACAATACGCATTGAAAGCTGCTTCATTAAAAACCTTACCAGGAAAAACCCAATGGGAAAAAAACCTTGGTTAAGAAAAAAAAAGTGCAGCGCGTATTTGCTCCCCCTCATGAATGTATCCTTAAGTCCTTCAGCTGTCGCATTCCAATATTGCGACGCAATCCTTCAAACGTTGTAGTTGGTAATGCTTTGGTAAACAAATCTGCTAGATTGTCTTTTGATCGAATTTGTTGAACATCAATGTCACCACACTTATCAAGGTCATGTGTGAAAAAGAATTTCGGTGACATGTGCTTTGTTCTATCTCCTTTGATGTATCCTCCTTTTAATTGAGCTATACATGCAGCATTGTCTTCATACAGAATAGTTGGAGTTCCTTTGCTGGAGGATAAACCGCATGTTTCACGAATATGTTGAGTCATTGATCTTAACCATACACATTCTCGACTTGCTTCATGGATTGCAAGTATTTCAGCATGATTAGATGAAGTGGCAACTAGAGTTTGCTTTGTAGAACTCCATGATATAGCCGTATCACCACACATAAAGAGATAACCTGTTTGAGATCGACCTTTATGTGGATCAGATAAATATCCTGCATTAGCATATCCAACTAATTTATGATTATCATTATTTGAATAAAATAAGCCCATATCCATAGTTTCTCGTAGGTAACGAAAAATATGTTTAACCCCATTCCAATGCCTCCGGGTAGGAGAAGTGCTATATCTTGCTAACAAATTTACAGAGAATGCTATATCAGGTCGTATATTATTAGCAAGATACATTAATGCACCAATTGCACTGAGGTATGGTACTTCAGGACCAAGTATTTCTTCATTATCCTCACGAGGTCTAAAAGGGTCTTTTTTCACATCAAGTGATCTAACAACCATTGAGGTACTCAATGGATGTGCTTTATTCATATAAAATCTTTTAAGAACCTTCTCTGTGTAAGTTGACTGATGAATGAGAATTCCATCTTCTAAATGTTCGATCTGCAGGCCGAGACAAAATTTTATTTTTCCTAAATCTTTCATCTCAAATTCTTTCTTTAAATAATTCATTGTCTTTGGTATCTCTACATGATTTTCAATAATATTTAAATCATCAACATACACAGCAATGATAGCAAAATCAGATTCTGACTTCTTTATAAAAACACATGAGCATATAGGGTTATTATTATACCCTTCTTTCAATAAATATTCACTAAGACGATTGTACCACATGCGTCCTGATTGCTTTAACCCATATAGGGACCTCTGCAACTTTATTGAGTAAACTTTCCGAGAATTTAACTTATATGCTTCAAGCATTTTAAATCCTTCAGGGATTTTCATATAAACATCATTATCAATTGACCCATATAAATAGGCTGTAACAACATCCATTAGACACATCTAATTTTTCATGAGTTGCCAGGCTAATAAGATACCACAATATAATTGTATCTACCACAGGAGAATATGTTTCATCGTAATCAATGCCAGGTCTTTGTGAAAATCCTTGTGCCACAAGTCGTGCCTTATATCTTACGATTTCATTTTTCTCATTTCTTTTTCGCACAAAGATCCATTTGTATCCAACTGGCTTTACATCTTCGGGTGTTTGGACTACAGGTCCAAAAACTTCACGTTTTGCAAGTGAATTTAATTCTGCCTGGATTGCTTCTTTCTATTTTGGCCAATCATTTCTGTGTCTACATTCTTCGATAGAATTAGGCTCAAAATCCTCGTTTTCATTAATGATATCAAGCGATATATTATATGAAAAAATGTTGTCAACAACTATCTCACTTCGGTTCCATCTTTTCTTTGTAGAGACATAACTTATCGAGATCTCATCATTTTTATTGTTTTCAGGTACCTGAACCTCTTCTGGGGTTTTATGATTAGCTATGTCTATATCCTCGTGAATATTTTCCTTCTCAATAATGTCAACCTGTTTATTTACTTCTTTTCTTTTCCGAGGATTTTTGTCTTTCGAACCGATTGGTCTACCACGCTTCTGGCGTGCCTTAGACTCAATTGCTATAATTTTTTCGGATTGTCCTACTGGGACTTCAATTCGAGCTGGAGCATTTACAGCTGGTATATGAGATTTGATTACTCCTTTTGAGTCAGTGAATGCATTTGGTAGCTGATTTGCTATATCTTGCAAACGAATTATCTTTTGAACTTTTTGTTCACATTATTTTGTACGAGGATCAAAATTTAACAATGACAATGCATTCCAAGTTATATCTTTATCCGATGTTTAAGTTCTCCCCCTAATGATGGGAACATAGTCTCATCAAAATGACAGTCGGCAAATCGAGCCGTAAATGAATCATCTGTTAAGGGTTCAAGATATTTAATTATTGATGGGGACTCAAACCCAATATATATTCACAGCCTCTTTTGAGGACCCATCTTTGTACGTTGTGGGGGATAAATTGGAACATATACCGCACAACCAAATATTCTTAGATGGAAAATATCTGGCTCATGACCAAAAATCAATTGTAATAGGGAGAATTTATGATATGATGTTGGCCTAATGCGAATAAGTGCTGCTGCATGTAAAATAGCGTGCCCCTAAACAGAGACAGGAAGTTTTGTTCTCATGAGCAATGGTCTTGCAATTAACTGGAGGCGTTTAATAAATGATTCAGCAAGACCATTCTGAGTATGAACATGGGCAACAGGATGTTCATTATTTATCCCAAGTGACATGCAATAATCATTAAATGTTTGGGATGTAAATTCGCCAGCATTGTCAAGACGAATAGTCTTGATTGTGTGATCTGAAAATTGTGCTCGTAATCTAATAATTTAAGCAAGTAATCTTGCAAACGCCATGTTGCGAGTTGATAATAAGCACACATGTGACCATCTTGTAGATGCATCTATTAAAACCATAAAATATCTAAATGGTCCACTTGGTGGGTGAATAGGCCCACAAATATCTCCTTGAATACGTTCTAGAAATCTTGGGGATTCAGTCCCAATTTTAGCCGGTGATGGTCTAATGACCAATTTTCCTTGAGAACAAGCAGCACATGAGAATTCCTTAAATTGAAGAATCTTCTGGTTCTTTAATGGATGGCCATGTGAATTCTCAATAATTCTTCGCATCATTATTGATCCAGGATGACCCAACCGGTCATGCCAAGTAATAAAATTATTTGGTTCATTGAACTTCTGGTTCATTATTGCATTTACTTCAATTGTACTAATACTTGTATAGTACAAGCCTGAAGATAAAACGAGTAATTTTTCCAATATTTGTTTTTCAGTAGAGACATTTGATATGATATAAAGATATTCTATACCATTTTCATTGGCTGTCTCAATATGGTACCCGTTAAGTCGTATATCTTTAAAATTTAGCAGGTTCCCTCCTTGATTTAGTGGAAAATAAAGCATTATCAATAATAAATTTTGTTCCACTAGGAAGCATTATATTGGCTCTTCCAGAGCCTTCAATCAAGTATGCTGAACCTGATATTGTATTTACTTTTGCTTTCATCATTCTTAGATTTGAAAAATATTGCTTATGTCTGAGAATGGTATGTGTCGTTGCACTATCTGTTAAGCATATATCTCCACCATTAATATTAGGCTCATTTATAGCATGGCGCAAATCTATATTTTTTTCATAAAAAGGAATAAATATATAATAAGTTTATAATAAGACATAATATTATATATATTTAATAACACAATTCTTTACGAAATAAAGAAAATAAAATACAATAAGCTAACATGAAAGGAATAAAGAAAGCACACTTAAAAGGACTAACATAATTCTGAACTAATTATTTTCATTACAAGAAATATTAACTTGCTCATTATTTTGCTCAAAGAAATCTGCAACGTCAAGGTGTGTCATATCCATAGGATCAAAATAGATATCATCTTTATCTTGATGTGGATGAGAAAAATTTATTTCTATGTTCTTCTCCTTTCCTTTCAATAAGGACTGATATAAATCAACAAGATGTTTGGATGTACGATAGGTACGAGACCAATGCCCTTTCATTCCACACCGATAAGAAATATTTTCTTCCTCCTTGGTATCTCTTTATTTATATTCTTCCCCTTTTCTTGTTTCTCCTCATTCTTTGAATGTTTGATATCATGGTTGTGGTAATTAAACCTTCCTCGCCCGTGGCCACGACCACGACCTCTATTACGATCACGACCACGATCACGACCACGACCACGACCACGACCGCGAACATAATTATTATTATATCGTGTAACATTCACTTCAGGGAATGGAGCTGAACCAGTCGGTCGTGATTCATGATTTTTCATCAAAAGTTCATTATTTTGTTCAGCCACAAGTAGACATGAAATCAGTTCAAAATATTTCTTAAAACCTCGTTCTCTATATTGCTGCTGCAGGAGCACATTCGAGGCATGAAAAGTAGAGAATGTTTTTTCTAACATATCTCCATCAGTGATATTATCTCCACACAATTTCAATTTAGAACTTATTTTAAACATTGTAGAATTATATTCACTTATTTAAAATTCTGCAATCGTAAATGTATCCAATCATAACGAGCTTTTGGGAGAATAACTGTCTTTTGATGGTCATATCTTTCTTTCAAATTTTTTCAAAGAATAAGAGGATCTTTTATTGTGAGATACTCTAATTTCAACTCCTCATGGAGATGACGGCGTAAGAAAATCATGGCCTTTGCCTTGTTTTGACTAGGTGTTTTATTATCATCTTTAATGGTGTCTCCAAGACCCATGGCATCAAGGTGAATTTCGGCATCAAGGATCCATGACAAATAATTCTTACCCGTTATATCAAGTTCCACGAACTCACGTTTGGCAAGGTTTGTCATTGTAACTTCATACAAAAAAAATATCAAAAATCATTAGAAATTTAATTTATTATAATAACAACGCTACGTAACGATCACCATTCAAAGACTGAAATATTTGCATGAGGTATATAAAAATGTAAAGAATAAATGATAATAGTTCATGCCTCTTATCATAATGAATACCTTTTAAATGATGCACCCGTTTACATAGAATTTGTGGTTTCTACAACCATTTGAAGTTACAAAAGTTTTCTTTTACTTTAGATTATACATTGTTAAGCCTTGTAATAGAATATTATCCAGTTAGAAAAATTCATGAAACCGTGTCAATTAATTCTAGAAAACTATTTTTTAATTGTACTAAACAGTACCATAGATGATGGTAATATTACATGTGTATATACTTGTGCTCCAACAAATATTCATAGCCTAATATGCTTCTCTATATATTCTTGAGATAACATTTCTCAAATATACCCGTACATATGTATATGCATATAATAGTATGCAGTAATAATATAAAAGGAAATGAATTTTTAAACCTTTGTTTGGCATGCAGTACTAATGACAACTATCAGATATTTCTTTTAGCAAATTCCAGATAATAATTATCAAACAAGCTATTGATTTTTCCAGAATAACTGAATTATTAGTGATCACATGCACAGAATAATTATCAAAAAGAAAAAAAATAGTACGGTCATGCATGATGACCATGCAATACTGGCATGCATGATGACCATGCAATACTAAAACGCACATATATAGAGAGAGTGAGTTATACCTTCTTCTATTTCAAACCAAAAAATGATTATGTTCAAGATGAAGGTGAGGAGCTACTTGTGCTGATAACGTGTTGTAAAAATTACTACAATAAAGAAAAAAGATGATTAGAGGAAGAGAGAAAATCTTCTTATTTCATATTCGTTGTAATCCTTTGTGTGTATCTCATGTTCCTATATATAGACACATGCACATAAACATTTGGAGGTTACAAAACTTAAAAGATCATAATCAATACTTAAAAGACATGGGGGTTTCAAATATTAAAGGACATAAGAGTTACAAAGATTAAAGGACATGATAATAAAGAAGGGAGAAATGAACCTAGACATCCATATATGTTATAATTTTATAACATTTCTCACTTTTTTTTTATTAATAATAAGTACCTGATGTAATTATTGCTTATTTTTACTGTATATAATATTATTATTTTAATAGTAATAACAATATACGTATATAATAAGAATAATATTAATAAACTATATACTCATAATAATAAAATAGAGTTAATATATATATATATATATATATATATTTATATATATATTAACCCTTCCTAAATACAATTGAGATCCGCACCTATATCAACCAGGGCAGGAAGCTGAATTGCAAAGGTTCCATCGATAACTAGGTGAACGACAATATACCATTTTTGAATAGTTATATCCTTTAATCTTTTTAATGAATTACCTTGAACCATTAACAAAGATTCATCATCTTTGACTCCTAAAGATTCAAGTTGATCATCATTGTCTGAAGAATCAGAAATGTGAAGTTCTGAACCTTTAGAGGCCAAAGTAGTCGTATCTTTTCTTAAGTCTGAAATTTCAGTCTTAAGACCAGAAATTTCTTTCTTAAGCTTATTGACTTCTTGATTCAACTCCGAGAGGGTGATTTCTCTCTCGGTAGTTTTAAATCTTCTTTTGTTTTAATTCGCAATCTGACGGATAAGATAATTTTAGGTCTCCCGTTTATATATTTATTATATCCATTTACTACTAGTAATAACGGTTTAACAACTGAGCATCTGGGGTAGAAAGTGGTATTTGAATTTATCACTCAGCCTAAAGAAAGAGACTTGAAATTCATTCAAGACGAATCCATTTCAAAGTCGCTCAATTTGTTAAATTATAAAATTTCACAGTTAAAATATTTAAAACAAGAAATTAAATGTAAGCAAGTTGAAGACCTTCTTCTTCTTGATAAGATTCAAGATAAGATAGAAGAACTTCGGTTGTTTATGGTTAAAAATTTATGTGCTAATTTTTTTAATGCTTTTTGGCATCGTAGGAAGTATGTGGTTAGACTACCTTACGCTAAAGAATTTAAGGAGCACTTAATTTCTACTAAGGCCAGGCCTATCCAAATGAGTCATCAGCAGATGGAGCTTTGTAAGCAAGAGATTAATGACTTGCTTGCAAAAGGCTTAATAAAACATAGTAAATCATCTTGGTCTTGTCCAGCCTTCTATGTTAACAACGAAGCTGAGAAAGAAAGAGGTGTTCCTCGATTAGTCATCAATTACAAGCCTCTTAACAAGGTTCTAAAATGGATTAGGTACCCATTACCTAATAAAGAAGACCTTCTTAGTCGGCTTAGTAATGCCACCATATTTAGTAAATTTGATCTTAAGTCTGGTTTCTGGCAAGTTAGTATTCATCCTAGTGATAGATATAAAACTGCCTTTACCACTCCATTCGGTCATTATGAGTGGGTTGTTCAAGCATTTGGCTTGAAAAATGCCCCCAGTGAATTTCAAAATATTCTTAATGAAATTTTAAATCCTTTTAGTCATTTTATCATCGTTTACATTGATGATATCCTGGTTTTCTTTAAATCTATTGATGAACATTTTAAACACTTGAATTCGTTCTTCAAAGCTATTAAATTCAATGGTTTGGTTCTTTCCCCAACCAAATGCAGTCTATTCTAAGTTAGAGTTAAATTTCTTGGTCATGATATTTATCGCGGTCTGGTTCGTCCAATTCAAAGAGTCATTCAATTCGCTGATAAATTTCCTGACAAAATTACTGATAAAACTCAACTCCAGCGTTTTTTAGGATCCCTTAATTACGTCGGTAAGTTTTATCAAAATTTGAGAAAAATTTGTAAACCTTTGTTCCTTCGTTTACAGAAAAATCCTCCTCCCTGGACTGATGAGCATACTGCCATCGTCCAACAAGTCAAGAAATATGTTAAGGTTCTTCCTTGCCTTGACATATCCAATGAATCTGCTTTCAAAATTGTTAAAACTGACGCCTCCGAAATTGGCTTCGGTGGTATCTTGAAGCAGAAATTAACCCCTGCTTCATCTGAGCAAATTGTTCGATTCCACTCTGGCGCGTGGAATCAAGCCCAATTAAATTATAACACAATTAAAAAAGAAATTTTAGCTTTAGTGTTGTGTATTAGTAAATTTCCAAATGATTTATTAAATCAAAAAATTTTAGTTCGTATTGACTGCAAGTCAGCAAAGTATATTTTTGAAAAAGATGTTAAAAATATAGCTGCTAAACATATTTTTGCCAGATGGCAATTTATTTTAAGTATTTTTAATTTGGATATTGATTATATTAAAGGTAGTGATGACTCTGTTCCTGAATACAATTGAGATCCGCACCTGTATCAACCAGGGCAGGAAGCTGAATTGCAAAGGTTCCATCGATAACTAGGCGAACGACAATATACTATTTTTGAATAGTTATATCCTTTAATCTTTTTAATGAATTACCTTGAACCATTAACAAAGATTCATCATCTTTGACTCTTGAAGATTTAGGTTGATCATCATTGTCTGAAGAATCAGAAATGTGAAGTTCTGAATCTTTAGCGGCCAAAGTAGTCATACCTTTTCTTAAGTCTGAAATTTCAGTCTTAAGACCAAAAATTTCTTTCTTAAGCTTATTGACTTCTTGATTCAACTCCGGGAGGGTGATTTCTCTCTCGGTAGTTTTAAATCTTTCAAGGATTTTATTAAGACTAATTACAGATTTTTCTTTACCTCTAATTACCTTACCCTTTTTCGAATTATTTTTAGAAAATAAATCTTTTAATTGTTTCATATACTGTAATTTTAGATCTTCGTCAGTAAGTTTACTAATTAACTCAATTAACAAAGAGCTTTCTTGATCCTCTTTGCTAAGTACGTTAATAGTTTTACAGCAATCAGATCTACAATTATCAGTACAAAGAGTAACTTCATTATCATCACTAGGGGTTTGACTATTTTCATCATTATCCGAGGAATAAGGAATATCAGAATGATAATTTTCATCATCAGTCTGAATTCTTATTAACTCGAAAATCTTTTTAGTATCCTCAGCAGAAATATTTAACTGACTCAATTTCTGCTTAAGCTTGCATTCATTTTTATAGTGACTTTTTTTACCACAATTGTAACAGGTAATTTTACTTTTTTCATTAGGTTTTGAAGTGGATTTTTTATTATGTGTTTTCTTTCTTGACTTAGGTTTTTCGTAATAACTATCTTTGTTATTAGACTGACTAGAGCGCTTCTTATGATGCTTGCGTTTTTTATGACTTTCAATTTATTTTTTTCTATGCTTTCTACGGGAGGGAGCAATAGGAGGCAAATCATACTGTTCACAAAATGTACCAAGCTCATATTTAGCTTTCTTTTTATCCTTAGCGGCTTGTTTAGCAATTTTAAAGTCAATACACATTTTTAAACCAATCTTTTGAATATAACTGATTATATCACCATAAGTCAGGTTATCATAATCGATATATCCAAGAGTTTTACTAAGTTCTTCTCTAACTTTGTGAGCAAACAAGTTAGGAAGACCATTAACAAATTTTTTCTTCCAAAAAGATTTGTTACTATCACTGCGCATATTAACGCGAGAAATAAAAATATCTTTGTACCATCTAAAGTCACTTAAGGTAGGACAAGTGAGATTACTTAACTGGTCATGAATTCTTTCAGTGATGTTACTAGGAATTCTAATAAAATATTTTATTATTGTGAAAATTAATGTATTAATACCATTAGGAATACCAAAGCCAATATCTTCTCGGAAGATAGGCTGACCATTGTCATCTAACTGACGAGCATGGATAATAGCATTCCTTGCATCTTCATCAAGGTGCTTTTCTCACCAAGAACGAAGAACACTAGTAAAATTATTAGTTAATATTTCCACAATTTCAGGTTGGGTTAAATTGCTGAAAGCGGTAATATAACTATTGGCGACCATAGACAAATGGTTCATTTTAGTAAGAATTTGATGCTCACTAAAACCATCAATATTCCATTCATAAATTTTATTAGAAGAAACAGAAAATTGATTATCTAAATTTTTTTCCTCGTACTGAAGATCAGGGGGAGTTGGTCTAGTATATCAATTTTTTGTTATACTTGTGTTATTAAAAGTTAATTTATTTAATTGTTCAGCAAGATCAGGAATAGAAGCGACTTCAAAAATTTCTTATGAATCACTATTGCTTTCATTGCCATATTCTTGGATCTGGTCAATGATAGCAACAGTTCTACTAGTTTCGTCAGAACTTGAACCAATCTTTTTAATTAACTTATCAATACTTTTAACTAGGTCAGAGTCTTTATTGGGCTATCCCTTTCCTTCTCTGTCAGAAGAGAGAGTCAATAAAGGTTGATCAAATTTTTCTTGAGGATTTTTAATCAAAGCATGATCAAATTTTTCTTCAATTTTATCAAATTATTTACCAATAGTGGCTAAATACTGATTAGTGAAATTATTTTGCTCAATAATCTTTTTATCATCAGTTTTACCATCAGCAACCTTAAAAGGGCTGACAACAACTGAAGTATTTTTAACCTGTAAAAGAACATTTTTCAAAGGAGGATGAGATGTTAAAATCTTAGACTTATCTTCTTTCATCCACTGACTTTTAGTAAGAACTTTACACTGTGAATGATATTTATCATACCAATCATAAAATGTAAGGTTTTCTCTATTAAGTTTAATATATATTTTTTTCAATTATGAACAATTTTATCACGGTCATGCTTATCATAATTATTACGAAAAGCATGGCGTTTTTCTTGATTAGATTTGGAATTGAAATCTCCAACCAGACTATCCCAATCTAACTTAGCTGCTTTAGTTATTACTCTTAACTGGTGATTAATAGGGGCTTCAAAATCAGAGGGAGTAGGACCTACAGAAACTGTAGGAGACACATCATCTTGTTCTTCTTCAGCATGAAAAGCTGGAGTGTAGCAAGGATGACTTGTCTGACCTTGATTCAAAACTCCTTTCATTTTAATATCAGGAATAGAAAAATCACTTAAAACTTCGGTATCTCTTTTTGAAACAGAAGGAACTGAAGAATTAGTAAATTCTTCTATAATTAAAGGTCTTTTAGTACGTTCAAAGCTAACTCTAACCGTACCATCAGAAAATTGTTTAATATTCTCTAAATTTAATAAATTATTATTAACTGATTTTTGTGGAACCTCTTGAGGAAGAATCCACTGACTAGGTAACGTAATATCTTTCCAAAGAATAGTCTTTGGGGTTTGAATATTAGCGTTACTAGTACTGCTTTGAATTAGCACAGTATGATCTTTTGGACTTTTATTAAGTGCATGAATATTTAAATTAGTTTTCATTACCTTGTAATAAATTCTGTATATTAAAGCTATAGGTTGAAAACCCTATCTCTCCTGCTGTTTTAATATTCAGAGTTAAGGCTTTTAACAAGTTAATATCAGATAAACTCAGTGGAAGGTCAGGAAAGCAATTAAAATGGATAGGGCCATCATGCAGACTTGACTCCATGATACCAATTATGCTTGGAGCATAATTAAGATATTGAGCATCTCTTAAACATAAAAAGACATTTGAGTTTATTCCTTTAATAGTTAGTGGTTTAACTGCGACCTGAACTAAACCAATATGAATAAAATTATAGCCTTTCTTTCGATGTTTATTAATGACATCAGGAGAAAGAAGACTATAATTTTCATATTCTTTGTTGATTGCATAGACACGTTCAACAGTTTTAACATTATAATCAGTTTTAAAGTTATCTATAAAAGTTGACTGGTAAATTTCCTTAGGGGATACACTAGGAATATTCCAGTTACTAAGGGTTTAATTAATATTTTCATAACTGTGTTCTTCTTGATTAACTATGTTTGGAACAGGAGGAAGTGAAGATCTATTACTAACTGACGAACTCGATCTGAATAATTTACTCATTATTAAAAATTAAAGTTTTTAATAAATCTGTGTTCTTCCATACATACCTCTTTCTTTGCTTAACATAAACACATACCCTATCATCTAGTGATTCCCAAAAAGTCAAAAGTGCTCACACTCTCGAGACTTACAAAGGCTGGACAGGGACCTATGACGATGGAGGGTGGTTTATACAAAGAGACTAGGTGACTTCTTGAACAAAGACAAACCAAAAACTTTTAATTTTTAAAAATGACTTGATTAATCAGACAAAGAACAACACTTAGAATATATATATATATATATGAACATAAAAAAAGATTGAACAAAATAATTCAATAGTTAGACATTGTTAAATTATACATTTATTATATTTATATATAAGGGTAATATGGTAATAGTGTAGTTTAAAAATAAAATTATTTTCTCTTCCCTTCCCTCCTAAATTCACAAACAAGGAAAATATAATAGAAATCTCATCTCTTCCTTTCCTTTCTAAAACTCACAAACATGATAAGGGAAAATTATAATTCCTTCCCCTCTTTTCCCACCCTTTCCCCTCTTATACTTTCTTTTTCCATTCCATCCCTCTAAACTCACATTCCATCCCTCTAAACTCACAGACACAGCCTTAATAATTAATATTTCTAACCCAATTTTGTCTCTGGTGGATAAATAACACTAGTAGTAACTCTCAGGTGATTATTACTTCGTTTGGAACTCGGAAAACTCAAGAGAAAAAAGAAGGAAAAAAATGAAATCTAAAATTTCGTAGGAGCTCTTTAATTCATCTTTTACATTGTGTTTTAGCATTGTTCCTAATATTATTTTTTTAAAAAGTGCATATGATTAAATTTTTATTCAAGGGTATTTGAGATCACTTATAAGTTGACTGCTTATAATTAGTTTTAAAGAGCAAAAGGGTATTTGATAATCTTATTTTAAATTGCTTATAATCACTTTTTATGAAGATAATTAGAAGTTTCAAATTAGTTTTATTGAGATAGATTTTTATCCTTTTTTTACATTTATTCTCTTTCCTTTTCCTTTTTTTTGTTCCATTAATTATTAGAATGGTAATATATGTATCTTATTGCTTACCCGTATAGACTAATATTCTCACAAGTACATCTTATTATTACACTAGTTATAAATTAAAGAAAATGTAAAAGCAAAAACTTTGTAATCAATAAGATGAGAACGAATATAAAGTTAACTTTTATAGTTGAGACGTAATATCATGGCTCTAACATCAATCTAATCTCGGTTCAAATCAAACTTCACCATTGTTACACAATTGTAATATGGAGACGTTAACAAGCGCACAACTTTTTTTATTTAGATTAAAAAGATGTGAGAAATACCTATGTTTGTTTATAAGTATTATTTTTGGGATAAAATTATTAATATTAAATGTTTTGTTTGTTTTCAAATTTAGATTTGAGACTATTAGTTTAAGGATTATAAAATAATTTAATAGTCTTGGGATTATAATTATAGTCTCGGGATTATAATCCCATAATTAATAGTCTTGAGATTATAATACCATGAATTATAATTCTGAGAATATATAGCTTATAGGGATTATAAGGCTATGTTTGTTTGTAAGGATTACACTTGAGATACGACTATTAATCTACAGTGTCTTGTTTGTTTTCAAATTTGGACTTGGGACTATTAGTCCAGTGATTATAAAATAGCTTAATATAGGGGATTATTTAATATCATGTTCAATCAGGTATTATAATCCCCACATTTGGGACTAAATATTTTTAAACAAAATTATACTCAACTTTTTTCTAAAATTATCATAATATCCTATTATATTCAATAAGTTTATTATTAGTAAACAATTTATTATTAGTAAACAGCTTATTAAGTTATTATTGGTAAATAACTTATTATTTAAACATCTTATTATTAGTAAACAACTTATTGGTAAACAACTTATTGGTAACAACTTATTATTGGTAAACAACTTATTATTTAAACAGTTTATTGGTAAATAACTTATTATTTAAGCTACTTATTATTTAAACAGCTTATTGGTAAACAACTTACCAATAATTATTTAAACAACTTATTGGTAAGTTGCCAATAAGTTGTTTACCAATAAGCTTATTATTGGTAAACAACTTATTATTTAAACAGTTTTATTAATAAACAACTTATTGTTGGTAAACGGTTTATTGGTAAACAATTTATTATTGGTAAATAACTTATTATTTAAACAGCTTATTGATAAATAATTTATTATTAGTAAACAGCTTATTGGTAAACAATTTATTATTGATAAATAACTTATTATTTAACCAACTTATTGGTAACCAACTTATTATTTGTAAATAGCTTATTGGTAAACAACTTATTAATCCTCGACATATTTAAATATTGGCTTTTTGTTTGTCAAAACTTGTTTAAACAACTTATTGGTAAACAACTTATTGTTCATCATTTTTTTGTATAAAAAAGTTTAAATTATATTTTAAAATATGTTATTATTAGTAAGGGTATAATAGTTCAAATGATATTTTTTTATCCAATCTTTTAATTAATTTTGAAAAAATCAAACATAATATGAGATTATTTTAAGTTATTCCATAAATAATCCTATAAAAAACAAACATGTGACTGCTATTTATCTTTGCTTCAATTTAGAAGATATGATATTTTTTTTTGTCACATGCTTGTTATTGAATATAATTCAGATTGATTGAAAAAAAAAAACTGTTCAAAACTGTGTAGGTTGGTTTTATTTATAATTATCAGGGACGGAGCTAAGTGTAGACTGGAGGCCCCCCCCCCCCCACCCCACCCCCTACCAAGATTTGAAAATTTTATAAAGTCCATTTGTTCATTTATCAAGTTGTTCATGAAGTCGTTTTTGATTGCAAATTAATTTCGTTATTAAATTCATTATAATTGCAGGTTTGTATAATTGGAGCATAATATTGTATATGTGTTATTCCAATTGAATGATACATTTGTATTTAGGTAACTAACTAAAACTCTTATTTAAATTTTTTTTATTCTTTGTTTATTTTATGAAACTTGATATTTTAATTTTTAAAAGTTTAATGAGTGATCATAATATTGTATATGTTAATTCCAATTACATATTCAATTTGTTTTTCAGTAACCAACTAAAACCCTTATTATTTTTTATTTTAGAATCATGAAAAAATCACATACTATTGATTCATTTTTCAAGAGAAAACAATCAAATTATGTTGACACATCTCTACTTACTCCTGAGCTTAATGTTCAAACATCTCTGCATACTCCTGAACAAGATCAACATTATTTAAAATCACCAATAATTGAAGGTAAAGAATGAGATATTAATTATTTGGAACGTGATTCTAAAAAACGTATCAAAATATATAAATGTAGTGGTGATCTACTTGATGAAGCTCGACGAGCTTACATCAATTACGGTTCATATTAATACATTCTTCCCGAATACTCTTTTTCTGAATATATATTATGTTGTTAAAAAAATTCTTGCCCCCCTCCAAGATCAAATCTTGGCTTCGTCCCTGATAATTATATACTAATGGAACAATTTATACAAGCCGAGTCAAGTTGGTCTTTGCTGAGTTCAAACTTATTTAAAAGTTAAATGAGTTTAATCGAGTCGAGTTTTAATCGAGTCAAGCTCGAATTCGAGTTGGGCTTAAGCGAGTTTAACTTAATCGAGCTTAAGCTTGAATCATTAACTCTTTTATTATAAAAATAAGAACAAATTAATTAAATGTTAACAAGACATACTTACTCGAGCCGGAAACCTCATTGTTTGGTTCAATTAAAACGGGTAAAGAAACTTTTGAACTTGACTCATTGAACCAGCTCAAGTTGAGTTTGAGTCGAACTTAGTAATCGGCCTTGCGGCTGCGGGTAGAACATACTCAGGGATGAAACTAGGATTTGTTTTTAGGGGGGGCAAAATTTTTTTTTAACAACATAATATATATTTAGAGAAAGGGTACTCAGAAAGAATGCATTGATATGGATCGTAATTGATGTAAGCTCGTCAAACTTCATCATACAACAACATTTTCATATTTCGATACGTTTTCCAGGATTACGCTCCAAATAATTAATATCCCATTATTTACCTTCAATTCTTGGTGATTTTAGAGAATGTTGTTCTTGTTCAGAGGTAAGCAGAGATGTTTGAACATTAGGCTCAGGGCCCCGGCTTACCCCTGAGTCAGGGGTAAGCAGAGATGTGTCAACATGATTTGATTGTTTTCTCTTGAAAACTGAATCAATAGTATGTGATTTTCCCATAATTCTAAAACAAAAAATAAAAAAATCAATTAACTACACCAAAAGAATGAGTTAATTAATATTATTGGACCATTTATTGAACTTTTTAATAATAAAATTTTCATAAATTTGCAATCAAATAAGTAAGGTTTTAGTTGGTTACCAAAAAACAAATTGAATATGCAATTGGAATTAACATATACAATATTATGATCACTCATTAAACTTTTAAAAATTAAAATATCAAGTTTCATAAAATAAACAAAGAATAAAAAAAATTAAATAAAGGTTTAAGTTGGTTACCTGGATATAAATGTATCATTCAATTGGAATAACACATACAATATTATGTTCCAATTATACAAACTTACAATTATAATAAATTTAATAATGATACATTTTCAAACTTTGGGGTGAATCTTATAAATTTTTCAAACTTTGGGGGGGGGGGGGGGGGGGGCGTGGCCCCCTCCAGCCCTATGCTAGTTTCGTCCCTCAACATACTTAAAGCTCTTCCTATTAACTATTAAGCTAGACTCTATTATATTTTTGTTTTCTCTAAACTGAAAAATCTCCTTTCAAGAATTAAGATTGGATTGCTGAACTGAATTGGAATTAACATTGTATAGTTAATGTAGGCTGCGTACCCTTTTACTGTCTTTGGTCTCTACTATGAAGAATCTAAAGTAGATCATATGTTTGTACTACTTTGTAGTACTCATACATGAAAGATTGAGAGCTCTTCAGTTTAAAGATATAAACAGATTTAAATAACAACTTCGAATTTTTTTCCAACAAATTCCATTCATATCTTCAATCTGCCAACCGTTTACATCACAGAAAATCCAAAAATTAAACTCTAAACTAGTAGCTCATATAGTACTTTCTTCTGCCTAGAATCCATTTTTGGGAACAAGATAAACTCTAGCCTTGATAACGGATCCATTCGCCAGCTTAAACCCAGGGCTCACTGGAAAACCCACGAACTGACCCACCACCAACCTTCCACCAGGAAACCTCACCACACTCTCCATATATTGCGAATGAAACTCTGCTCCGCTACTACCCTCAAAATAACTTGGTGGTGGCTCCAACGAGAATGCCAGCAAATGCAGCAGCCAAATTGCCTTGGCGAGGCCCAGAAATTCGCCATAAAACCGACTCCTGGGGTGGTTTCCGGCCAAAACTTGGCAGCGCTGCTCCAAGTCACCAAACAAAGACTCCTCCATTTTGGGATGAATAATGGAGAGATACTTTTTGGAGCAGAATTTGCCAAAGTCGCATGTGGGCAGGATGCCGAGGAGTTCAATGGGGTCCATCGCTTTCATGTCCCTATACTGAGTGAAGCAGTCGCGACGGAACTGATCGGGGTGGAGGAGAGATGACAGGCTGCCGTCCATGTAAAATGTCTCATGGTCGAAACCTTGGAAGACTTTACGGTTCACGTATGATTCCATTGCGTACTTCGCGTGGTTGGGTCCCACAATGGAGTCCATGGTGGCTGCAGTGGTGGTCCCTGCAGCTGCTTCGATGGATCTTACAGCGGCTGCTATGTCCCAGCGGGCAGATTTCATGAGTGATAGGAGAAGAGCTGTAAATGACTTTGATGCTTCTCTTACCATGCTCATTGTGGCTTCAAATATCTCCGGCGCTGGCGACAGCGCAACTGTCATTGGCAATCAGTGGTCAGATGTAGACATACTAATACTTCAATTAGGGGCTTTTGATGTTTGATGATGGGTATGTATTTTAAAATTCTCCAATATATTTTAAATTTAAGAAAAGATTGACTTGAGCTTTCAACATTCAAGATTATAAACATACAATTTTATCTAATCATTATTTCCAAATGAGTGGGGGCTTGAGTCTCACCCCCAGCATTAATTGATACATCATACTATGTTAATATAATGGATTGAGCTAAGGTTAGGGATTAATAGGCACCGACTATTACCGGAACTACAACATTCAAGTTCCAAAAAGAAAATTCAAGGTAATAAGATATTTAATGTGAAATTTTGAAAGTAAACTTCAATCGACAACAACAAAGTATAAATAGTATCTGAATTACTAGTTAAAAAAACAACATTAATATGCCTTCACAAAGTATACTCCATCGGTTCCTTAATATAAGTCATTTTAGAGTTGTGCATAAGTATTAAGTAAATAATTATAAAACATTAAATATAATATCAATTGTCTATATTGCCCTTGTATTGAAAAAAAGAGTGTTATTTATTAGACAGAGGATAGTAAGAGAACCAAAGTTATATTTAATACTTTCGATAATATTAAAAACTAAGCAATTAATATTTACTTGAAATTCTTAAACGACTTATATCAAGAAACAAAAATATTTTTCTAAAACGAGTTATATTAAAAAACGGAGAGAGTACTGACTACACAGAGATAACTAACAAACTCATAAAAAGTTGATAATTATTACTACCTTCTTCCCATAATAAGTGCTTTTTTAGCTTAAATAACACATACCAATACACAAGTTAAAATGACAAAAATACCCTTAATATATTTTCTTTGTTTTGTTTGAGACTTTTTTTATTGTCTTTTGGTCTCTCTTTCTCTTTCTTCAACATTTCAACTTTCCAATAAATACGCAATAAATACCATTGGTTGCATAAGGGCACATATGGGAAAATATTATAAAAATTGTATTGGAATTCTAACACATCACTTATTTTGAGAAAAAATATTAAACCTAAAAAATCACTTATGAGACGGAGGTAGTACCTACGTTTGTGTCTGTCTAAATCTACAAACAGATAGAAATCAAAACTATTACAAATATAACCTTTAGAATCCATTCATTAGTTTTACTTATTTTATCCCATATTCAAGTTTGCCCCAACATATTCATACATCAATTGTTTGGTGAAGAATATATTTAAATTCAGGCTTTAAAAAAGTTTTTTTTTGGTCGTCCTAATTCTAATACATTGTATAATTTCTTTAGGAAATTATTATTTGTATAAAAAGAACAATATTTCTACAATGTGTGCTACTCACATGATCACAAGGCCCATTTATCATTTATCATGTAAAGAGAATTTATAAAATTACAGTAACGAGTGTTCCAAAAAGTGGTCAATAAGTCAGCTACATTTCTACTATGACTATTTCTGTAATTTGACATGAAAAGAGGAGAGAGAATTTACCAGGAGGAGCTTGACTACTGCAGCTAACTCTCCTCTTTGACTGATGATGAAACCTCCCTTTCTTCCCACCACCACTCCCGCCACCGCCGCCGCTTATACTCTCCGCTGTCCTCAGCTTCTCCCTCAAATTCTCCACCTCCACTTCCTTCACCTTCACCTCTCTCTTCAGCTCCTCTACAGCTGCCTCGTAAGGCGCCACCACCTCCCTCAGCGTCGCCCCCACCACTCTCCTCTCCCTCTCCCTCCCCCAACCGTCTACGTTGCTCCTCCGCCGGAACCTCTCCCGAAACACCCCTAGCCGCCTCAGCTCCGCCACCACGGCCACGTCGCAAACCCTCATCTTATCCGGATCCCAGGGACAATGCGCCTCCTGCAAGCTAACGTACGCCCTCTTCATAGCCGACACCGCCTCGAAAACTTCCCCAATCAACATCTCCATTTCCATTCCCATGACCCCCTTCGGATCTTCAATTGCCCCGGCCTGGGCCTCGGGTTCCTCCCAAACCCTAAACCCCCTTTTTCTCTCCTCTTCCTCTTCGCCTTCCGATTGGGTTTTCTGTACGTCGTCATAATCGGAGTCGTCACCGGGGGAGATTTCGTCGGACTGGTGGCGGCCGGCGGCGAGAGGGTGGAGAAAGCAGGAAGCGGTGACGCGGTGGATCAGATCGGAGAAATTGGAGACTTTGTTAATTGTCATTTTCTTGATTCCTGTGTTTTTTCTGGCAAGTAGGAAGTAACGAGTGTTAGTGAGTATGCCAAAAAGAGATAGTTTATTAATGGTGGACTGTATTTTACAACTACTGATATTCTATTTACTGAAGAGAGAGATAGAGGACACGTAGGATAAGAATGGGCACCACAAGGGCTTAAGAGAAAATAATTTCTTACGTCTAAAAATTTAAATGAGTTGCGTTTGTAATTTAAATAAATTAAATTTATAATTTAAATAAATTATATTTTAAAATTATTAATTTTATATTAATATATTTTTAAAATGCTCCCAACACATTAAATACTGTAATTTCTGTTAACAAAAAAGTAAAATGAAAGATCAATACAATATAGGATTATTGTTGTTTTAAGAGTTTCAAATATTTATTTATTTATTTTTTATGTTTAACTTTGACTCTTTCTTTTATTTTATTTTTATGTTTAAGTTTGACTTATTTTTTTGAAAATTAATAAGAGATATTTTTAAATTCATTAAATTTATTTAACTTTCTCAAAGAATAATTCTTATAATTAGTTATACTATTTTAAACTCCTATTATTTACAATTTTCAATTTTTATACGTGCATTTGTATTTGTTACTTGATTTTGTAAGAATTTGTAAAAGAAAATATAACTATAATTTATTGTATAAGTTTGTTAATTCAACAATTGCAAAAAAAAAATATTCATGATTAATTGGTCATATAACCAAACACTAATTTTTTTATTTTAAAAATCTTTTTGGTAAAAACTTAATATTTAAGGTGACCACATTGAATCCTTCTGTCAAAGGCAGTGGTAGGATTTGTGGGGTCAATCGACCCCCACATAAAAAAAATTATTTTATAAATATTAGACTGTCACCTATGGAATGAGCATAATTTCGTGACTATAATTAATTATGACAAGTTATTCCATTGTTAATAATTAATTATTAATTATTAATTAGATGTTCCAACGTACTAGCATTTTCATTTCTATATTTACAAAATATTTATAGCTTTTTTAACGATATGGAGCTAGTATTAATTATGCGGCACTCAATATTATTGTTATTTAATATCAAATGAAGTTAATTTAACATTTTAAAATAGAAAAGAAACTATATATTAATTTAATATTATATATATATATATATATATATATATATATATATATATATATATATATATATATATATATATATATATATATATATATGACAATACACAACTGTGTATGTTTTATTTGTATACAGTTTGCTAAAACTATGTTTTTTTGACAGATTTATTTTATAAAAAAAATAATTTCTCTCCTCTCAAATCATAAATCAAACATAAATATGCCAAAACGACGTAGTTTTAGCAGACTGTGCACAAATAAAATATATTTATATATTCCCATATTTATATATATATATAGAAAAAATGGATGTATACAGTTGTGCAAGTTTCAAATATATATGATCGTAGAGTTAAATCATTTTATAATTTTAGAGTCGTCAATGACTGACAGTAGAGTAGTCACTCTACTACCGTAAAAATATAGAGTGACTTAACTCTACGACTGTGTACATTTAAGAGTCTGTATAGCCGTGTAGCTCCATTAACTATATATATATATATATATATATATATATATATATATACGGTCAGTCTCTCCAGCGAACCATAGAGAGCGAACTAAAAGCGAACTGACTATAGTGATAGTTTTTTCCGTCGCTATAGCATAAAAAACTGATTTTCTATGTTATTGCGACAGAAAAAACCGTCGCAATAGCTGGTTCGCTTTTAGTTCGCTCCCTATGGTTCGCTAGAGAGACGGACCCTATATATATATATATATATATATATACAGTCAGTCTCTCCAGCGAATCGTAGGGAGTGAACTAAAAACGAACCGACTATAGCGACGATTTTTTCCGTCGCTATGGCATAAAACTCCGGTTTTCTATGCTATAGCGACGGAAAAAACCGTCGCTATAGCCGGTTCGTTTTTAGTTCGCTCCTTAAAATTCGCTAGAGAGACGGACCCTATATATATATATATATATATATATATATATATGAAAGGAATTAATAATAGGTGAGACACTGAGACCTGATGATAGGGGGTTGCTTGACAACAGGATCTCCATAGAAGGGAGTGGAGTATCGCAGGTGGTGCTGCTGCATGTTCCGTTGCGCTTCCATGTTGATCCGGTTTGTTTTCTTCTTTGTTGTCCTGCAAAAAAAACCATTTCAAAACAAAAATTAAATCAAATCAAATAAATTTACTTATTAATACTTTTTAAGCCGCACAATATTAACTATAATAATAATTAAAATCAAATAAATTTACATTAATTTTGAAATTTAAGGATCAAATTGACTTGAAAACATAAAATTCAATGAAACTGTCCACCCAACAGTACTGGATAAGAAAAGCAGCGCTTTTTTGTTTTGTTTTTGTGAAGTTGAAAGTTATAAAATACAAGTATTCAAGATTTCTTAATATAGTTTACAAACATGCTCGCTATGCAATTATTTTAATTTTGGACAAACTCCCTACTTAAGTACTATGAAATTTGTTTTTTCATGCAAATTAAACAAGATGAGTTTTTAACTCAAATTCATATTTTCTGTAGTAAATAAACAGAACTTGAGTATATTAAAGCTCATGAACAACAGTTTTGTTTATGATATATTATACTTTAATCTTTATTTCACAAAAAAACTTTATAAAGACAATTACTCGTGAAATCCTTAAATTTAAGATTGATCAAATTTATGTAATTTTTTAAAAAAACAAAAAAAATAATAATTAGAAAAATAATTTACGACTTACAATAATCACGATTATATTTTAAGGTCCAGCGGATCCATCAATCTGAAAATATTAAGATATTGCAATTAAATTGACTTAAAAAAAGACTAATATTTCTTTGTAGATCGGTTCCACAAAGGAGTACTGTAAGAATATTGTAATATAGTTATCATATTTAATATGATTGGATATATACAGTTTGCTGGTTAATCAGCTATAACGATGGTTTAATAGTGACCTATAGTATAGAAAGCTGACTCTATAATTATGGCGACGGTTTGTACCGTCGTTATAGTTCAGAAAATCGCGACGGAAAAAACATCGCTATAGCCGGTTCATCTTTGGTTCGTTTTTTCCCGTTCGTTGGAGAATTTTTTTGTGGATAATAATAATAATAATAATAATAATAATAATAATAAATAGCTAATAAAAATTTCTATCATTTTAATCTAAAATAATCCTCAATCCGTTCCAAATTATAATATCACTATTGAGTAATTTTTAAAAGTCAATTAAAGACATTTTCAAATTTAAAATTTACACGATTCATTTAAATTTTCAAAATAATAAATCTTATAACTAGTAATACTTTCTAGGTAGTTTATAATTCATTGCGATTGTGTAGAATATCAAGCAAATTTTCATTGGATATGTAAACTGATTTAACTTAATTTCAATAATAGTACTTTAATTTGAGTCGAGAAAAAAATATACTGAATTTGTGCGAAGTTTAAGCTTGGCTCATGAAAATATACTTCAACTTGGTGCCAGATGAAAAAAATTTAAATGTTCAAATAAACAAAAGGAAAAAAAAAGAGAAAAAAGAAAAAGAAAAGAGAAGATAAAATAATGAGAGTTTTTAGAAATACCTTGAATTGTTGTCATGTTGGTAGGGAGAGAGTAATATATTTGGCAACATATTTTCTCAGATGGTCTCTATGTCCTTGCTGGGAAATAATAAGAAGATAGTTGAACTAAGAGAGAGGGAGAGAGGGAGGGAGAGAGAGAGAGAGAGAGATTTGGTGAATGAGATATCATATGTGATATGCCCCAAGTATTTTCAAGTATTTATAGCCATTTTGAAGAACATGAAGCTCTTGCAATTAATGAATATTATTAGTAAGACGTTCATATATAAATATGATATCCAATACTTATATTCATGACCAAAAAATAAAATAAAATAAAATATACATATTATAGACGTAAATTATATTGTGGTTGTTGTCAGTTCAAAACGACGTAATTTTGACAAATAAAATAGTATAATGATAAAATATCGTTAATAAAATAGATGAAATGACAAATTTGTGGATTAATAACATTTTTAGAATTACATTGTTTCCGACTTCGAGAGGCTTCCCCAGTCCTCTTTAGCGCCACTCTTTCGGAGTCTTGTTTGATGAAATGAAGCTTACGATTTTGTTAGTGAGAGCTTTAAGCCCAACAATGGATCAGAGACACTTAGGCATTTAATTATTTCTTCATTTATACGAAATTTGTTTTCTCCTTTTACGTAAAATTTGTACCAAAGAAAAAAAAATAGCAAACAAATAAAAATAGTAAGGAAATGACTTTTTTTTTAGTAATTTGGGTTAGATTAATCACTAGTCATGTTTTATTAAGAGACAGACTTAAATCCCTAACTACTTTAATTAGGTACTGATTTATTAAAAAGTGCAGGGGAGAATTAGTAAATAAATAAAAAGGTAAATGATAAAATTAAAGCACTCCAAATTTTATCAATTTGAGCTTTATTGCAGAATAAATTTAATTTCATTGCATTTTTAACTTTGAATCACAAATGGTAAAAAATTAGACTACACTTATTACCTTCCAAGTAAAAATAAATAAAAAATCACTATCATATTAATGATTTTTCTTGAGTTCACACTCAAAGAATACTCCAACAAAGATATACCAAAAAGAAAATGCTAACTAAATCAATTCCTTAACAGATCAAGATAACCCATAAGGTCTACTTTGGCCAAACATTTGGATACCATGAGGCAACTAAATTACAAAAATAAAAAGTGCTCCAATTTAGCTATAAAACCTAACCTTGATAAAAAAGGCACGTCAGAGAGAAAAAAAACAAAAAAGAACATACAATATATGTACTTCTCAAAGCAGCTGCATTTATATTCATATATGGCTGTATATTTGTTGTTTCTATACTAAAAGTATGGGTCGGGGGGGGGGGGGTGGGGGGTGCCGGGGTGGAGTGGGGTGGGGTGGGTGGGTGCGAGGGGGGCAATGAACTAAATGGATCAATAATATCGACTTTCTTCATATAAGATTTCATGCACTAGCTATATATCTAATATCTTGATGCATGTATATGTAGGAGAGAAGAAGAAATAATTATAAAGTTACAATACTTTTGGATATTTTCATATCCCTCTAGATTTTTTTGGTTATTCCCATGAATCATTGATATTAACTGGCAGGTTGTAATGTTTGGAGTCTCAACCTTTTCCAAACAGACTGCCTCTATGCTATGAATTAGTTCATATGTCTATATTAAGTGCATCTTTGTAATATTAATTTAATTTAGAAGTTAAAAACATTGAAAACTTTGTTCATTTAAAATCAACTTATTTCAAACACAAATTAACCAACTATTTAATTGACAAACATAGTATTTGTAGCTCAAACACACTAAACCCTACTGACACAAATGTTAGTAACCGAACAAACCCCAAGTAGCTCCAAGCCAGCTAGTACCACCTACGAGCTTGCATATAACTTTAATTTGCGGCCAAACACGTCCTTAATGTTTTGACAAATCTTAGTATTTAAGGTATTAGTAAAAAAAAAAGTGATCAAGTGCAATAACTTATTTTAACGAGATATGATTATATATAATTAATTTGAAAAATAGTTGCATTGCTCTTTTTAGTCGGTTATATATATATATATATATATATATATATATATATATATATATATATATATATAGGATAAGGCTCTTAAACGGACTGTTCGTAAACGAACAATCCTTTTGCGTACATCCTTTTCCTACTTATCCTACATAATTGAGATAGTACATAATTGGGCCCACTTATTCAATTTAAAAGTGTACGCAAAAGGATTGTTCGTTTACGAACAGTCCGTTTAAGAGCCTTATTGTATATATATATATATATATATATATATATATATATATATATATATATATATATATATATATATATATATATATATATATATATATATATATAGTAAGGTTCTCCAACAGATTGGTCCGTTGACGGACCGACTATGGCTACGATTTTTTGAGCTTTGGCGACGGTTCATACTGTTGCCATAGCACCGTCGCCATAGCCGGTTCATGCTATGACGATTGTTCATACCGTTGCCATAGTTGGTCCGTCAACGGACCAGTCCGTTAGAGAATCTTTCTCTCTCTCTCTCTCTCTCTCTCTCTCTCTATATATATATATATATATATATATATATATATATATACACGCAGTCCCCTTCTCTAGCGAACCAAGAATGAACCGGCTATAACAACGATTTTTGAGTTATATCGACGGTTCAAACCGTCGCCATAGCTATATTGTCGGCTTTGCATGCTATAACGAAAGAAAAAATCGTCGTTATAGCTGGTTCGTTTTTAGTTTCGCTGTATAAAATTCGCTGGAGAAGGAGACCGTATATATATATATAAAAAGTTACATCCGTAATCTTTTTACAATTTTTTTATGTGCTTGTAGTTTTGTCCATTTGTATAACGATTTTTACTAATTCATTTTTGATAATATATAAAATTTGTGCCCAAGTAAAAAAGAAATAAAAATGAAATTAAGAAAAGTGGAAACAATTAAACTTACAAAGATCGATTCGGCTGCACATCTTAATTCCAGATTAATGCACATGCCAGGAAGCATCTTCAAAATTCCCTTGTCACATAAATTTGAAATCTTTTCTCTCCTTATGTGCACAAAAACAAGTAAAAATGTTGAGGGGTAATTGAAGAATAACACTGTAGACACTTGAAATTTTCCTTACCCCAATACTAACACTGTAGGAGGGCAAAACCGTCAATCAATTCAAATCCGGCCACCAATGCCGGTCCTTTAACTCGAAACCGGCCGCCAATGCCGGTCCTTAAACCTAAATCCGATCCCCAATATCGGTAACCTAAATCCTTTCCCCAATATTGATACTCCAGCTCCGATCTCCAATCGGACCGTCAATCCAGCTCCGATCTTCAATCGGACCGTCAATCCAAACTCGATCTCCAATCGGACCGTCAATCCAGCTCCGATCTCCAATCGGACCGTCAATCCAGCTTCGATCTCCAATCGGACCGTCCATCCATCTCCGATAGTCAATCGGACCGTCTATCTAGCTTCGATCTCCAGTCGGACCGTCAATCCATCTCCGATAGTCAATCGGACCGTCAATCCAGCTCCGATCTCCAATCGGTCCGTCTATCTAGCTCCGATAGTCAATCAGACCGTCTATCCAGCTCCGATCTCCGATTAGACCGTCAGTTAAACCCCGATCTCAATATCGGGCCTTCAAGTCAGCCCCGGCATCAACCTGGGAGGTACAGTTCAACCTTGACATCAACATAAGACATGTCAAATCATCCCCAGTCTCAGCCCGGGAAGTACAGATCAGCCTTGGCGTCAAGCCGGGAAGTGCAGTTCAGCCCCAGAGACAATCCTGGGAAGCCAGTTCCATCAAGGCCGTGCCGACACCACAGGCAACCCCGGGAGGGGTAAAACGATTATTTTATCCAACTCTCAACAGATTCGGTCAAACTCAAGCATAATTAATCCCATCGAAGTCAGAACGAACCACAACAACGATCCCGAGTGCCAATAGCACAAGATAGCTCAACGGACAAACTGCGGGGAATCGAAGACCTGGTTATGAACCCGTCCTCTTGGACCCGAAAAATGTTTTATCCCATGTCATTGCGACACTCTCGACGAGGGCTTTTCGAAAAGGTATCACACGCCTCAAACGGACACTCTGATCAAAAGTTTGAAAGTTCCAACTTCGACTACGCGTTGTTCGGAGTGTACGTACTTTGAGATTACAGAACCCGACACCGTAGGCCCCACTTGGGGAGCCGCACCTCTACCTGCGGTAGCAGCAGGTAGAGCTAAGGCTCCCTGGCCTATAAATAAACGTGCACCCCCTTCATTTTCAAGTTTTTGAAATGCAGTGAAGCTCTGCCTGTCTGATTTTTTGACTTCTACACCTCTTCCAAACCCAAATATGTTCACTCCAACACGTAAATATACCCATATACTACCACATATCAGAAAATAACCGGTAGATTTGGACATATAGAGCCTATAATTTGGCAAAAAGCCCGTATTGCAGTCCATTGTAAGTATTTTTACGATCAGAAAGTCAATACTACTACTTTACACTGTTTTCCACTTGCATACGAAGTTTCATCTTCTAAATATGCCCGGAACTTAGTTCCGTGGCCGTTTTCGTCAAAATTTGGTATATTTCTGTACATAAACGCAAAATTTTGCATTTCTACAACTCGGATTGACGATCCGTCAGCTTCAGCAGCTTCAATGCACTAGCACACACATTTTTGGCAACTCCACTGAACTGGGTTGCTTTCCCAGTCCAGGTTTGGCCCTTTTTTGTGCTTATTTAACTGTAAATGGACTAACATTTCAATTCTGTCAAGCTCAGATGTCAAATCCGTGGTAGTTTACTGCTTTTATATATATTTATGCATATATAAACGAATTTCACCATCACTGGCACTCATATCAGTCCTGGTTGACTACATTTCTGTCAATATATATATACTTATATATTTTCAGTCTGGCCTGGATTACTTCGTGGCCATTTTACTGCTTGTGCACACTTCGCCATACTGGGTGCTCTCCCTAGTCACTGGTTGACTACTTTTCTGTCAATTTCAATTCTAGTACGGGCACCGGCGTGAAAACCCATCGCCCTTATTACTGTTTTTCTATATATATATATATATTTCATTTCTATCACAGCCTGGATTATTTTGTGGCTATTTACAGTTCTTTTATATAAATATATATATTTTAATTCCAGTCCGGGCTTACGAGTGAAAACCCATCGCCCTTTTACAGCTTTTGTATATATATTTCTTTACCCAAATTTATTCAACTGCTGCATTTAACATTCATTTGTATATGAATTTGCACTAACATATCTACGGGTGGACTAGATTTATCCAAATCTCGCCAATTCTAGCTTTCAATGGTTCAAACAGGTCCCGATAGAACCTGGAAGCTATAATGGCTGAGATTCCTTTAAATCTAGTTATTTTTTATATTTCAACTTTGAAAGCCAACTCGCGTCCCTTAGATCGCAATCTAGTGGGAACGAGATGCTTTATCCACTCGCAGCAAGGATTTATTGATGAATCCTTGGTTCCATTATGACGTGATGATGCATATATATCCATTTTTTTGAAAATTTGAACTGTGCAGGTTTATGGGCTACTCATATGTGAGACTAAGAATCGTGGGATTCACGATCATATCGATCGGGATCTGATTCCCACGATGGACAAACTCCAGTTTACAGATGTACCCTGCCAGTTTTTCTATAAAATGTACATACACAGACCTTAAAACGGTTATCCGAATTTAAGGTCTCATCATAGTGAAATGTCAATTGTCGTGTTAGCGTCCCTCCGATGGTTTTCATACCCATGTGGAGACCGACACTTGTCTATTCCTGTGGTCGAGGATGCTTCGCAACCCGGCAAATCACCATTCACATGCAGCCTTAAGGCTATGAAGATAAAAAAATTGAAAGTAGCGATATGCTTCAATTCCTATGACAGCATAAGGGTTGGATAAACCAGCTTTCCAAACATCATTTTCAATCAAAAGAAAAGCTTTTGTAAATCAAATTAAATGCTTTTGCAAATCAAATCAAAGACTGATTTTCAAATCAAATCAAACCCTTCGTATATAGGCTCAACGAAGTCTGTCAAAGCTTTCAATCAATCAAATCAATAGGCTCAATTTTCGAACAACATTCATTCACGCATTCACAGTTTTAAGAGAAATATTAAAAAGATGCTGTACCGTGTTTACACGGGAGTCATGGGGTGCCTAACACCTTCTCCACACTTAACCAAGCCCCCGAACTCAAAACTCCGTTTGCAAAGATCAAGTTTCGACAGTGTCCAGCAATTGGGCCTCTTTTCAAATCAAACTCGGTTAAGTTGGTACAACCATTTTCCAATCTACCAACTGGCGACTCTAAACGTTCAAATCGTCGACATAAAAAATATGTTGGCCTCTTTCCTAAAAAACCCTTCAAAACCTTTTTCCTAAATAAAAAGAGTGGGGGTAGAGAGAACTTAGAAAAATCAATTTGAGAAAACCCGGGTTATGAACCGACCCGCGGGGTTCTTAAATTTTCCAACGTCGACATGTGGCGACTCTGCTGGGGACAGTAGAGGGCTTAGGCAGCTTTATAATCTTTTCAAACATTTCCCTTTCAAAACTATTGAATACGTGAAATCCTGCGTCTCCACAGTCAATGAATGAGTAAATACTGCGTCTTTACATTAAATGAATGTGAATGAATGCTTTCCTGCTTTAGTGCTTCACACCCTTATTAGTGTTTCGCACCCTTATTAGTGCTTCTCACCTAACTGTCATTACATGCATAAACTGTAAGGCACGATGTATGAGATTGTATGTTGTGTGTCCCTCTCACAAGGATGATAACCCGGTCGGTGTTAAGTAATAACTCTGGGGACGATTAGGTCTCTGGGGGTGCCTTATGAAAATACACCACTCAGATTCGCTCCAGTTAAACGATCGGATTAACTTCCCTTCTAGTAGATTGCGATGATCTGGGAGCCTTCATGCCAAAACAAAAGCCGCGAGAGCAACCTAAGATAGGTCGGCCTCTGATTAACCAAATTCGAAGGGAAGCTTCTTCATACCTTCCTCTTTCAATTCCATGTCAAGTCTCTAATTTCTGAGGAGCACAATGTAAATATCAATAATGAAATATTTACTTTCCCTGTCAAATACATGTCATCCTGCCATCAAAATAGCTAACCTTGATTTTACAGGATAAACACTAAAAAAACACATCATGCATTCAACCCTTACTTACCTCAGGAAATTAACACGCCTACGTTGTGTTGTAGGTGTAAAAATTGGTCCTGTTACCAGATCTAAATTCAAGAAAGCACTCAGTCCCTTCGTGGACATAGCTTCAAGTGCTCCACCAGAACCCACCCCTGTCTCCAAGGAAGAATTCGAAGGACTGAAAAATCAGATAGCCGAGCTAGACGGTTTTTTGCGAGAACAAAGTAAGGCCTTTAAAGAGAAACAATCTCAAGCTCATCCAGAACCAGGAACATCTGGTAGTGGTGCTGGCAGTCAAGATGTATAAAAGGCTGAAACTCAGATTTTTGGACCACAAAACCAGGACACCACCAACAAAACTCCTGAGATCACCCCCCTCGTCAAAGAGCCGGAAGCTGGTGACATTCTCAAGAAAATGCAATAGATGGAAGAACCCTCCGGTCTATCAAAGGGACTGGGGCGTTTGGCAGTGTTACTAACTCTGACCTCTACATATTCCCCGGGGCTCGTTATCCCGAAAAATTTTAAGTCGCTGATTTTGAGAAATATGATGGAAAGGGGAATCCTTACACACACCTGAAAGTCTTCATCGGAGAACTCGGATCCTATGCTGAGGATGAGAAACTTTGAATGCAACTATTATAAAAGAGTCTAACCGGAGAAGCCAGAGCTTGGTATGCCTGCTTGGACAACTCCAAAATTCATAGTTGGGAAGAGCTGGCCCATGCCTTCCTCAGCCAGTACAGTTTCCAATCACAGCTGGCTCCAGATAGATATCAAATAACCAAAATCAAGAAAAAGAACACTGAATCATTCAGAGAATATGCCCAACGATGGAGACGGGTCGCAGCATAAGTTACCCCTGCCATGACTGAATCTGAAATAGTCATGACTTTCGTCGGTATCCAAGAAGCGCCTTATTATGAGAGGGTCCTAGCAGCAATAGGAAAGCCATTCTCTGAAATGATCAAGCATGGCGAGAAGGCAGAAATGGGGCTCAAATCCGGGAAGATAAAAGATCTAACCGCCCTCGAAGCTGTCGCCGAACATATCCAATCCAAAAATTACTGGAGTAATCCCCGGAGGGTCCATAAAAAGAAAGACGATGAAGTCTCCTTGGTTTTACAAGGACAAAATTCAAGGGGCGAGTCAAACCAAATGCCCATTCAAAGGAGGAACTATACCCCTTTTCAAGCTTCAGCACAGCCTGCAAACCCTCAATTCCAGAAAAACATGGAAGTCAGGCGTCGAAGAAATTTCACCCCACTAAGGGATTCCCTCGAGAGTGTGTTCAAACTTTTGACAGCTCAGAAGAAGATTGATCAACTCCTTCCACCAACCAACACTAACGGAAGGAACTTCGATCCTAACAAGAAATGTGCTTATCATTCTGGATCTCCAGGCCATGATACTCAAGACTTTTGGTCTCTCAAGCACAAAATTCAAGACTTGATTGACAGCGGGGAAATTGTGGTAACAAAGCCTGACCAACCCCATGTCCAAGACAATCCTCTCCCATAGCACAAAGAGGAAAATGTCAACATGATCAGCGCCTCAAATAGAGAAGGATCTAAGTACCTCCGATACGTTGGGAAACCAAGTTAATCCAATCTTAGTAGCCCAGAGAGTTGGGAAACTTTTAAGAAGCGATTCCTGATGGAACAAGAAGTTAAGTCTCTTAAGGAACAGATTGAGCAGTTGGCTGAATTGGTCGTCTACCAGCATCAACTCACCAGGAAGGTGCTGAAGCAAATTTATCAATCTATTAGCAGTCATTCTCCTCCGACGAAAATTAATTCCATCCCTAATAAGGATCATTGCCAGTTGCACGAACAACCAATGGTAAAAAATGAGTATACCCAAGAAGGTAGAAATTCCTGTTTTAAAGGAATTTCACCAATCTGAACCAGTCAATGGAAGAAATCCTCCAAATGATGATCAACGAGGGGATGGTTACAGATCTATTACCCCCATTAAACCCTCAATCCAGAAAATTCAAACCTGACCAAATATGTAAGTACCATTCCAACTCTCCTGGCCATGATACGGAAGAATGCTAGGCACTTTGTAACCTAATTCAAGACCTGATTGAGAAAGGTGACCTAATCAGAGGAGATCAAATCCTAGACTTGGCAGATAAAGATAGCCTCTGGATCCCCAATGCATGGTACCAGGACACAGTGGCTGTCGTATCCTGCGATAAGAAATCAATCCTCACACCCCTGGTACTGACAGGGAAAGGGGTCCAAGAAGTCCAAAATCCTGTGAAGGTGGCTGCACCTCAGCCTCTAATCTTTCCCTTTAGACCTCAATATCCAATCATCAGTCTGAAGAAGGTCCCATGGAACTACGGGGACATTGAAAGCTCTACTTCAAACAACATTTCCATCTTATCAAAGGATAATCCATTATACCTGCCTCAGCGGGTAATTAAACCAGTTACCAAAGCAAAAGAAAAGGTGGCTGAAGAAAAGATCACAGAGTTCCTCAACAAAATGGGATACAATGAAATCAAGGTAGTGCAAAGCTTGAAAGTCGCACCCAAGCAAGTATTTATCCTTGATCTGGTCTTATCATCAAAAGAACATCGCAACATTCTAGTGAAGGTACTAGAGGAAGCCCATCTGCCACACACGGTAGACACAGAAAAATTTTGTCACATGATAGAACACATTTTCAACAACAATGTGATATCCTTCATAGACGATGATATCCCGGTTGAGGGAAAGGGCCACCACAAGTCCCTGCATATAGCTGTAGTGTCCTCCGGATACGTGATCGGAGGAGTACTTATTGACGGAGGATCTTCCCTCATCATTTGCCCATACGACACGTTGGAAAGAATGAAGATCAATCCGAACCAAATCAAAACCAGTCATATGGTCATCCGAGCTTTCGATGGATCTCGCCGCCAGGCTATGGGGGAAATCGAGCTTCCTCTAGAAATTGGTCATCACACCTTCTACGTATCCTTCCAAGTGCTCAATATTGCCACTGGATACAATTTACTATTGGGCAGACCATGGATCCACATGGCAGGAGCAGTGCCATCCACCCTCCATCAGTAACTCAAGTACATCATTAACGGCAGCCTTATCACGGTCAATGCCGAGCCAGAATACCCTACCTACATACATGGGGACATGCCAGTGATTAGCCTGGACGCGGGGATTGAGCCTGCAAGTTTTTAAGCTTTCGAGGTGAGCGATATTCTATATCTACAAATTGGGGCACCAGCCCTAAAACCTAAAGTGTTCACTGAAGTAATGACCGTAGGCCAAGAGATGGTATCTTCGGGTTTCCAACCTAGAGAAGGGTTGGGAAAGGATAAGCAAGGTATCAAGATGTCAGTCCAAATCCCAAGTCAGATGGGAAGAGTAGGATTGGGATATTCATCTGGGTCAAGCCACCGGAATCCATACAAACATCCCAAGGCTCATGCCTCTACAATTCTACTCTCAAACCTCACAAATGCCGGATGGGTGAAACCTACGAGGAAGATCCCTACGGTGGTATCATCCATACTATTTCCTCCAATCATACCTATCCATGAAAGAAAAGCCCTCAAGCTTGAGGCAAACAACAAAAAGGGAAAAGAAAAGATCATGTATGAAGGACGAGACCCATTCACTAACATGAAAGTCATTCTCAACTACGAGGGTATGCATGACGAACTCCCCGACAGTGACGATGACCATGTCCAAATTCCTCACATCAAGAAGAGGAATGATCTACAGAAAAGCCTTGGCCCTATTCTCAAGGATGTCGCAGTCATCATCCAGGACGAAGCGGATGAGCACAATTCCTTGATTCTCCCAATTAATGAGAATCTAACACTGGACAACTAGAGAAGTGCCCCTTGCCCAAGTCAAAAAGGGTAAAGGGGCAGAGAGTACATCTGCCCTTAATCATGCTTTCATTTACTGCTTACTTTTGATTGCACAGCTAGAGCAGTAACTTTTGTCATGCTTTGCAAATGCCATGTGTTTAAGCAGTTGTATATATTATTGAAAGCATTTTTATTTTCAAGACCCAAGCATTGGATGTGTGTGTCTCTGCTGATGAGATGCCAACCTGTCAAGATGACTCCGACTTGGATGTATAATTGAACTTCGACTTGATAGATATTGATCAAGAGGAGGAAAATGACTATGAGGTGCCAAAGGAGATCAAGGAATGGGTCGAAGACAAACCCCAAACCCCAAACCAAACCTTGACCAAACCTCCACCATCAACATAGGAACCTCCGAAAACATCAAAGAAATCCAAATAGGTTCAGACCTCACACCAAATCAAAAAGCCGACCTGATCGAACTCCTAACACACTACCAGGATGTGTTTGCATGGTCACATGAAGACATGATCGGTCTATCCACAGACATTGTCATCCATAGAATGCCCATCAAAGAAGGTTTCAAACCAGCCAAACAAAAACTCAGGCGATTGAAACCTGAGTGGAGTCTCAAAGTCAAAGAAGAAGTCGTTAAGCAATTCAAAGCCGGGATCATTATGGTATCAACCTACCTCGAATGGCTATCAAATATAGTCCCCGTACCTAAATCGGGAGGGAAGGTACGAGTATGCGTGGATTACCGGGATTTGAACAAAGCCTACCTCAAGGATAACTTCCCAGTACCTTTCATCCACATTCTAATGGACAATACTGTGCAGTATGACATGTATTTCTTCGTGGATTGCTTTGCTGGTTACCATCAAATCATGGTTGCTGAGGAAGACCGGGAGAAAACTGCCTTTATCACTCCCTGGGGAACTTTCTCCTACCGACGACTATCATTCGGCCTCATCAATGCCGGAGCAACGTATCAGCGATTTCATGATATGCTGCACAAAGAAATAGAAGTCTATGTTGACGACATCATCATCAAATCCCGAAGGGAGGATGATCACATAGACCATCTCAGAAAGCTGTTCAACAGGTTACGTAAGTACAACCTCAAGCTAAATCCCGCCAAATGTGCTTTTGGCGTCAAAGCAGGCAGACTGTTAGGATTCCTGGTGAGCAATCGGGGCATTGAACTCGACCCCGCCAAAATCAAAGCTATTACTGAGATGCCCGTACCTTGTACAGAGAAGGAGATACGTGGATTCCTGGGAAGGATCAACTTCATAAGCAAATTCATTTCTTAGCTCACAGCAACCTGTGAGCCCATTTCAAGCTGTTAAGGAAGAATTTCTCCACCACGTGGAATGAGGATTGTCAACAAGCATTCCTTGCCATCAAGAAACAGCTGACTGAAGCTCATGTTCTAATACCCCCAAGGGAGGGAGTCCCTTTGTTCATGTACCTGTCCGTCAATGCCAATGCAATGGGCTGTATGTTAGGACAGAAGGATGATAGTAGCAAGGAAAGAGCCATCTACTACATTAGTAAAAGATTCAGCAGTGGGGAACAAAAATACACCCTGATCGAGAAGACATGTTGTGCATTAGCATGGGCCGTTATGAGGTTGCAACACTATTTGCATGGGCATACGACCTACCTCATATCCCGTATGGATCCACTCAAATATGTATTCAATAAACCAATGCTGAATTATCGACTGTCCAAATGGCAGTTGATCCTACAGCAATTCGACATTGTCTACGTGACTCAGAAGTCAATCAAGGGTCAAGACATTGCAGATCAATTAGCAGAAGCACCTTCAGGAAGGTTCGAGCCCCTAGAGACATATTCCCGGATGATGGGATCATGACAATTCAACAACTCCAGTCTGAGAATACAGTCCAACCATGGAAAATGTATTTTAACGGAGCGGTAAACATGGAAGGTGCTGGAGCTGGGGCAGCCCTCATCTCTGGTACAGGTGATCAATATCCTGTGGTTACTAAACTTCAATTTGGCAATACCAACAACACGGCCGAGTATGAAGGCTGTATCATGGGGTTGAAGCTAGCCCAATCCATGTCTATCAAACACCTACTTGTCTTCGGAGATTCTGAGCTGGTCATCAGACAAACTACCGGCGCGTATCTCACTAAAGAATTGCATTTGCTGCCCTACCATCGACAAGTCATCAAAATATCTCGGGAATTCAAAGCAATAACCTTCCTTCACATTCCTCGGGGTTGGAATGACTTCGCTGATGCACTAGCAACGTTGGCTTCATTAATTCGCATATTCGATAAGAGTGGATTTTCCAACATTCAGTTCACGATTCAGAAAGCCCCGACATATGGGAATTATATAGGAGAAGTATCAGATGAAATACCTCCTATCAAGAAGCTTTGGTTTCAAGACATCAAGAAATATCTCTGTGATGGATCCACGCCCGTTGGTGCAAGCCAATCAGAGCGAAAAATGATTCTCAGAATGGCCATGAAGTTCTATCTGAGCGGAGATGTACTTTATAAAAGGGATGCTGGAATAGGCCTGTTAAGATGCCTCGACATTGAGCAAGCCTAAAGACTAATGGATGAAGTCCATGGCGGAGTCTGTGGTCCACACATGAGCGGCCATCTGCTGGCCAAGAAGATAATCAGAACAGGACATTACTAGATCTCGCTCAAAGCTGATTGCGATGATCACGTCAAGAGATGCTTTCAATGCCAAATACATGGAAATGCCATTCACGCTCCTTCAAATGAGCTGCATAACATGAGTTCACCATGGCCTTTCTCGATATGGGGAATGGACGTAATAGGTCCAGTGGAACCCAAAGCCAGCAATGGTCATCGATTCATCTTCACTATGATCGATTACTTCACCAAATGGGTCGTAGCAGCCTTTTTTTCCCAAAGTCACAAAAGAGATCATCATCAGTTTCATCAGAAACAATGTCATTTGTCGATATGGACAACCAGAGGTGATCGTATTAGACAACGCCAAAAATTTGGACAATTAAATGATGGGGGATCTGTGCAGTAAATTTCACATCAAAGCAGCTTAATTCCGTCAGCTATCGGCCTAAGATGAACGGCGCTGTCGAAGCGGCCAACAAAAACATCAAGAAGATCATGCAGAAAATGTCCGCCAATCACAAGGATTGGCCTGATCTGCTGCCTCTAACTCTGTTAACATACAGGACGTCAATGCGCACCTCTACTGGGGCTACCCCCTACTTGTTGGTCTATGGCATGGAAGCAGTCCTTCCCATAGAATTAGAGATGGAATCTTTGCGAGTGTTGATCGACGCTCAAATAGATGAAGATCAATGGTTGCAAGATCGGTATCATCAACTGTCTCTGATAGATGAAAAGAGAGCTACGACCATTTTCCATGGACAGTTATACCAGCAAAGGATCACCAGATCCTACAACAAGAAGGTCCGAATCCGGCAATTCAGAGAAAATGACTTGGTGCTAAAGAAAATCCTGGCCAATTAGGATGAAGTCAAAGGAAAATTTTCCCCAAACTGGGAAGGCCCTTTCATTGTCAAAGAAGTGTTGACTGGGGGCGCTATCAAACTGCAAGAGATGGATGGGACCGAGTTTCCCCAAATCATTAATTTAGACACCGTGAAAAGGTATTACGTCTGAATCACATGCATACCTGCATCCCGGTCCTACAAATCAAATCAGGTTCAATTTTTCACTAGAAAGCCGGAACTATGAATGACCTGATCTCCCTCAACCAGGAGTATGTAGGCAGCCATTTCTGGTGCTGTCAAACCAAATAAAAACTCAATAACTCATCAAACCAAACTCAAAATCCAAGATAAACTCTTTTCAAACCTCTCCAACCAAACTAGCAGGAACTACGAATGACCTGATCTCCCTCAACCCAGGAGTACGTAGGCAGCCATCTACAGTGCGGTTTGACCTTCAAGAAAAAAAAATAATAAGACCAGTTCCAAGACACCAAAGACAAATAGAAGATAAATTCTATCAAACTACCCTGGTCAACAGGCCCATCTGAGATACTCCCTGACATCTCAACTGTCAGTCCATCAAGGAGAAGCTCAAGATACATCAACAACTGCGAGTCATGAAAGAAGTGGTAATCACTCAGCAATGACAATACATCTCTAGTCAGGGAAGTGCATCAAAAATATATTTCTCTGATATATAAAACTGCTTTATATACATAATGCCCTGTACATGACAAAAATGGCTGATATAGTCCGTGTAGGAAAAATAAGCTAGTCTATGGACCCAGGGATAAGCGAGTCAGCAATGCCAGCATGGCATCTCTCTCTGAAGATGGTGGAGCAACCGTAAGTATAGTCCACTCGGCCTCCATACGGCTCAGAACATCCACAGTCATCTGCAAGGTGGTACTGTGGTCATCAATGTAAGCACTCATCTCGGTGACCAAACCATGAGTGTAAGATCGGAGAGCAGTACTATCAGCAATGTGGAAATCAAAGGGAAGCTATAGCCTCATCCTTCTCCACAAAAGCTGCATCTCGAGCAATCAAAGTCTCCTCGATCTAAACATATGCTGCATCCCTGGCCGAGCGAATCTCATCTCGCTCTACAACTGCAGTATCCAGAGCAGAGCGGAGCTTTTCCTGCTCAATCAATCCAGCATCCAAAGCAGCCCTGAGACCATCCCTCTCAGTAAAAGCTAAATCTCTGCCAGATGAGGCAGCCAACATCTGTGCTCTAGACGAGTCTCGCTCAAAGGTCATCCTGAATAGTGAGTCTGCTAAAGCCGGATCTGTCCCCACAGGAATGGTCGGGGAATCACTAACCAGAACAGCGGTCAAACCCGTGAACAGCTCATCCTCGGTAGGAGAATCTGGATCCTCCTCGTCAGAGTCCACACAAGGAGATGAAGAAGCCTCTGCTACCACTCCTGTCTCTGCCTCCAACCATACAGAATACTCCAGAGAACAGCCCGGATAGCTACTGGAGAAATCAGCCCTCTCCCGATGAGTCTAACACTCATATACTCTTACCAAGTCAGCGGATGACATGGAAGAAGCCGACATCCTATGATCACCAGACCCCTCAAAATTGTGCAAACTCTGCAGCTGATCAAACTGACACATGACTACCAAAGGATGATAGGTAGTCACTCCTCTCAAACCCTGTAGGGGCAAATAATCCAGGCCAGATGCATGAGTGATAAAGCTATATGCGGATGCTAGCCCTGAGCATGGCAAGATCACAAACGGATGCTCAATATCCGATAGAAATGCCAACCAAGACTCTGCATCAATGCACTCCGCAGGCTGAAAAGAGAAGGCTCTGGATGTCTCGTGAGTAAAGCAAAAACCCCTAGGCCTGAAGGATCCAATTGTTCGTATATGGGACATCAGCCATATATACAGCAAGACCGAGATGCCCCTAAAAAACCCCTCTGGATGGGTATTAAAATACGTGGCAAATCTAAATGTCTCAGCCAATATCATCGGGATGATGGTGCTACCCTGTCTAAGGGATCTAACCACTACTACCAATCCCATATCTAGATAATCCAATCGTAACGGCATGTAGACATATGCCACAACACACATCAGCAGGATGTCTATCCTGGCAGCATGCCATGCCTCTGCTGAACAAACAAAATCTCCGACGTGGCGACCATAACTATCAAGATCGCCAAAGCGCTCAATCAAGAAGTCCATAGAGATCACGTGCCCCGAAACGATCTCATCCATGACTACACTCTGACGGAGACTGGACAGCCTGATAAACGGTCTCCTCATATCACTAATCGCCGTCCGAGCGCACGACAACTCTAAATCTAAGCCAGTAAATCTTTGTTACCTTTCTAGAGTCAGCGTCAGCTCACGCCGCCTGAAGCGAAACACCTGCCTGTCGGTAATCCAGCAGAGTAGAAGGCCCTCAACAAATCCGACCGGAACCCAAAAATCCACAAGGGCTAATGAATGCCCCAACATCTGGTCCACAGTCCCCCTAGTAGGAAAGAGCATACTATCATACCAGGACCTCAATGATGTTGCCACTGTAGATGGTGGTAAATGCTCAATACGGCTGACTGCTGATGATGTCATCTGTAGCACCGTACCACAAGACCGTCCAGGGGTCAAGTCAAAACACAGCTGTCTGAATGCATACACATGACATAACAATGCATGATGACAGTAATATAAACATGATACAGAAGATAAGATATGGCAGGAATATCTACGAAAAGCTATTTACTGCATACAACATCCTTGTATCCTGATACAAAGTGAAAGGAAGAATATAGGGAAAATGGGGCACCACCACCCAACTACTACAGTGGTCTATCAAAATGATGGCACAAACGCCGAATAGCCAAAACAGTGGCTGACCAAAAAGTATAGCTCCAATAGCTATCAGAGGAAGTCGTAGACATCAGTGTCGAATCGATCAACCTGCTCCATCTCCTCTGTCTGCCGAAAGCTGCTAGGATCAGGCATATCTGGGTGATATAAGGGATGATCTGCCCCTGTATAGCTGCTGCTAACTGAACCTGAAGAGGGACCTACTTCTGAGCTGGATGGGTCAAAAAAAGATGCCTCTGATGGATCTCGGCCAAGGTGCCTGATAAAGAAACGAGCTTTCTCCAACTCCCTGGTAAGATCTGCTATCTGGTCTGCATGAGTCGGCTCCCTGAGGTAAGCTATCCAATCTGTCATCATCACAGATCCTGGCACCATATTTGCCATAAACTGGGTAGCCCGAGTCTGAGCTCCAATAGAACGAGAGCTCCACCATCTGCCAAATGCCACCTGGCTATACGGACCCTCTGATAGGGTGAAGCCATCAATGCCACAATCAATGGCCAATGATGCCAAGTTGGAGGAATAATGGGAATAGGGATCTCCCCCGTGATGCTCCTAATAGCACACTCTCTAAGAAAAAGGTACCAGCCTCCTGCCGTCAACAACGGTACCCTGCGGGTCGATAAGTCAAACTCCCAGCCAATTGGGACTCCTCCCTCGAATCCGACGGTCAAGTGCTCGGATGTGTACGGCGTCCAGGTGATCAAATCCGCCGTTAAAAGCTCCATCTGTAGACGGGCATGAGTGAATCCATCAGCAACAGGGACCTCCATCAAAGTGGAGTGATGCCATCTCCGTCCTCGAGGATAGGTCTCCAGACCTAAAATAGTAGCGGGCCGTAGGCAAGGAATCCTCTCAAATGCCCAAAGCTGACCACGCAAATACCAAAAGTCCTCAGTGATGAAGACTGACAAAAATGCTAAAATTAAAAAGGAACAAAAAGATGTACTCACCAGCAGGAATGGGTAAAATCCTAACCAAGCCTCTGTCGTACCCTCCGAAAGCATACGCATGCCCCGAAGAAAATAGGCAAAGGTATAGGAGCCCCAATTATAGTCCCTGAGGCGCTCTACATGTCGAGTGGCGCTGATCAAAGCGAAGGACACATTAAACGAGTTATCCACCACGAAACAACCTCTAATGATCGACAAAAATAATCGCCTCAGAATGCGATCGCTAGCCCTCTGGTCATCAGGCAGAGGCAACTGCAAAGTCCCATCCTGGGCATCTATACTCAAGGGACCAGATCGGACTGCCCGACCCTTGAATGCCATCGTCGGGACTCCCAGTAGGGACCGAACGATAGCCGACGAAATGTCAATCATGACAGGCACTGACTCACCCTCAAACTCAATGCCGGTGATAAATCTCCAGTCCGTAGGAGTCATCATCACCTCGCAATCTAGCAAATGAAAGGACTGAGTCTGGTGGAACCAGCGCTCAGACAAAGCCCTCATATACCCCTAGGGGCAACGACGGGGAAGGATCGAGAAAAAGGTCTGAAATCCCCAGCCATCTACAATCTCCCTGTAATCCTCATGCAAGGTGTGATACAAGAAGTGCACGCTAAAATAGTTCCCTCAAGGTTGCGTAAAGCTGGGAACCTGCATCAAAAACCAACCCAAGTCAAAAACCTGTGCCCCAAGAATGGCAAGAAGGAAGAAAAGAATCCAGTGAGAAGAAAGACTTCAAGTCACCTATTTGGCATGAAGATATCTCGAAGGATGGCAACTCAAGTCGCCCAGTAGCTCCTGAGTAGGCACAGCAATGCCTGGGACCTCCGCACGTGGAGCCTGAGCGGGAGCAGGAATGGCAAATGGAGCCTCCTCATCATCAATATCCAATGGATGCTCGTCCTATGCTGGACGAATCCTGCCCTCTACCAGTCTACGAGGCGTCCTAGCCGGACATGGCTGTGGCTCATCAGAAGCCCTCCTACGTCTAATACCCGAGGAGACCCTACTGGAACTGCCAGGTCTATCACGATCCATCTACAACAACAAGTCTCCAAATCACCTCAGAAAGGGCGCGGTAAGCCTAAAACCTGTGGCTTATCATTTTCAATCAGTCCAGCATATATCTCTAGGTCCTAAGACATGCATGGGTCAGTCAAAAATACCCAATAAAGTCAAAACTGCATATTTTCAAAATCTAGAACCTCAAAATCTGCATGGGTCAGTAAAAAATTTCCCAAAAGAGTCATAAATGCATGTTTTTTAAAGCCTAAGATTTTGGAAAAATTTCGCCAGAGTCTCCTTTGTAAAATGGACTGTCCACATGCGCATAGGCATGCCTAGGTGGCCATTCAATAGCACACCTATCCAAAAATAGAAATAGTTCATATTTATGAAAAAAAATCAAAAAATCAACCTCATATAGTAGCCAAATTACCATGGATATTTTTAGTTAAAAATCTAAGCTCACTAGGCCTCAAAAAAGATGATTATACTGATCAAAAAGTGCAAAAATTGACTATCTCAGAACCTGAATTTTCTTACATTTAAACATGCATTACAGTAAGATATGCATACATATGTAGTCAGAAATTTTTTTACAGGTCATATAGGCATACATTTTTCATACAATGTGTTTAAAAGCACCTTAGGCGGTTCGCATGCTTTTAACGGTCAAAAACTGTGAAAAAAGCATGTAAAACATTACCTGCGCTGCGCTAAACGCGTAGGAACTGACGAATTCAGAAAATAGCTGTCCAAGCTCCGTAGATCTGAAAAAGAAGATCGGAATCTTTTCGAAACTCAAAACGGGAAACTTGGAAAATGAAAATCTCGCAGCACATTAATTAGGCTAGGTAGCAGCACCTCCACCTGCGGTTGTCGCACCTCCACCTGCGGCAGCCCAGGTGGGTCCCACTTCCCCCAGGCCAGGTTCGGTTCGAGTCAAAACGGAGTTTAAACGGGCTGCAAAGTCGAATTTGAAGAGAAATCGCTACGCGATTGAGCGGTTTGGCCAGAAATCCTGAGTTTAAGCAGCGTAATCCTGACGGAAAGGGAAATTCAATGAAGACCCTTGGTATTCATCTCGGAGCCTTGTCCGGGGATCAACATGTCAAACTGCGAAAAAACTACGCAAGAATTACGCAAAACTGCCGAAAACTGTCATTTTTTGAAGTTCGAGTACTGAGCGAAGCAGTTTTAGCCGTTGGCTCATCCCCAGCAAAGTTCAGGTACTGACTGAAGTAGTTTTAGCCGTTGGCTCATCCCCAATGAAGTTCGGGTACTGGCCAAAGCAGTTTCAGCCGTTGTCTCAGCCCCAACGAAGTTCGAGTACTGACCAAAGTAGTTTCAGCCGTTGGCTCATCCCCTGTAAAGTTCGAGTACTTACCGAAGCCGTTTCAGTCGTTAGCTCATCCCCAGCGAAGTTCGGGTACTGACCGAAGCAGTTTCAGCCGTTGGCTTAGCCCAGTGAAGTTCGGGAACTGATCGAAGCAGTTTCAGTCGTTGGCTCATCCCCAGCAAAGTTCGGGTACTGACCGAAGCAGTTTCAGCCGTTGGCTCAATCCCAGCGAAGTTCGGGTACTGACTGAAGTAGTTTCAGCCGTTGGCTCATCCCTAGCGAAATTCGGGTACTGACCAAAGCAATTTCAGCTGTTGGCTCATCCCCAGCGAAGTTCGGGTACTGACCGAAGCAGTTTTAGCCATTGGCTCATCCCCAGCGAAGTTCGGGTACTGACCGAAGCAGTTTCAGCCATTGACTCATCCCCAACAAAGTTCGGGTACTGACCAAAGCAGTTTCAGCCGTTGGCTCATCCCCAGCGAAGTTCAGGTACTGACCGAAGCAGTTTCAGCCTTTGGCTCATCCCCAGCGAAGTTCGGGTACTGACCGATGAGCGAAGTTCGGGTACAGATCGAAATATAGTCCAGCCATTAGCTCAACCCCAGCCTATCAACAGAAGGGATCCGGTGACTGAAGAAATTATAATAATCCATCATAAAGGATGGAATCTGTTATACACATCCTTAAAGGGATCATTGAGGTAGTATCAATCAGATCAACCTCAATCAGAATCTACAAAGCTATTGCGGAGAACGTCATCCCCAGCAGATCCAGACGTGGATAATTTGTGATATCTCATCTTCGACAATCTCATCCCCATCAGAATCAAATAGATTATCGTGAATGATGTCATCCCCAGCAGGAAGTGACAAAAATTAGTTCGCGATAACTTCTCAACAACATCAATGGCTGCACATGACAATGTTATCCCCAGCAGAGTGATAACGTAGGCAGCTAACAGAAGCCCCATTCCACTCAAAGACGCCCAGCCTTTGAAGCAGATTGACATTTTTTATTTCCAGTGTCTACTAATCTTTATTCTGCCCATTCCATTACATTGCATGGATATGATAAAGAGGGGCATCTGTAGACACTCGAAATTTTTCTTGCCCCAATACTAACACTGTAGGAGAGTAAAACCGTCAATCAATTCAAATCCGGCCACCAATGCCGGTCCTTCAATTCAAATTCGGCCGCCAATGCCGATCCTTTAACTCGAAACCGGTAGCCAATGCCGGTACTTAAACTTAAATTCGATCCTCAATATCGTTAACCTAAATCCTATCCCCAATATCGGTACTCCAGCTCCGATCTCCAATCGGACCATTAATCCAGCTCCGATCTCTAATCGGACCGTCAATCTAGCTTTGATCTCCAATTGAACCGTCAATCCAGCTCCGATCTCCAATCGGACCATCAATCCATCTTTGATAGTCAATCAGATCGTCTATCCAGCTCCAATCTCTAATCGGACCGTTAATCCATCTCCGATAGTCAATCGGATCGTCAATCAATCTCTGATAGTCAATCGGACTATCAATTCAGCTCTGATCTCTAATCAGACCGTCTACCAGCTCCGATAGTTAATCGGACCGTCTATCCAGCTTCGATCTCTAATCAGACCATCTATCCAGCTTCGATCTCCGATCAGACCATCAGTCAAACCCCGATCTCAATATCAGGCCTTCAAGTAAGCCCCGACATCAACCCAGTAGGTACAGTTCAACCTTGACATCAAACTAGGACGTGTCAAATCATCCCCGGTCTCAGCCCTGGAAGTAAAGATCAACCTCAGCATCAAGCCGGGAAGTGCAGTTCAGCCCCAGAGATAATCCTGGGAAGCCAGTTCCATCAAAGGTCGTGCTGACACCACAGGCAACCCCGGAATGGGCAAAATAGTTATTTTATCCAACTCTCAATAGATTCGGTCAAACTCAAGCCGAATTAATGCCATCGAAGTCAGAACGAACCACAATAACTATCCCGAGTGCCAATAGCGCAAGACAGCTCAACGGACAAACTACGGGGAATCCGAAGACCTGGTTATGAACCCGTCTTCTTGGACCCAAAAAATATTTTATCCCATGTCATTGCGACACGCCTCAAACGGACGTTCCGATTAAAAGTTTAAAAGTTCAGACTTTAACTACGCGTTGTCCGTAGTGCACGTACTTTGAGATTACAGAACCCGGCACCACAGGCCCCACCTGGGGAGCCGCACCTCTACCTGCGGCAGCCGCAGGTAGAGCTAAGGCTCCCTGTCCTATAAATAAACGTGCACCCCCCTTTATTTTTAAGTTTTAAAACGCAGCGAAGCTCTGCCCGTCTGATTTTTCGACTTTTACACCTCTTTCAAACCCAAATATTTTCACTCGAACACGTAGATATACCCATATACTACCACATATCAGAAAATAACCGCTAGATTTGGACGTATAGAGCCTACGATTTGGCAAAAAGCCCGTATTGCAGTCTGTTGTAAGTATTTTTACGATCAGAAAGTCAATACTACTACTTTGCACTGTTTTCCACTTGCATACGAAGTTTAATCTTCTTAATATGCGTGAAACTTATTTCCGTGGCCGTTTTCGTCAAAATTTAGTATATTTCTGTACATAAACGCAAAATTTTGCATTTTTACAACTCGGATTGACAATCCGTCAGCTTCAGCAGCTTCAATGCACTAGCACACACATTTTTGGCAACTCCGTCGGACTGGGTTGCTTTCCCAGTCCGGGTTTGACCATTTTTCATGCTTATTTAACTGTAAATGGACTAATATTTCAATTCTGTCAAGCTCAGATGTCAAATTCGTGGTAGTTTATCGCTTTTATATATATTTACGCATATATAAGCGAATTTCACCATCACTGTTACTCATATCAGTCATGGTTGACTACATTTCTGTAAATATATATATACTTATATATTTTCAGTCTGGCCTGGATTACTTCGTGGCCAGTTTACTGCTTGTGCACACTTCGCCATACTGGGTGCTCTCCCCAGTCACTGGTTGACTACTTTTCTGTCAATTTCAATTCTAGTATGAGCACCTGCGTGAAAACGCATCGCCCTTATTACTGTTTTTCTATATATATATATATATATATATATTTCATTTCTGTCACAGCCTGGATTATTTCGTGGCTATTTACAGTTCTTTTATATATATATATATATATATATATATATATATATATATATATATATATATTTCAATTCCAGTATAGGCTTGCGAGTGAAAACCCATCGCCCTTTTACAGCTTTTGTATATATATAATTATATATATTGCTTTACTCAAATTTATTCAACTGCTGCATTTAACATTCATTTGTATATGAATCTGTACTAACATATCTGCGGGCGGACTAGATTTATCCAAATCTCGTCAATTCTAGCTTTCAACGGTTCAAACAGGTCCCGATAGAACCTGGAAGCTATAATGGTTGAGATTCCTTTAAATCTAGTTATTTTTTATATTTCAGCTTTGAAAGCCAACTTGCGTCCCTTAGATCACTATCTAGTGGGAACGAGACGCTTTATCCACTCGCAACCAGGATTTATTGATGAATCCTTGGTTCCATTGTGACGTGATGATGTGTATATATCCATTTCTGTGCAAATTTAAACTGTGCAGGTTTATGGGCTACTCATATATGAGCCTAGGAATCGTGGGATTCATGATCAAATCGATCGGGATCTGATTCCTACGATGGACAAACTCCAGTTTACAGATGTACCCTGTCAGTTTTTTCGTAAAATGTACATACACAGACCTTAAAACGGTTATCCGGATTTAAGGTTTCATCATAGTGAAATGTCAATTGTCGTGTCAGCGTCCTTCCAATGGTTTTCATACCCATGAGGAGACCGACACTTGTCTATTCCAGTGGTCGAGGATGCTTCGCAGCCCGGCAAATCACCATTCACATGCAGCCTTAAGGCTATGAAGATAAAAAAATTGAAAGTAACGATACGCTTCAATTCCTATGGCAGCGTAAGGGTTTGATAAACCAGCTTTCAAAACATCATTTTCAATCAAAAGAAAAGCTTTTGTAAATCAAATTAAATGCTTTTGCAAATCAAATCAAAAACTGATTTTCAAATCAAATCAAACCCTTCGTATATAGGCTCAACGAAGTCTTCAAAGCTTTCAATCAATCAAATCAATAAGCCCAATTTTCAAACAACATTCACTCACGCATTCACAGTTTTAAGAGAAATATTGAAAAGATGCGGTACCGTGTTTACAATGGAGTCGTGGGGTGCCTAACACTTTCCCCACACTTAACTAAGCCCCCGAACTCAAAACTCAGAATTCAAAGATCAAGTTTTGACAGTGTCCAGCAATTGGGCCTCTTTTTAAATTAAACTCGGTTGAGTTGGTACAACCATTTTCCAATCTACCAACTGGCGACTCTAAACGTTCAAATCATCGACATAAAAAACATGTTGGCATCTTTCCTAAAAAACCCTTAAAACTTTTTTCTTAAATAAAAAGAGTGGGGGTAGAAAGAACTTAGAAAAATCGATTTGAATAAACCCGGGTTATGAACCGACCCGCGAGGTTTTTAAATTTCCCAACGTCGACAAACACAATCCATTTTTAACCGGCCGCGTGTCGTGCATTGAAGCTCTCATTGGGCGTCCCCTACATACAGCTCTTGAAACTACTTAAAATTATTAATATTATTATCATGAGTGGTAAATAATAGAGATGTTGGTGTTTATTTCCGACTCTTTCAGTTTCATAATATATGACGTTTTAGATGATTTTATTTTTCACAAATTATTTGACGTTTTATATAATCTAGAAGAATGAACTACAATCTTTTCAAAATTATCTCTCATGGAAAAATGTTACCGATGAGAGAGAGTATGAGATAAGTATACGGTAAATGGTATTATAGACAATTAATATTATACAATCATTTTCTTAATTCTTGTGCACAACTCTAAAACGCTATAATATATTATTCAAATGGTACAATGTACTAAATTTTTATTTTTTGGCAGGTGGTGTTTGGAGGATTGAGTCAATTTGAAAGATTGGCAAGATAATGAAATGTGTACAAAATTTTAGGATCATGCACTGGTAAATATGGACAGGCTGTGGACACATTTGTTTGATTAATATTGCTGACCAAATAATATACGAGAGCATAGGAGGTGAGGTCTAGCTCACGCTTTTGTATGAAATATTTTTTTATAATAATAATATTTTAAGAAATTATAAATATACCTTTTTATATATATAATATGAAAGAAAATATATTCAATTATATAAAGAAACATCATTTTAAAGTTATCTGGCGCCAGTGTGAGATAGGACTCATCTTCCTTTTTATCATAATATATTATTTTTCTTTATATTGTTTCTATAGCAAAGGTTCTTCATTTCTTTCTCCATTATATATCCCATCAGTTCTCAATTTCATTTTATTATTTTGAAATTTAAATAAAAATTTTTTTATCGCAATTTTGAATTTTTATTATTTCACAAATCACAATTTAAATTTTAGTTGCTTTTTTTAGTCTTCATAAAGAGACTTTAATTTTTATTTTATTTTATCTCGATATTATTATAATAAATATGATGTTTATTCTGGTTCACTATCAATTTGAATGAAATTACTGGGGCAAAAAAAAACTATTTTATTTCCCACCTTAAACCAAAAGGCATGGATTAAGACGTAGCTTTACAACTAATCCTTATTATGTTTGCTTGTCAAAAGACTTTAAAATAAATGCTGAAACAAGAAATTAGGGAAATGATTGAGATCATGATAACCGTGTTTGGGATAGTACTATACCATGTTTTGAGACTGGCATAGCCTAACCTTAATTTTCATATCGTACCTGAACAGCTGCACTTTTGGCACAAGCTATTTGGAAGATACAATACTGTCTCAGAGAGATTAGGTTCATGAAAATAATGTAGAGACTATGGGGTTCAATATCTTGAATAGCGGATCTTTTAGATTTTTGTTATGCATGTCTCCAGGCTGCTAGTTCTTGGAGTCTAATTGGCACAATGTACCCCGACGTGGATTAAAAGTATTTCAATGATATTATTAGAACAAATTATATACAAAAATTAAATTTACGCGTTAAAATAAATGTGTAAGACATTCAACGGTAAATCCTACTTCCTACTTTTCTTCTTCTTCTTTTGTGTATGGTTTGAGCACAATTTTTTGTGTATATTCAAATTATTTTTAAATTAATATTTTTTTTAGTGTTTCGTAGTGTTGGACTTGTGACTTCATAACCCCGCTGGGGCGGGACCCGGAAGGGTATAAGACCCACCGGGGCGGGAAGGATGGCTGCTGGACAGTGGGTAGCCCCGTTGGGGCGGGGCGGTAGAGCTGGAAACCCCCGCTGGGGCGGGGAGGCGCGACTAGAGCGGATGAGGCGTGGCTGGATCGAGCTTCCTGTTGTGACTTGGATTGTGGTCGGGATATTATGGGGAATTATGCCATAATATGAAGTAGAGTTAAATAGGATTGTTGGATATAAATAATACCTATTGTTTAACTCTATGTAACCAATTCATTCATTGAAAGAAAAAGGAACGTCTTTCTCGTGGACGTACCCGAACTGGGGAACTACGTAAATCTGTCTGTGTTAATTTTCTTTAATCGTGTGCGTGTGTGTGATCCAATAATTCTAACAAATTGGTATCAAAGCTAAGTTAGATCTGTTAGATCATTTGGATTGAACACGAAGAACGATGACATCAAGTTCGTTCGTTTCAAAGTTCGACGTGATGAAGTTTGATGGAATAGGGAATTTCGGGTTATGGCAACAGAGGGTCAAGGATCTGTTGGTGCAGTAAGGATTGGTGAAGGCATTGAAGAAGAAACCAGAGGGTATGACATCGAAAAACTGGGAGGAACTCGAAGCGAAGGCGGTGAGTACAATTCGTCCGTGTCTTGCAGACGGGTTATGTATCACGTGATCGGTGATGAATCGCCATCGGGAGTATGGAGTAAACTAGAATCCAGGTATATGTCTAAGTCTCTGACAAACAAACTGTTTCTGAAGCAGAAGTTGTTTGGGTTAAAGATGAGTGAATGTTCAGAACTTATTCAACACATTCACACGTTCAATCAGATTATTAGTGATTTAATAAGGATTGAGGTGAAGTTTGCAGAGGAAGACCAAGCGTTGATGTTATTATGTTCCTTGCCGGGTTCCATGGAGAATCTTGTTACAACTCTGCTATGGGGGAAAGAGACTCTGAAATTGGAAGAAGTCACATATGCTCTTCTGATGTTTAATCAGCAAAGGCTTCAGACCGAGGGTGTTTCGGGTGAAGGGCTGATGGTAAAAGGGGGAGAGCAACGTGTCAAAAAATCGGAAAGGAAAAAATCAGAAACGTATGAGAAATCTAAATCTAGAGAGAAAACTCCTACGCATAGGGAGTTTAAATGTTATAAGTGTCACGAGACAGGTCACTTCAAGAGAGACTGTCCGATGAATAAGGATGATGGAACGAAAACTGGAAAGAAGGCAGAATCAACAAAATCGACAAACATTGTTGAAGAGTCACCCGAAGATGGGGATATGTTGTCAGTTTCAACAAACACAGACGTGGCAGATTCTTGGTTTCTGGATTCAGCATGTTCGTTTCACATGTCACCTAATAGGGAGTGGTGTGACGCATACAAATCTGTGGACTGTGGTACCGTTTTGATGGGTAACGATGCTTCGTGCAATATCATTGGAATTGGCATAGTGAAGATCAAGATGTTTGATGGTGTCGTGAGAACTCTGTCTGAGGTGAGGCACATACCAGGATTAAGGAAGAATCTAGTTTCATTGGGAACCTTAGACTCTAATGGCTATGAGTGTAAAACAGGTGGTGGAGCCATGAGAGTGACAAAGGGTGCGCTGGTGATTATGAAAGGTTCGAAAGTGAATCGAAATATCTATCATTTGATAGGGAGCACAGTTGTAGGTGGAGTTGCCGCCACTACAGTTGATGATACTGATGATACTTCATTATGACATATGCGGTTGGGGCATATGGGGGAATGTGGGATGCTAGAATTATATAGAAGAAATCTGTTGAAAGGGGTGAAATCGTGCAAGCTTGATTTCTGCAGGTTTTGTGTTCTGGGAAAACTGTGTAAGGTGTCATTTAAGCGTGCGGCGAACAAAACTAAGGGGATACTTGATTATGTTCATACTGATGTTTGGGGACCAGTGAGGGTAGCTTCAAAAGCAGGATCACTATATTTCTTGACTTTTATCGATGATTATTCGAGGAAGGTTTGGGTGTACTTCATGCGACACAAGTCTGAAGTTTTTGAGAAATTCAAGGTGTGGAAAGCTGAAGTGGAAAACCAAACAGGGAAGAAATTAAAGTGTCTCAGATCAGATAATGGAACAGAGTACAAGTATGAGCCATTTGTGAAGTTTTGTGAAGAGCATGGTATTCAGAGGCACTGGACTGTAAGAAAAACACCACAACAGAATGGGGTGGCAGAAAGGATGAACAGAACTATAGCAGAGAGGGCACGGTGCATCAGGTTGAATGTAGGGCTTTCAAAAGATTTCTGGGCAGAGGCAGTGGGTATGGCAGTTTACATTATAAACAGGTCGCCGAGTACTGCTCTGGATAATATGGTAGCACAAGAGTTGTGGACAGACAAAGGGGTAGACTATTCTGGTATGAAGATCTTTGGGTGTCCAGCCTATGTTCATGTTTTCGGTGATGAGAGGTCCAAACTTGATCGAAATTCCAAACAATGTATCTTTCTTGGGTATAAGAAAGGTGTGAAAGGGTACAAGCTTTGGGATCCGAAAGCAAAGAAGGTGGTGATCAGTAGGGACGTGGTCTTTGATGAAGCTTCTATGGTCAAGGCACACCAAGAAGTCTAGAAAAACACAGCTGGGGAAGACACCAGCAGACAGCAGCAGGACATACAGGTTGAGCTGGAAAGTTCTGACACTAACAATCCACCGCTAGAAGAACAGGTTGATCAGCAACAGCAGGAGAGCATAGCCGCAAGGAGACCCAGACGCACTATCAAACCACCGGAGAGGTACAGGTTTGATGACATGGTTGCATATGCACTCTCTACCACTAGTGGGGATCCGTCTACTTTTCAGAAGGCTATTACTAGTTCTGAAAGGGACAGATGGATGGAAGCCATGGTGGAAGAGATTGAATCTTTGAATAAGAACAAGATTTGGGAATTGAAAGAATTACCTGAGGGGATAAAACCAGAGGGGTGAAAATGGGTATACAAGAAAAAGGAAGCTGTATCAGAAAAGGAAAAGAAAAGGTTCAAGGCTCGGTTAGTGGCAAAGGAATATTCACAGAGGAAGGGGATTGACTACGATGAAGTGTTTTCTCTGGTAGTGAGGCATACTTCAATCAAGATTATATTGGCATTGGTGGCTAGCTATGATCTAGAGTTAGAGCAGCTCGATGTGAAGACAGCTTTTTTCCATGGTGATTTGGAGGAGGTTATATACATGGACCAGTCTGAGGGGTTCAAGCAGCCAGAGACTAAGCACATGTTTAGCAGGTTGAAGAAATCTTTATATGGGCTGAAGCAGTCTCCAAGACAATGGTATACGAAGTTTGATTTTTTTATGATCCGGATTGGGTTCACAAGGTGTGAGTATGATTGTTGCGTTTATGTTAAGAGTCTTGAGGATGATTCCCATATTTTTCTGTTACTTTATGTGGATGATATGCTTATTGCTGCGAAAAGTATGGGTGAAGTCAACAGGTTGAAGGCCCTGTTGGGAAAGGAGTTTGACATGAAGGATTTGGGTGCTGTGAAGAAAATACTTGGAATGGATATTCATAGGGATATGTCAGCGAAGAAACTGTGGTTGTCCCAAAAGACCTATGTGAGGAAAGTGTTGGAGAGGTTTAGTATGGCTAATGCTAAACAGGTCAGCACTTTATTGGCGAGTCACTTCAGGTTGTCTACAGCACAGTGTCCGGAAAAGGCTAAAGAAATTCAGGATATGTCGAAGGTGCCTTATGCGAGTGCAGTTGGTTATTTGATGTATGCGATGGTATGTACAAGACCAGATTTGGCACATGCAGTCAGCACAGTGAGTAAGTTCATGGGAAATCTAGGAAGAGAACACTGGAAAGCGATAAAGTGGATATTCAGATATCTGAAGGGCACTGCAGATTATGGAATTATGTTTTCAAGGCAAGATCAGATATCAGTGGTTGGGTATGTAGATGCGGATTATGCTGGAAGGTTGGATGACTTGAGGTCTACAACAGGGTATATGTTCACTTTAGCAAGTGGACCGATTTGTTGGAGATCCATGGTATAATCTCTAGTAGCTCTATTAACTACTGAATCTGAGTATATGGCTTTGGCTGAGGCTGGGAAAAAAGCGTTGTGGTTAAAGGATTTTGTGACAGAGCTGGGCATAAATCAAGGTGGAGTACAGTTGTATTATGATAGTTAGAGCGCTATTTACTTGGCAAAGCATTAGGTATATCATGCAAGGACCAAGCACATTAATGTTAGGTATCACAAGGTGAGAGAATTAATTGCTATGGGTGATGTGATATTGGAGAAGGTGCACACTTCTGAAAATGCAGCTGATATGTTGACAAAGACTGTGACTGCGGACAAGTTCAAGCATTGCTTGGACTTGGTTAATGTCTCCGAATGTTAGTAGGAGGAAACACCACCCCAAGTTTGGTTGAAACAAGTGACTTAACTTTTGAATGGGCGAGGTTATTTGTCAAGGTGGAGTTTGTTGGACTTGTGACTTCATAACCCCGCTGGGGCAGGACCCGGAAGGGTATAAGACCCACTGGAGCGGGAAGAATGGCTGCTGGACAGTGGGTAGCCCTGCTGGGGCGGGGCGGCAGAGCTGGAAACCCCCGCTGGGGCGGGGAGGCGAGGCTAGAGCTGATGAGGCGCGGCTGGATCGAGCTTCCTGTTGCGACTTGGATTGTGGTCGGGATATTATGGGGAATTAGGCCATAATATGAAGTAGAATTGAAATAGGATCTTTGGATATAAATAATACCTATTGTATAACTCTATGTAACCAATTCATTCATTGAAAGGAAAAGGAACGCCTCTCCCGTGGACGTACCCAAATTGGAGAATTACGTAAATCTGTCTGTGTTAATTCTCTTTAATCTTGTGCGTGTGTGTGATCCAATAATTCTAACACGTAGTTCTTCGAAAACACTTTAATTGGCTGAGATTTGTGCTCCAAAATAATTTTTTTGGACTTAGATCCCCTAAATTACACCATCCAATCCCATCCAATACACCGTATTTTTATAGATGTGGATAATATAATTAGAATTAACACCGGGAAACTAATTTATTATATTGAACAACATAATTATTTCAAAAATAAAAGTAATCCGATATTTTTTATCATTTGATGAACATGTGAAATTTTCATCAAAATTTTAATGGTTGAAAAATCTTTTAAAGTTTACTCTAAAAGTAAAGTTCAAATAAATTAACTCTTTATTATTCAGAATTTTTTTTAAAAATGTATATTACATAAATTGATGAAAAATCAAAATACAAGTAAATGTGTAAATTGTAATACAAATAAAAGTAATTATAATCCTTGTATATATATATAATCCTTGTAGTAAATGCAAACCTCCAAAGAATACAGATTAAGTTTTTTTTGGAAGCAGTCATTAGACTGAGAGTTTATTAATCCTTTAAATCATTGTGTACAAGAGGATAAATTCCATCAGGAACCTCTACAATCCAATACAATGGATATGAATAAGGGACTAGCTAGGGACACTTCAGCTAAAGAAGTGAAAGTCCTGTAATAATCTATAATGATGGGTTTTAATAAAGTAAACAATTATAAATAAAGAGACACAAATGCAATTATATAAGACACAAACATTTAGCTAGTTCACAACATATAACTTGAGTATGCTACTACGTTCAGTCCTAAACTCCTCTCCAAAACTTGAGATTCTATTACTATCGTTAATAATAAAACACTCTTTTAACCAGGTGAATAAATATTTATAAAGTTTTAAAGATCAATTTCCAACTATACACAACTAACTATCTTGTATAAAAAGCTCCCCGCCCATTCCTTAAACTTAGTTGCACATGTACATTTTGAGTTCAGTTTTATTTTACTTGAATCGACAGTCTCTCCCTCACCTCACAGGCACACTAGAGACCCAACTCTCCGTTAAGTATTGGTCTAAGGATTACTCATCTTTCTCACAAATACATAAAATAAATTAACTCCATCTTTTCACTTTTTACACAAAGATAGTTGAATAATGCTTCTAAAATAAGAAGATAGAATTTAGTACAGATATATAAAAGTTTACGTAACTTTTATATTTTATGATTCTCAAATAAGTAGATAGCGCGCAATTTAAGTTTAGATAAGTATATAAAAGTTCAAAGACTTTTATGTTTATGATTACTCATTTTATGACATGCTTCTCGTGTAAGCATATATGTAATTTTAAGCTCAAATATAACATGCTTATGTTAAAGTAGATATAAAGTTATACTTAGTTATATAAAAGTTTAAATAACTTTTCTAAGTGTGTGAGTATGCTTCTGTAAAAGAAAACACGAATCAATTCAGTTCTAGTATATATAAAAGTTGTAATAACTTTTATATGTGATTGATATGCTTCTTTATAAGCAAATATAATCAGCTAAGTTCAAGTAGTAAGCTTCTAAGCAAGCAAATATGACTTCAAGTTATGATATAAAAGTTTAATTAACTTTTATATGAGAGAGCAAGTATAAAAGATAGACCAACTAAAGTTCATATACTTGAAGTCAAATATTATGTATAACAAATATTGCAGTTAATAATATACTTGATGTAGACACTCAAAATTTTTCTTGCCCAATTACTAACACTGTAGGAGGGCAAAAACCGTCAATCAATTCAAATCCGGCCACCAATGCCGGTCCTTCAATTCAAAACCGGCAGCCAATGCCGGTCCTTTAATTCAAATCCGGCCGCCAATGCCGGTCCTTAAACCTAAACCCGATCACCAATGTCGGTAATTAATCCAGCTCCGATAGTCAATCGAACTGTCTATCCAGCTTCGATCTCCAATCGGACCGTCAATCCAGCTCCGATAGTCAATCGGACAGTTAATCCAACTCCGATCTCCAATCGAACCGGCAATTCAGCTCTGATAGTCAATCGAACAGTCAATCCAGCTCTGATCTCCAATCGGACCGTATATCCAGCTCCGATCTATAATTGGACCATCAATCCAGCTCTGATACTCAATCAGACAGTCAATCCAGCTCTGATCTCCAATCAGACAGTCAATCCAGCTCCGATCTCCAATCCGACCGTCAATCTAGCTCCGATCTCCAATCGGACGGTCAATCCAGCTCCAATAGTCAATCGGGCAGTCAATCCAGCTCCGATCTCCAATCTAACAGTCAATCCAGCTCCGATCTCCAATTGGACCATCAATCCATCTTCGATAGTCAATCGAACCATCAATCCAGCTCTGATCTCCAATCGAACAGTCAATCCAGCTTCGATCTCCAATTGGACCGTCAATCCAGCTTTGATCTTCAATCGGACCGTCAGATCAACCCCGATCTCAATATCAGGCTATCAACTCAACCTCGATCGTCGATTGGGCCGTCAAGTCCAACCCCGATCTCAATATCCGGCCTTTAAATCAGCCTCGGCAGCAACCTCAAAGGTACAAAGCAGCCCCGGCATCGACCCGGGAGGTATCGCTCAATCCCGATCTCAATATCGGGTCGTCAAGATAGCCCCGGTCTCATCCCGAGAGGTACAAGTCAACCTGGACATCAACCCAGGACGTGTCAAGTCATCCCCGACGTCAATTCGGGAAGTGCTGTTCAGCCCCAGAGACAACCCTGGGAAGCCAGATCCATCAAAGGCCGTGCATTTTATCCAACTCTCAACTGATTCAATCAAACTCAAGTCGAATTGATGCCATCGAAGTCATAATGAACCACAACAACGATCCCGAGTGCCACAACGCAAGACAGCTCAACGGACAAACTACGGGGAATCGAAGACCTGGTTATGGACCTGTCTTCTCGGAAGACCCAGAAAATGTTTTATCCCATGTCATTGCGACACTCTCGGTGAGGGCTTTCCGAAAAGGTATCGCATGCCTCAAACGGACGCTCCGATCAAAATTTTGAAAGTTTCGACTTCGACTACGCGTTGTCCGGAGTACACGTACTTCGAGACGATGGAACCCGGCACCGCGGGTGTGACACCCCCGAATCCGGCTCCTCTGACCCCGGTCCGGTCGCCACGGAACAATACTAACATCCACCTCTAAACAACATACGATAACTAGAAATGCGGAATATAATAAACGTACGTCGTTCATTCAAAAGGTGGTACTAGTCCCAAGATTCGATAACCTTAATACATCAATACAAACATACCCTAGAATAAATATTAGGGTTCATATTACATTAACAGTAATAAAACAAATCACAAAGAAAAAGTTTTCTCCTTGCAAACCATCCTAAATCTTTCCTTTACCCTTGTCCTTCCCTGAGGGCTCGGGCTTAACTGCAATATAAGTCATGATATAGCAAGAATGAGCAACAAGTTTGCTCAGCAAGTTTAAATACAACAATAAAGGATATATCATGATGAATGGAAAAAAATCTGACAATGATTTCAACAAAATGAATATCTTAAAGATTCAACAATATGAATATTAGAACGATTCAATAATATGAATATCTGAACGATTCAACAATATGAATATTAGAACGATTCAATAATATGAATATCTGAACGAATCAATACGAATAATAGAATGATTCAATAATATGAATATTAGATAGATTCAACGATATGAACATCTGAACAATTCAACAATATGAATATTAAAAGCAAAGATAATAATTGCCTTTAGAATGACTGATAGTCGAGTAGACTCTGAACTATAACTTTCCAATAGGTTCAATAGCTAATTGACCCTTTTTAGAATTACTAGCTTCTCGCTACAGAAACTAAGTACCTCGAGGAGATCAGCCTCGGGCACAACGTGAATATGCATAACACTTATATCTGCTTACTCGTATCATATATATTAGATACATGGGCACACTCCTACATATGAGGGGTGTTCTGTTCCGTCTAAGAATCCTTACCATCAATTGGTTTGGATAGTTTCAAAGAAAACTTCATACACTAGTCTGATCGAGCAAAGGTTCAGACTCTTACTGACATGGTTCAAGAAATTTAGAACCTTGAATAATGTACAAGTCCAAGACTGTACGAGCTCAAATGCACTAGGTGCAGACATCAATAATATCAATATGGAATAATTGATAAGTAATTAAACCACTAAATAACATGCTTGGAAATAAAGTTCAAGCAATTAAGTAAACAACTTTCGATTCAACAATAACCTACTCAATACAATATGAGAAGGATAGAGAACTTCCACAAAGTGAAGTTTAGAATTTGCACAATATAGGAATTTGTGTAAGTTCGGGGAACTTGCACAATACTCAACGTGTGAAGTTCGGGGAACTTTGCACAATACTCAACGTGTGAAGTTCGGGGAACTTGCACAATAATAGATTCCTTGCATAAAATAAATGCATAGGGTAGGACATTTGCTGACAACGTTCTTTGGGTAAAGTAAACACAAAGATAAGATACTTGCACAATATACGAGTTTGTATAAGTTTAGAGAACTTGCATAATAAAGAAATGAAGTTCGGAAATTTGCAAAATAAACAAAATGTGAAGTTCGGGGAACTTTCATAATAACCAAAGTGTGAAGTTCGGGGAACTTTCACAATAACTAAAATGTGAAGTTCGGGAAACTTTCACAATACAATAATAACCTGCTCAAAATACAATATGAGAAGGATATGAACTTGCACAATAAAGGTGAAGTTTAAAATCTCGCTTACTCGAGTAATTGAATAAAGTAGTGCAAGGATTTAAAATACTTGCACAATAAAAGTAGGGTTCGGATACTAGCTTACAATATCCATTGAATAAAGTAATACAAGGGTCTAGGATACTTGCATTCAATATAACAATCAACTGAAGTTAGGAAACTTGCACAATTAAGGAGTGTAAGTCAGGGGACTTGCTTACAATATCCGTTGAATAAAATAATGCAAGGGTTTAGAAAACTTGCACAAATAAGGAGTGTAAGTCAGGGAGCTTGCTTACAATATCCGTTGAATAAAATAATGCAAGGGTCTAGGAAACGTGCACAAATAAGGAGTGTAAGTCAGGGAACTTGCCTGATTGCTCAGCTACAAATAATTCTAGCTTTAATTAAAATTGCGTTGGAACGACCTAGCATTAGCAAGTCGGCCTTTCAATTAGCATGTATAAACTAATATAAGTCTACACTTAACAAACATCTACTTATCATATAATTCTAGCACATAGTTCACGTAAGTCAATCTAATCCTGCCTTTAGATTTAATAATTTTAGATTACTAGTTCATAAGCATCAACATAGGCTTGAACACATAGCACTTCCAGTTACTGATATAAATCAACACATATGTTTATAAAGTTTATAATCTCCCATTCGAAACTAGCATGCTCGTCCTAATCCAATTTTGAAGTTATATGTTTTCATGCCGGTAATTCACATACTTTAACTAATATATGCTCATGCTTCAAAGTTGATTACTAAAGTCATGTTTTCATATAACAAGGCTAAACAATATATAATATGTATGCTCGAGTATACTACACACATATACTTTAGTCACATAATTCATTTTCTATGGTTAGGCATGCATATGTGAAATTCGTATATAAACAAATGATGGTCATGTTACTATGTCTATAGGTATAATGAACTTTAATACACATGCTCGCATGATCATAATATCATTCACATGGTAATCGACGCTATTTAGCTTCCACATTCTAAGTTTTCATTTGCAAAGTACACTAAGTCAAAAAGACAACACGGTACATGTAAAACATCTCATAACCGTTATTCTCATGTATTAGAATGCATACATAAGTCACATACATGTATCTAAGTGGTCACAATCTAAAAGACACAAGTCTTGGTTAAGTTCTCTTTGAAAGTCTTAAGTCTCTCTTTTGAAAATTTCACTAAGTCCATAAAGGTCATTTAGTATAAACAAGGTATCTTCATATAGATTTTATATGCATTAGAAACACATATTTAAACCACCTAAATGTCCTTATATGGTCAGAATTTCACAAGACAAAACTATTGGTCAAGTTGGCTTTCCAAAGTTCTTAAGTTTCTTTTTTTGAAATCACTAGAATCTTGTAATCACGTATGTTAGTGTGTTCAACACTTTAAACGCACATTTCATGTCAATATAGATCACACTGTCATGTTATAAAAATATCAGAATATATATATATGCTAGGTTTATGTCAAGGTTCATATTCGAAATCATAAGTTTATCTTACAAAACTTGAGGTTTCCTTCCCTAATATGTGCTAGCATGCTCACCAAGGTGTATGTTGTATTAAAGAACTCATACACAATAAGTAAATCAGTATTCAAGCCTGTCCAAAGTGGTATCATCAAGCTAGCATGAGCAAGAAGCAAAATAGAAAACAAATCTGCAGACAGGCATTGGCGCAGCTACGCCGCTGGCAAGTGCAACACTGGCTCAGCTACGCAGGCTGGCGGCCAGGCCTGAGGCAGTGCAATTTTCGGCAGTTACCATAAACCCAACACAGAAAATCCCAACGAATAACAATTCAATCATACTACAACACAGTTCTATCATATATATCAACTTATATACCACTTAATCATATTCCAAATCAATTAACAATCAATCCATGCCTAACTCAAGAATCAAAGACTTAGAAATCTCAGAATTAGAAAAAATGAAGAACATGAAAATGAAATTGTACCTCTGTTAATGGACTGAACTTGCTGCTATACTAATTCACCCTCACTGATATCTCTAATGCATATATGTTCTCAATTTAACTAAGGCAAAATCTCAGCAATGAATTTGTGAAGGAGAAGAGCTTATATATATATAGAAACTAATGTCTAGACCAAGCTTTTCTCTCCCAAATCAAACTAACGGATTGATGGATTGCATGAGGGTTATGGAATGGTAGGTATTTAGTTGGTAAATCAAATCATTATTTCCACTCCCCCATTAATGATTGCTATAGCTTTACTGAGTTTGAGGAGGAGAGTAGGCTTAGGCCTTATGATGTATTCACGTGTGTAAGATATATGACCCTCATTGTGGGACAAGAACTTAGCATTTGGAAAATCATACAACACTTAGTTATATAATAAATACACTAGGCTCTATAATATATATATACACATAATATATATTTAAGTTATACATTAAAATGGGTGTTACCATGTTATTTCAATTAGCAAAAACATAATGCATCAAGTAGGTACATATACACCAATCATATAATCCATGTACATTTTTCTACTAACACCAAATATAATATAATTGTGTATTGCTCATTATTCAATACCATAACTGTTATTATTATAATAACTTAATGAAATCATTATCAATTAATAATGTTATTGATATAATATAAAGTAATAGGGTATACATATTAATGTCTATCTATGTATTGCCACATGATCTTATGTACACATTCAATTCATCAACTTCACATAATACAATTAAGGTTACTATATAGTCTATATATAATATATGGTTAACTACCATATAAATAACACATGTTTGTATAAAACAATAAATCAGTTAATCAAATAAATATAATATCATTATATTTATTAATCTCTTAATAATTATTATCTATTCATAATAATAATTAATCATCACATTATCAACTAATTACTCCCAATTCATTAATTATTATTTATTCATAATAATTATAAATCAACAACAATGATAATTTCATACGTTATCAATTAATTACTCAAATATAAATAATTAATCACGATTAACACTCTACACTATATTCAAGTAAATTTGAATATATAATTTACTAACACTTTTTATCAATATTCTGATAGAAAGGTCTCAGGGTTAATCTACTAATTTAAATAACCATTAGTGATACCCTTTAAAAATCCTGGCATTTATTCGCATAGGTTAAATTCACATAAGCACATAACCACATAAGGTTTAAATAAGTTTGAAAAATTAACTCCTAAAAATTTTAAATCACAAAAAAAAAATTAATAAGGAGCTTAAAATTCCTGGTCGTTACAGCGGGCCCCACCTGGGGAGCCGCACATCTACCTGCGGTAGCCGCAGGTAGAGCTAAGGCTCCCTGGCCTATAAATAAACGTGCACCCCCCTTCATTTTCAAGTTTTTGAAACGCAGCGAAGCTCTACCTGTCTGATTTTTCGACTTTTACACCTCTTCCAAACCCAAGTATTTTCACTCCAACACATAGATATACCCATATACTACCACATATCAGAAAATAACCGGTAGATTTGGACGTATAGAGCCTACGATTTGGCAAAAAGCCCGCATTGCAGTCCATTGTAAGTATTTTTACGATCAGAAAGTCAATACTACTACTTTGCACTGTTTTCCACTTGCACACGAAGTTTCATCTTCTAAATATGCCCGAAACTTAGTTTCGTGGCTGTTTTCGTCAAAATTTGGTATATTTCTGTATATAAACACAAATTTTTGCATTTCTACAACTCGAATTGACGATCCGTCAGCTTTAGCAGTTTCAATGCACTAGCACACACATTTTTGGTAACTCCGCCGGACTGGGTTACTTTTCCAGTCCGGGTTTGGCCCTTTTTCGTGCTTATTTTCAATTCTGTCAAGCCCAGATGTCAGATCCGTGGTAGTTTACCGCTTTTATATATATTTACGTATATATAAGCGAATTTCACCATCACTGGTACTCATATCAATCCTGGTTGACTACATTTCTATTAATATATATATATTTATATATTTTTAGTCTGGCCTGGATTACTTCGTGGCCATTTTACTGCTTTTGCACACTTCGCCATACTAGGTGCTCTCCCCAGTCACTGGTTGACTACTTTTCTGTCAATTTCAATTATAGTACGGGCACTGGCGTGAAAAATCATCGCCCTTAGTATTGTTTATATATATATATATATATATATTTCATTTCTGTCATAGCCTGGATTATTTCGTGGCTATTTACAGTTTTATATATATATATATATATATTTGAATTCTAGTTCAGGCTTGCGAGTGAAAACCCATCGCCCTTTTACAGCTTTTGTATATATATAATTATATATATTGCTTTACTCAAATTTATTTAACTGATGCATTTAACATTCATTTGTATATGAATCTACACTGACATATCTGTGGGCTAACTAGATTTATCCAAATCTCGTCAATTCTAGCTTTCAACGGCCCAAACAGGTCCTGTGACGCCCCCAAATCCGGGTCCCTTTTATTACCTCGGATCCGGTGCAATCACGGTACTACTAGTCGAACTATTACATCTTTTATTCAAAACTTAATGAATAAATTTCACTTATTACAATATAAAAATATAATTTCTCTTCATATCCAAGATCTCGTATGATGACCCTAAACCTTTATAAGTTTTTAAATCTCGGTCATATACCATCCCTGTCTATACATCATAACTGATGCTACAAAAATGCGGAATAACTTAAACTTTTTCAATCTTCTTTGAATAAAATCTTTTATTGATTTCAAAATTTTGAATCAATTACATAACCTTGAATCAATTATAAAATATGATTCACTATGTTCGAATTACCGTATAAACGTATACATCTCATTTCGAAATCCCTATGTGTTTTCATAACACAACTTACAATTTCAACATGTATAAAATATCATAATCTACTATCGTATACATTTTCTAGAACCTAAGCATGGTTCAAGAACATATATTTAAATAAACTGAAATCTTCAAACTCTTTCACGTAGCACGTAACTCTTATCGTGAGTCCTTAACCTGCAAAAGTGGTTATTTGCAAGAGTGAGCTCGACAGCTCAGCAATTCTAACAGTTTTCATGCATCACATAGCATATAATATCATACTCAGTTCATGCATTCATAATCAATTAATATTTACTACGCATGTTACTTTTCACATAGCAAGCATATCATCAAAGATCAACTTTCAATCTCATATATATCTCATATACAGTTCATATATAAGTTAACATTCTCATGGCATAATACAATTCAATTAACAGTTATTGAATTCATATATCAAATAGGAACTGAAAGACTTACCTGATTCGTAGTTTAACAACTACGACTTAACTACTTAAAGAAATCTGCACTTCGTGTATTCCTACACAATTATACAATTATGGATTCATACTTATCAGTTACATGCATCCATACATTCTCAACATAATAACAATTGATACATTGTTGTCTAACTTGGTTCTTAGAACCTTCGTTTTACTCCTTCATCGTATTCTTAGAATAACTATGTACTAATAGGTATTCCTTAACCATACATACCTACTACCATTCCTTCATATACATGTATCACACACTTAACTAAATGTATTCGACATATATTTAAAACTCATAGATACATGATCTATATTGCTCTTACGATTCTCAAACTTTATCGAAATTATAATTCCTAGTTTTATATAACCATTACATTCAAACTTTCTAAGTTTCACCTTTCAAAATCCTTGTCATACTTAAACTAGTCATGCAAGGCTACTATGTTCATCATGTATACATGTTTATAAGGTTACTAACTCAAGTTTGAAACCTAGCATGCTCATTCTATATCCACTTCAAAGTTATATGATTTTCATGTTGGTGACCTTAAGCTAATCAAATTTATGTCTCAAGGGCCAACTACTAAAGTCATAGCAACACATAACGAGATTAACAATATTTAGTAAGCATGCTCGTACGTATACTGTAACGCCCCCAAAATAGGTCCAATCTGTGACGCCCCCAAATCCGGCTCCCTTCTATTACCTCGAATCCGGTGCAGTCATGATACTACTAGTCAAATATTTACATCTTTTATTCATAACTAAAAGAATATAACTTCTCTTGATTACAAAATAGAATATAATTTCTATACATCATAATCGATGTTACAAAAATGCGGAATAACTTAAACTTTTTCAATCTCCTTTGAATAAAATCTTTTATTGATTTCATAATCTTGAATCATTTACATAACCTTGAATCAAACTAATTATGATTCACTTTACTTGAATTTCTGTATAAAAGTTTACAACTCAACTCAATATCCTCTATGTATTAAGTAATACATCTTTTCAATATAACACGTATTAAACATCGTAACATCTATCAATTACAACTCCTAGAACCTAAACATGGTTCAAGTAATAATCTAAATAGTATTCTTCGTTGCGATACTAACGAAGAATACTATTTACTTTATCAATCAAGAAGCACGTAACTTTATCGTGAGTCCTTAACCTGCAAAAGTGGTTATTTGCAAGAGTGAGCTCGACAGCTCAGCAATTCTAACAGTTTTCATGCATCATATAGCATATAACATCATACTTAGTTCATGCATTTATAATCAATTTATAGTTACTAAGCATGTTACTTCTCACATAACAAGCATATCATCAAAGATCAACTTTCGATCTCATACATATCTCATATACAGTTCATATATAAGTTCACATCATCATAGCGTAATATAATTCAACTAATAGTTATTGAATTCATATATCAAATAGAAATTGAAAGACTTGCCTGATTCGTAGTTTATCAACTACGACTTAACTGCTTATAGATATCTGCTCTTCATGAATTCCTACACAGTTATATAATCATGGATTTATATCCATCAGTTATACACATTCATATGTCCTCAGTATAGTAATAAATACTTCATTGTCTCCTAACTTGATTTCGTTTTTACTTCAACTTCGGATAACCATGAGGCTAGCTCATTCTACTTTCATATTTATCTAAACAATCTTGTTTCATATCTTGTAGTCCTTAAGGACAACATATAACCATAACTTAAGACCATGCAGTTAACAAACTGCTCTTGGCAGCTCTGCAACATGGCGCGGCCGCGCGACTCCCTGCCAGAACCAAACTTGAGATTTCATAAACTCAGTTTGGTCCTAACATATCATGCATTCTGATATATATTATACACACACATTAAGTAGGTTTTCAAATTCATATTCGAACTATTTAGCTTTGAATAGCGTAGCTCTACGTTGAATTACTTAAATCAATAAAGCTCAACTACTAAAGTAATGTTATCACATAACAAGGCTTAACCACACTAAGTAGGCATGCTCGTGCTTATACTACACATGTATACTTAATCACATAGTCTATGCTTTAGAAATTCATTTTCTTGAATATGCGTGAGAAGTGAAATTCATGTTTCATCACATGATGCTTATGTCAACATGTCTATAGGTATAATGAATCCTAATATACATGCTCCTATGATCATAATGTAACTCACTCCGTGTTTGATGCTATCATCTTACACATTCTAAACTTTTCATAAAAATTGCTTTAAGTCAACAAAGGTAACTAAGTATATGCAAAGTACCTCGTAGTCATGACTCTCATGTATTAGAACACATATATAAGTCATCTATACATGCTCAATGATCAGAACATGGACATCCTATATATATGTCCAAAAACTCTAAGTTTATCTTTTGAAATCAATGTAGTTTTCAATCATATATGCTAGTGTGTGCTCAATACTTTAACTATGCCTTTCAAGTCAATATAGGCCACATGAACACGTTCACAAAATCAGAATATATACATGTTATGTATGCGTCAAGGTTCAAATCCAAGACCATAAGTTTTATTTTAAAACCATACGTCTTCCTTCCATAATACGGACTATCATGGCCGTGAAAGTATATCAACACATTCTATAAGTCAATACCAACTCTTATGCATGTCGAAGTCATACAAATGCGCTTACAAGGTCAGAACACACATGTTATACATGTATCAAAGTTCATATTGAAAACTATAAGTTTCATTTCTTTCAAAACGTTTAGTTTTCTATTAGGAAATCATGTCAAACCAAGCTAATACAACTCATTATATGCAAGGTAACCTTAGACCACATGTTAGGCTCATTTATGTAGTTATTAGAGTCTAACTAGTATGCTCAACAAAACAGAAAACACAAAAATCACCAACAGTTTTTGTAGACCGACGCGGCCGCGCGCCAGTTGTACCTAGGAGTGGCGCGGCTGCGCCACTCCGGTTCTAGGCCAAGAAAGGTTCTGCTAATGCAGAGTATTCTAAGCTAACCCTATCACATTTCATGAAACATGCTAGAAATCAACTACATAGTAGTTACAACATGTATACAGCTTAACTAACGTGCTAGCATCTTTTCACATGACCAATTACTACTATTTCATGCTATTGCTATGAATTGAATTCCAAAGTGGTTTAGAGATTATACCCCTTGAGCTTCAATTTGGGTAGAGCTTCCCTTGAACTTCAGAATTCTCTCCCTCAATACTCATCAACACACTCACTATATGAAACTTATCAAGAGTTTAGCAACTTGAGTTTGTGAGGGGAAGGCTTCTATTTATAAGAAAGCCATGGACCAATTGGTGGTTCTTGCACATTGAATCAAACCAATGGGGGAAGGAATAAGATGATGGATATGCATGAGTTGGTGAAATATTTGCCAACCACCCCATCAACCCACTCCCCTTGCCATCATTACCCTCAATTGTAGCTAGATTAAGAAATGCAAGGAAGGAGAAAGGCTATGCTTAGGCCTTTGGCCTATACACTTGATTTGTAGAAAAGGGTCACTCAATATGGGACAACTTCTAAACTCAGCATTTGTAAACCAATAATGCCACATTCATAGGTCCAATACATATATATATATATATATATATATATATATATATATATATGCCCCTACACAATTGTATATATATGTGTACTTAAGTTTTATTCTTTTGGACAATATAAGTCACACTTAGATGCTTTAATAATGCTACATTAACTTAGGTTATAGGTACATATATACAAGCCTACAAATATGTACAGTCACACCTAATTAGGTATACTCATATTTTGAATATACACTACTACATATAATCATGTACCTCATATACATAGGTTAAGTTAATATTCTAATTGGACTAAATATAATATGGTTGGGTACTATCATCCTACCATTTTCCATAAAATTATTATCATAAATATACTCAAATATTATAATGATAATTAATATCAAACATTCATTTTCTTCTAATACTTTCAATTAAATCCCCTTGATTTAACTTCATTATTTATGCCACACAAGGCATAATTATGTGAACTTAGTACTTAATAGTCCACAAGCTTATAATAATATAATCTCCTAAAATAATATTATACTCAATGTTACATCTTATAATATGTTCATAATGTAATACCATTACATTACTAATTTACATGTTCTCTATTATAATCAATCTATTACCCTCCTATGGGTAATACCCAATGGTCAAAGAAGAGTTGGTGGCTAACTCCACCAACTACTACTATTCATGGTCCTTCCTCATCATTACACCTTATAACATGCTCATGATGTAATTACATTTCTTATTATATGCATTCTTAGCAACAATGTAGTAATTGAATTAACAAACTCTACACACCAATGTATTGCATCTATTCATTATCAAGCTATTATCCTCCTATGGTTATTACCCAAAGGGCAGAATGGGAAGTTGGTGGCTAACTCCCACCAACTACCACTATTCATGTACCCTAACCACTTGATTGACCATTATTGTTCTCACATGGACTAACTTGTAAGCTTATATCTAATAACTTAATGTTATTACCATATGATATGATAGGGTCACACATACACCCCATCATATAATCTATGTACATTTGACAATACCGAATATATTTTAATTGAGTAGTGTCACACCCCATTATTGTAAACTTTATTATTACACTTAATCATATAGTTTCCTATATTATATAGTTACCTTGAAGTGTCACACTTCATTCCATATTATATAGATGTAGCTACTATATAACTTATAATTACACATCATTGTATATAAAAATTTATTCACATAATAATTAATTCCTTTAATTATTCATTCATTAAATTATTTAATGAATGTTTATCCATCACTTTGCCACACTAGGCATATCTCACAAGCTTACCTTAAGCTTATTATCATTCTCATCATTTATTCCTTTCCCACCATTTTTCTACTTATAATATGTTCAATTTACTTAGAACTATTAAATCACAAAGTCCACGTATAAAAAAATCGTGAATGAAAATATTCAAATATTCTTTACAATACTTATGGTAATATAATAACTCAAGTTATTTAGCAAATTGAAATAACTTAGTTTTCTTATATACTTTTACCCCTCTTGGAAATACATAAGATATAATTAATATTATGTATTCCGTCATAACATGATATAAAATATTATGTCTTCTCCAATTAAAGGCATTCATTATTAGAAAATAATTTACTTATTGTCTCAAGATATTATAATTAATATAATATCGAATAATTATATGTACAACACATGTACATATATTGTATATAAAAAATAGATAATAAATCGTTTCCATTAATTTATTTATATATAACAAATATATTTTAATGTATTTACCATATCAATGGATCATACCTATTATCTCATACAAAAACATATAAGGTAATATTCTTATTCAAAAATAGCATTTCCTCTTTTTATTAAAATAATTCAACATTAGAAATTATTTTAATATCCTTTATTATATAATAATCATTTCTCTTTCTTTTCTATAAATTGTCTCCAAAGCAATTTCTTCAAATATTAAATATTCATTTAATGATATAATGATTTTCATCCCTCTTTAATAACGTATATATATTTATTAACGTCGTTCGTATATTCACATAATACCATGCCAAGTAATATATAAAGGCACCTACTATAATCACATACTCCATTCATGTATTAACTCACTATTTACTTAAGTGATCTTAAACCCCTTACTATTTCACCATAGTTAATTAAGGCTTTAATATTCAAATTATATTATTTCATAATATAACTTACAATTTAATATAAATTAACCAATATATATACTCGGTTAATAAACTTCCATAATAAATATTTATTCAATTCACGCTTTGCTATCTAAAGCTTGATCACTAATTATGATACATATTAGTCATATATATATCCTCAAGTTCAGATTACACAACTTTCTTAAAAATTTCTACAGATCGGCGCAGCTGCGCAGGTATAAGGCTTGGAAGTGGCGCAGCTGTGCCATCTTAAGTTTAGGACAAGTTCTGCTATAGTAGAACCAAAATCTAAGTTCTTAAATACTTAGCACACGCTTGTAAATTGCTAACTTGTTATACTAGTTAACCAATAGCTTTTGCTACCTCCTTCAATGACTTAGAGATTAAACTTCAAATTCAAACTCTATTTTCCTTTAATATTTATTCAACTATAAAATCTCATATATATATAGAATTCCTTCTTATAGAACCATATACTTTAAGATATATAACACCTATATATATTCTTATTTGAACCCAACACATGCTGTAAGAATTTTATTTATTAAATTCTTATTTTATAATTTCTGAAAGTTCGGGTTCTTACACAATCCACCCAACCAATTCTGGGTCGCCACTAATACACTCGATAAAAATCCAAATATAAATATTCAATTTCTAACTTTTACAGTGTCGTACAAAATACGACCACAGTTAAACTGTGAGTTTTAATACAAATACCACTGATACCAAAATGTAACTCTCATGGTGCTTCAACCTTGGACAACACCTTACCCTATTGGGTCACCAAAATCAACGGTTAAATAGCGTATACAATACGACACACAAATTTAAAGTTCTCAATACAATTATATATTGTAATGCTGTTTTATAATGTATTGAGAAACTCAACAGTCACCGACCATTACTCTATTCCCTTGTTATCCCCGCTCGACCCAGCTACACTCTTATTACCTAAAAGGAATTGTGAAGCAAAAGGGTGAGCACAAATAGTCCAGTAAAGAATATCATGACTAAGGATAATTAAATTATCAATAGTTTTCATCAGTAATAAATCAAAGATTTAAACATATGGTAGATGATAAAACTTTTCAACCATAGTTGCAGCGGAACGAGCAATCCATTAGAAGAGTTAAATAGACCAAAATGTCTGTTTTCTTCTCCATGTTAAAAGTCCACCAACAATATTTTATCCCTGTAACATCAATCAACAATTCCTGTCCACAATCATGTAAGTTCATGATCATAATTATCTTGATGAATTCCTCTTCGCACCCAGGACGAATATAATTTTTATCACCTGTCTTTACCTGAAACATCAAAGATCATGGTTATACCAAATCACAGTTTCTGTTCATAATCATGTTAATCATTTTATCTTTGCACTCAAGCCAAAGATATTCAACAACAGATCATCGTTGCATTACGGGCCAAAGATATTCAACAACTGGTCATCTTTGCACTACAGGCCAAAGGTATTCATATCTCAAAGAAATATCTAATCATTTCAGAATTTATATAAACAATAATTATAACCATGTTGATCAATTCACCTTTGCCCTTAAGCTAAAAATATTCAATTGTAAATTCAATGGTTATGAACATACCAGTCAACAATTCATCTTTGCACTACTGGCCAAAGAGAATCCATAGTCATGATCATACCAATAATTTACCTATCTTTACACTCAAGTTAAAGAGAAATTTCATCACCAGGATTATAAAAAGGTTATATATTGTAATAAGAACAATGTGATCAAAACATGGATTTAATTTCAAGAGTAAGATTCATAACTCAACAATAATTTGGTTAGAAAAAGAAACCAATTTTGTCGTGAATAGTACTCCGTGCATAGTACTCCGTGAATAGTGCCGTATACATGAATAGTGTCGTATACATGAATAGTAACCTCGACATGTAAAAGGTAAAACTTTCATAAGAAAAATTATACTTCGTAAATAGTACCGTATTCGTGAATAGTGCCGTTTACGTGAATAGTGCCGTATACGTGAATAGTAATCCCAACACGAAAAGGTAAAAATTTCACAATAAAATTCATATCAATATTTCGGTATAATGATTTTAAAAGAATAACATCATTTTTGAAAAAAATAATATCCCTTACATTAAAAGAATAGTACTTCTTACTGGAATATCGGATATAATGCTGAAAAAAACTTGCACTGAATAGCAACACTCAAAGTATCTAAATACTCACAAAAATACGCTCTATACTATAGAGAGAGAAACTTCTGATTCTGGTGTGATTTTCAAATTCTAATTCAGCATCCTATTTATATAAAAATGCTTAGAACGCCAAAGCAGAAAATTTAATAAAATATTATTATTTTTTTAAACTTTCGCCCACCTCCTTGACTTCAATTTCAGCATTTTACACACAAGTGGGGCCCACCTTCTAGAAGCATTTTACAACAAACAAGAGTGGAGCCCACCATATGTTTTTAAAAAATATATATTCTGAAACTTTAATAATTCATAAAAAATAGCCTTTTTATCAGAAAAATACGAATCTTATGTGTATTTCATAGGAAATTTAATTCTCTACAACTTTGTAGAAGAAAGTTTTTTCAAATTTCGAACGAAAAATGATCGAAATTTACATACGGATGATTTTTTAATTTTCTTTTCATCCCTTTCTCTGTCTTCCTTTTTCATATTCTTCCACTAACTTTCTCTCCCCTTTTCTTCTTCTTTTCTCATCCCCATCATTTTTTCCACACGCATACACACACACACACACACATATATAAATATTAAAATATTCACAATTATTAAAAAAAATCCAATTCTATCTTCTCTCTTCCACCTCATTTATTCATAAATCATGAATTTATTGTAAAAATATCACTATTATTATATTATTATATTATCACATTATACACTTATAATGTAATATTATAATAATATATTTGAATAAATTTTTTATCAGAAAAGATAAACTATCAATTTTCAACAATTATCTCTTTAAAAATTCCCCCATTAAATAAATATTTTCTTATCATTTTTTATCAATAATTAATTATTCACAAATAATATTACAGAACCACAATATTGACAACCAGGTCGTTCCCAGGAAAGAGGGGCCCTTTCGATAAGGATTTCTGCTTACAGGCGCGCAATTAAATAACTCTTCCTAGACAGAACTTTCTTAGACATTGCCAATAATGTTATCTAATAATATTATTCAAATAATATGAATTATTGATCTGATAATGGAAAATACTGTGCAGTGACAATTATTGAAATAACAATAATATAAAAATACTATGCAATACCGTGTGCTACTGTGCAACAACGCGTATTACTTTACTTTACCCATCGGGTATTTCAACAGTATTAACGGTAACCACTACGCCGTTATTTTTAGAAAACTTATTCTTGTCGTTTTCTTCATCTGACAGATTTTTGTTATGGGGCCCACAAATGGCTGCGTCGTCGTACGAATATTTTCCGACAAAAAGAATATTCCACGACCAAGCGAATATTCCCCGACAACAATGAATATTTTATAACCACTTGCTTATTTTGAAAAATTTACATATATCACCCTCAACTTTAACCTTTTATCAATTTAACCATTTACTTAATTATAAATATAAGAAAAATTGAATACTTTTATTTCATAAAATCAGGGGTCTTACAATCTCCCCTCCTTACGAAATTTCGTCCCCAAAATTTACGTACCTGGTATTTCAAAAAGTTGAGAATACCTTGCTTTCATTTCCGATTTCATCTTCCTTGTCATCATGATTTCTCCATTGCTCATTCTAGAATACAGCTTCAAAACAAAGGTTAATTGACATATCACAATTTGTCAACTTATCAAGTAAGAAATTTCAGCTTAGGTAAGTCACACACTAGCGAAGTACATTACTCGTCTCTCCCCTCCTAGTTCTAAACTCAGATCTTCGCCAGCGACCATATCCCTAAGCTCTGATACCACATTGAACTTCCCCAAAATAGGTCCAATCCACCCAACCTATTCTGGGTCGCCACTAATACACTCGATAAAAATTCAAATATAAATCTTCAATTTCTAACTTTTAAACTGTCGTACAAAATACGACCACAGTTAAACTGTGAGTTTTAATACAAATACAACTGATACCAAAATATAACTCTAATGGTGCTTCAACCTTGGACAACACCTTACCCTATTGGGTCACCAAAATCAATGGTTAAATAGCATATACAATATGACACACATTTAAAGTTCTCAATACAATTATATATTGTCATGCTATTTTATAATATATTGAGAAACTCAACAGTCACCGACCATTACTCTATTTCTTTGTTATCCCTGCTAGACCCAGCTACATTCTTATTACTTGAAAGGAATTGTGAAGCAAAAGGGTGAGCACAAATAGCCTAGTAAAGAATATCATGACTAAAGATAATTAAATTATTAATAGTTTTCATCAGTTATAAATCAGAGATTTAAACATATGGTAGATGATAAAACTTTTCAACCATAGTTGCAGCGGAACGAGCAATCCATTAGAAGAGTCAAATAGACAAAAATGTCTATTTTTTTCTCCATATTAAAAGCCCACCAACAATATTTTATCCTTGTAACATCAATCAACAATTTCTGTCCACAATCATGTAAGTTCATGATCATAATTATCTTGATGAATTCTTCTTCGCACCCAGGATGAATATAATTTTTATCACCTGTCTTTACCTGAAACATCAAAGATCATGGTTATACCAAATCACAGTTTCTGTTCATAATCATGTTAATCATTTTATCTTTGCACTCAGACCAAAGATATTCAACAACAGATCATCTTTGCATTACGGGCCAAAGATATTCAACAACTGGTCATCTTTGCACTACAGGCCAAAGATATTTATATCTCAAAGAAATATCTAATCATTTCAGAATTTATATAAACAATAATTATAACCATGTTGATCAATTCACCTTTGCCCTTAAGCTAAAAATATTCAATTATAAATTCAATGGTCATGAACATACCAGTCAACAATTCATCTTTGCACTACTGGCCAAAGAGAATCCATAGTCATGATCATACCAATAATCTACCCATCTTTACACTCAAGTCAAAGAGAAATTTTATCACCAGGATTATAAAAAGGTTATATATGATAATAAGAACAATGTGATCAAAACATGGATTTAATTTCAAGAGTAAGATTCATAACTCAACAATAATTTGGTTAGAAAAAGAAACCAATTTTGTCGTGAATAGTACCCCGTGCATAGTATTTCGTGAATAGTATCGTATACGTGAATAGTGTCGTATACGTGAATAGTAACCAACATGAAAAAGATAGAAATTTCATAAAAAAAATCATACTTCGTGAATAGTACCGTATTCGTGAATAGTGCCGTTTACGTGAATAGTGCCGTATACGTGAATAGTAATCCCGACACGAAAAGGTAAAAATTTCACAATAAAATTCATATCAATATTTCGGTATAATGATTTTAAAAGAATAACATCATTTTTGAAAAAAATAATATCCCTTACATTAAAAGAATAGTACTTCTTACTGGAATATCGGATATAATGCTGAAAAAAACTTGCACTGAATAGCAACACTCAAAGTATCTAAATACTCACAAAAATACGCTCTATACTATAGAGAGAGAAACTTCTGATTCTGGTGTGATTTTCAAATTCTAATTCAGCATCCTATTTATATAAAAATGCTTAGAACGCCAAAGCAGAAAATTTAATAAAATATTATTATTTTTTTAAACTTTCGCCCACCTCCTTGACTTCAATTTCAGCATTTTACAGACATATAGGGCCCACCTTCTAGAAGTATTTTACAACAAACAAGAGTGGGGCCCACAATATGTTTTAAAAAAATATATATTTCGAAACTTCAATAATTCATAAAAAATAGCCCTTTTATCAGAAAAATACGAATCTTATGTCCATTTCATAGGAAATTTAATTCTCTACAACTTTGTAGAATAAAGTTTTTTCAAATTCCGAACGAAAAATGACCGAAATTTACATACGAATGATTTTGCAATTTTCTTTTCTTCCCTTTCTCTTTCTTCTTTTTCCATATTCTTCCACTAACTCTCTCTCCCCTTTGCTTCTTCTTTTCTCATCCCCATCATTTTTTTCACACACATACACACACACACACACACACATATATATATATATATATAAATATTAAAATATTCACAATTATTAAAAAAATCCAATTCTATCTTCTCTCTTCCACCTCATTTATTCATAAACCATGAATTTATTGTAAAAATATCACCATTATTATATTATTATATTATCACATTATACACTTATAATGTAATATTATAATAATATATTTGAATAAATTATTTTATCAGAAAAGATAAAATATCAATTTTTAACAATTATCTCTTTAAAAATTCTCCCATTAAATAAATATTTTCTTATCAATAATTAATTATTCACAAATAATATTACAGAACTACAATATTGACAACCAGGTCGTTTCCACAGGAAAGGGGGGGCCTTCCGATAAGGATTTCTCCTTATTGGCACGCAATTAATTAACCCCTCCTAGACAGAACTTTCTTAGACATTGCCAATAATGTTATCTAATAATATTATTCAAATAATATGAATTATTGATCTGATAATGGAAAATACTGTGTAGTGACAATTATTGAATTAACAATAATATAAAAATACTGTGCAATACCGTGTGATACTGTGTAACAACGCGTATTACTTTACTTTACCCATCGGGTATTTCAACAGTGTTAATGATAACCACTACGCCGTTATTTTTAGAAAACTTATTCTTGTCGTTTTCTTCATCCGACAGTTTTTCGTTATGGGGCCCGCAAATGGCTGCGCCGTCGTACGAATATTCCCCGACAAAAAGAATATTCCACGACCAAGCGAATATTCCCCGACAACAATGAATATTTTATAACCACTTGCTTATTTTGAAAAATTTACATATATCACCCTCAACTTTAACCTTTTATCAATTTAACCATTTACTTAATTATAAATATAAAAAAAATTGAATACTTTTATTTCATAAAATTCGGGGTCTTACATATACTACTTGTGTATACTTTAATCCCATAGTCTATGTTTCATTTTCTATGAATAAGCGTGCATATGTGAAATCCATGTATAAACAAATGATGTTCATGTCAATATGTCTATAGGCATAATGGACTCCTAATCTTCATGCTTGCATGCTTAGAACGTAACTCGCACGGTGTTTGATGATATTAGTCTTCAAACTCTAAATTTTTATTAAGAAGTACACTAAGTCCACAAAGGTCATTTAGTATAAACAAAGTGTCTTGAAATCATAACTCACTTGCCTTTGAACACTTAGCTAATCCACATAAATGTATTCAAATGGTCAGAATATACAAGACATAAGTCTTGATCAAGTTCACTTCAAAAAGTCCTTAAGTTTCTCCTTTGAAATCATTTGAATCTTTCAATCATGTGTGCTAGTGTGTTCAACCCTTTAAACATGCATTTTATGTCAATATAGACCGTACGATTGTGTTCACAAAATTAGAATGCACATATGACACACACATGTCAAAGTTCATATTAAAACTATAAGTTTATTTTAAAACCATGTTTTCCTTCCATATCACATACTAACACGGCCATACATGCATCATGCTATGTTAATATAGTCATATATGTATGTCAATCTAGTTCACTTGCTGGCCTTAAGAGATATCTTATGATAGCACATAACAGAATTTGCAACAAAACATAAAACAAGTTGCAGGATCCTGCGCAGCTGCGCTGCTACTAGGTATAAACCCGGCGCAGCTGCGCCGGTGTCCGGCCCAACCAGAGACTGAACTGCATCGGCAGTTCATAAAAATCCCAACTAAGAAACTCTTATGAAATCATTCTAGCCATGCTATAATAAAATTCTAACATGATTATAACCTTGTATAACATTTAACGAACACATTTCATAATTCAATTATCATCTAAATTTCATAATCAAGAACTTGATAATGAAGAATAAGAATGGAAATATACCTCTGCAATATGCTATATCCACTTCTCCCACATTGATATCTCTCTTGCTATCAATTCTATACTTAAAGAAATTTCAGCAATTTGAGTTGTGAAGAGGAGAAGCTAATTTATAGGCAAATGAATACCCAGTCCAAGACTTTACTCACCAATTTAATCCAATGGGAGAAGCAAGAATATGGTGGTTAACAAGAAGTAAGTGGGAAGTTGGTGGATTCCATCATGAATCCCACTCCCTAATATTCATTAGCTATGATTGATGAATTTGAGAGGATTTAGTAGTGTAGTAGCTTATTGTTTGTTCACGTGAGAGGAAATTGAGGATGGCACTCATACTGGGACAATGCTACTAATCACAGCAATTGGGCAACATGTCTTACACATAACACTTATGTTATAATAAATACACATTACATATCATGTATACACATTTCATTCCACATACTTAAGTTATAATGAATTAGAGTCACAACATCATTTCTAATGGGTAACTAAGTAATATATGTATCAAGTAAGGGTACATATATATTCACATATAATCCATGTATATTTTGTTAACACCGAATATAATTTCATTGGGTATTACTCATTATTACAAACTTCATTATTTCAATTATATTTACTTATTGAAATAATTATGATTTATTTAGTCTAAGATAATGTTGCACAAGGTATATTTCTAATATACATAACAATTCGTCACATTATTTATGTAATCCATGTGACTCCTCATTCTACCATATAGTTTCTATATTACATAGCTACCTTGAAGTGTTACACTCCATTTCATATCATTGCAATAGAAATTAATTTACATAATAATACTAATTAATTCCTTTAATTATTCATTCATTAAATTATTTAATGAATGCTCATTCTACTACTTTGCCACACTAGGCATATCTCACAAGCTTACATTAAGCTTATTCTCATTCTCAACACTTATTCATTTTCACCACATTACTTACCCACCACATGTTCAATTTACTTAGAACTATTAAATCACAAGGTTCACATATATAAATATATCGCGAATAGAAATATTCAAATATTATTTATAACACTTACGATAATATAGCAACTCAAGTTATTAAAATAACTTAGTTTTCTTTTATAAATTAAACTCTCTTGGAAATACATTACTAATTATATATTTTGCCATAACATGACATAAAAATATTTGTATGATGTTTTCTTCCAATATAGCATTAATCATAATAAAATGACTTACTCATTTTCTTAAGATATTATTTTAATATAATATCTAAGTATTATTGAAATAATTACATGTACGACACATGTACACCCTTTATAAAGAAAATAGATCATAAGTTTATTTTTCATTATGATAAATTGTTTCCATCAATTTATTACATATAGTAAATATGTTTAATATATTCACCATATTAATTAATCATACCTATTACCTCATACAAAGAAATATAAGGTAATATTATTATTTAAAATAACATTCTCCCTTTTATTAAAATAATTCAATATTAGAAATTATTTTAATATTCTTTATTAGAAATATATAATATTCATTTCTCCCTTTCTATAAATTGTTCCCAAATAATTTCTTTAATCTTTTCTCTTAGCCATATTATAATTATTAATATAATACCTCCGTCTCTAACCAATATTCATTTATAAATAGATTGGTTCCCTTCCTTGATTACTCACTTAGCTTCCACATATTAACCCTATTATATATTACAATACTATGTAATATATTAATAATATCAAAATATTCCTTTTATTTTCTTAGGTTAAACACAAATATTAATTCACCGTATTATGTAAGTGAACTAATTCTTTCTCATTCCTTACCATTGTCACACGAGGCTATATATTATTCGATTAACCAATATTTATACTTATTAGTTAATTCCCTTAACCAACTAATTCATTCTTTACTATCTTAATCCATCCATGGATAGCTTAAGCACTAATAATAACCTATATTACAATCATACTAGTCACTAGCATATATACTCAAGAAGATGGTGCTTATTCATCAAAGATATTTAATGTCACCAACTTACTATGATAAAATAATTTTATAAATTATTTAATATTGACAGATAGTTTTATTCACCTCCTTTACTTCAACTAAATTGTCTCTACGTTAAATAACAAATATATATTAATAATATATTTATTAATCACAAAATCACACATTACATAGTTCATATAACCCTATGTAACACAATACTTCCTTCCTCATAACACACATATATATTTTTGAACCCAATACATGCCTTAAGAATTTTATTTATTAAATTCTTATTATTAATCATTCTTGAAAATTCGGGTTCTCACAGGTCCCGACAGAACCTGGAAGCTATAATGGCTGAGATTTCTTTAAATCTAGTTATTTTTATAGTTTCAGCTTTAAAAGCACACTCGCATCCCTTAGATCGTTATCTAGTGGGAACGAAACGCTTTATCCACTCGCAGCCAGGATTTATTGATGAATCCTTGGTTCCATTTCGACGTGATGATGTATATATATCCATTTCTATGCAAATTTAAACTGTGCAAGTTTATGGGCTACTCATATGTGAGCCTAGGATCATGGGATTCACGATTAAATCGATCGAGATCTGATTCACATGATGGACAAACTCCAATTTACAGATCTACCCTGCCAATTTTTCTGTAAAATGTACATACACAGACCTTAAAACGGTTATTCGGATTTAAGGTCTCAATATAATGAAAAAATGTCAATTGTCGTGTCAGGGTCCCTCCGATGGTTTTCATACCCATGAGGAGACCGACACTTGTCTATTCCCGTGGTCGAGTATGCTTTGCAGCCCGACAAATCACCATTCACATGCAGCCTTAAGGCTATAAAGATAAAATTAAAAGTATTAACAAGCTTCAATTCTTATGGCAGCGTAAGGGTTTGATTAACCAACTTTCAAAATATCATTTTCAATCAAAAGAATAGCTTTTGTAAATCAAATTAAATGCTTTTGCAGACTGATTTTCAAATCAAATCAAACCCTTCGTATATAGGTTCAACGAAGTCTGTCAAAGCTTTCAATCAATCAAATCAAAAGGCTCAACTTTCAAACAGCATTCACTCACGCATTCACAGTTTTAAGGGAAATATTAAAAAGATGCGGTACCATGTTTACACGGGAGCCGTGGGGTGCCTAACACCTTCCCTACACTTAACCAAGCCCCCAAACTCAAAACTTCAATTTCAAAGATCAAGTTTCAAAAGTGTCCAGCAAATTGGGCCTCTTTTCAAATCAAACTCGGTTGAGTTGGTACAACCATTTTCCAATCTACCAACTGGCGACTCTAAACATTCAAATCGTCGACATAAACACATGTCGGCCTCTTTCCTAACAAACCCTTCAAAACTTTTTTCCTAAATAAAAAGAATATGGGTAAAGAGAACTTAGGAAGATCAATTTGAGGAAACCCGGGTTACGAACCGACCCACGGGGTTCTAAAATTTTCCACATCGACAGGTGGCGACTCTGTTGGGGACAGTAGAGGGCTTAGGCCGCTTTCTAATCTTTTCAAACATTTCCCTTTCAAAACCTTTGAATGTGTGAAATCCTGCGTCTCCACAGTCAATGGATGAGTAAATGCTGCGTCTTTATATTAAATGAATGTGAATGAATGCTTTCCTGCTTTAGTGCTTCGCACCCTTATTAGTGCTTCGCACCCAACTGTCATTTCATGCATAAATGGTAAGGCACGATGTATGAGAATGTATGTTGTGTGTCCCTTTGGCAAAGAGGATAACCCGATCGGTGTTATGTAATGACTCTGGGGACGATTAAGTCTCTGGGGGTGCCTCATGAAAATACACCACTCAGATTCGCTCCAGTTGAATGATCGAATTAATTTCCCTTCTTGTAGATTACGATGATCTGGGAGCCTTCATGCCAAAACAAAAGCCGCGAGAGCAACCTAAGATAGGTCAGCCTCTGATTAACCAAATCCGAAGGGAAGCTTCTTCATACCTTCCTCTTTCAATTGCATGTCAAGTCTCCAATTTTTGAGGAGCACAATGTAAATATCAATAATGAAAGATTTACTTTCCTTGTCAAATACATGTCATCCCGCCATCAAAATAACTAACCTCGATTTTGCAGGATAAACACTAAAAAACACATCATGCATCCAACCCTTACCTACCTCAGGAAATTAACACGCCTACATTTTGTTGTAGGTGTAAAAATTGGTCATGTCACCATATCTAAATTCAAGAAAGCACTCAGTCCCTCCACGGGCATGGCTTCAAGTGCTCCATCAAAATCCACCCCTATCTCCAGGGAAGAATTCGAAGGACTAAAAAATCAGATAGCTGAGCTAGCTGGTTTTCTGTGAGAACAAAGTAAGGCCTTTAACGAGAAACAATCTCAAGCTCATCCAGAACCAGGAACATTTGGTAGTGGTGCTGGCAGTCAAGATGTAGAAAAGGTTGAAACTCAGATTCCTGAACCACAAAACTAGGACACAACAAACAAAACTCCTGAAATCACCCCCTCGTCAAAGAGCAGGAAGCTGGTGACATTCTCAAGAAAATACAACAGATAGAAGAAATCCTCCGGTCTATCAAAGGGACTGGGGTATTTGGCAGTGTTACTTACCCTGACCTCTGCATATTCCCCGGGGCTCGGTATCCTGAAAAAATTTAAGTCCCTGAGTTTTGAGAAATATGACGGAACGGAGGATCCTTACACACACCTGAAAGTCTTCATCGGAGAACTCGGATCCTATGTTGAGGACGAGAAACTTTGAATGCAACTATTCCAGAAGAGTCTAACCGGAGAAGCCAGAGCTTGGTATGCCCACTTGGACAACACCAAAATTTATAGTTGGGAAGAGCTGGCCCATGCCTTCCTCAGCCAGTACAGTTTCCAATAACAGCTGGCTTCAGACAGATATCAAATAACCAAAATCAAGAAAAAGAACACTGAATCATTCAGAGAATATGCCCAGCGATGGAGACGGGTCGCAGCACAAGTTACCCCTGCCATGACTGAATCTGAAATAGTCATGACCTTCGTCGATATCCAAGAAGCACCTTATTATGAGATGGTCCTAGCAGGAATAGGAAAGCCATTCTATGAAATGATCAAGTATGGCGAGATGGCAGAAATGGGGCTCGAATCCTGGAACATAAAAGATCTAACCGCCCTCAAAGCTGTCGCCGAACATATCCAATCCAAAAATTACGGGAGTAATCCCCGGAGGGTCCATAAAAAGAAAGACGATGAAGTCTCCTTGGTTTTACAAGGACAAAATTCAAGGGGCGAGTCAAACCAAATGCCCATTCAAAGGAGGAACTATACCCCTTTCCAAGTTTCAGCACAGCCTACAAACCCTCAATTCCAGAAAAACATGGAAGTCAGGCGTCAAAGAAATTTTACCCCACTAGGGGATTCCCTCGAGAATGTGTTCAAACTCCTGACAGCTCAGAAGAAGATTGTTCAACTTCTTCCACCAACCAACACTAACGGAAGGAACTTCGATCCTAACAAGAAATGTGCTTATCATTCTGGATCTCCAGGCCATGATACTCAAGACTGTTGGTCTCTCAAGCACAAAATTCAAGACTTGATTGAAAGCGGGGAAATTATGGTAACAAAGCCTGACCAACCCCATGTCCAAGACAATCCTCTCCCACAGCACAAAAAGGAAAATGTCAACATGATCAGTGCCTCAAATGGAGAAGGATCTAAATACCTCCGCTACGTTGGGGAACCAAGTCAATCCAATCTTAGTATCCCAGAGAGTTGGGAAACTTTTGAGAAGCGATTTCTGATGGAGCAAGAAGTTAAGTCTCTTAAGGAATAGATTGAGCAGTTGGCTGAACTGGTTGTCTACCAGCATCAACTCACCAGGAAGATATTAAAGCAAATTCATCAATCCATTGGCAGTCATTCTCCTCTGGCGAAAATCAATTCCATTCTCAATAGAGATCATTGCCAGTTGCACGAACAACCAATGGTAAAAAATGAGTATACCCAAGAAGGCAGAAAATTCCTATTTCAAAGGAATTTCACCAATCTGATCCAGCCAATGGAAGAAATCCTCCAAATGATGATTAATGAGGGGATAGTTGCAGATCTATTACCCCCATTAAACCCTCAATCCAGAAAATTCAAACTTGACCAAATATGTCAGTACCATTCCAACTCTCCCGGCCATAATACGGAAGAATGCTGGGCACTTCGTAACCTAATTCAAGACCTAATTGAGAAAGGTTACCTAATCAGAGGAGATCAAATCCTAAACTTGGCAGATAAAGATAGCCTCTGGATCCCCAATGCATGGTACCAGGACACAGTGGCTGTCTTATCCTACGATAAGGAATCAATCCTCACACCCCTGGTACTGACAGGGAAAGGGGTCCAAGAAGTCCAAAATCCTGTGAAGGTGGTTGCACCTCAGCCTCTAATCTTTCCCTTCAGACCTCAATATCCAATCATCAGTCTGAAGAGGGTCCTATGAAACTACGGGGACATTGAAAGCTCTACTTCAAACAACATTTCCATCCTATCAAAGGATAATCCATTATACCTGCCTTAGCGGGTAATTAAACCAGTTACCAAAGCAAAAGAAAAGGTGGCTGAAGAAAAGATCACATAGTTCCTCAACAAAATGGGACACAATGAATTCAAGGTAGTGCAAAGCTTGAAAGACGCACCCAAGCAAGTGTCTATCCTAGATCTAGTTTTATCATCAGAAGACCATCGCAACATTCTAGTGAAGGTACTAAAGGAAGCCCATCTGCCACACACAGTAGACACAGAGAAATTCCGTCATGTGATAGAACACATTTTCAACAACAATGTGATATCCTTCACAGACGCTGATATCCCGGCTGAGGGAAGGGGCCACCACAAGTCCCTGCATATAGCTGTAATGTCCTCCAGATATGTTATAGGAGGTGTGCTCATCTATGGAGGATCATCCCTCAACATTTGTCCATACTACACTTTAGAAAGAATGAAGATCAATCCGAACCGGATCAAAACCAGTCATGTCGTCATCCGGGCTTTTGACGGATCGCGGCGCCAAGCTATGGGAGAAATAGAGCTACCTTTAGATATTGGCCCACACACTTTCTACGTATCCTTCCAAGTGCTCAATATTGCCACTGGATACAATTTGCTGTTGGGAAGACCATGGATCCATATGGCAGGAGTAGTTCCATCCACTCTCCATTAGCAACTCAAGTACATTATTAACGGCAGCCTCATTACGGTCAATGCCGATCCAGAATACCCTTCCAACATACATGGGGACATGCCAGTGATTAGCCTGGATGCGGAGATTGAACCTGCAAGTTTTCAAGCTTTCGAGGTGAGCGATATTCAATATCTATCAATTGGGGCACCAGCCCTAAAACCTAAAGTGTCCACTGAAGTAATGACCGTAGGCCAAAATATGGTATCTTCGGGTTTCCATCCTGGAGAAGGATTGGGAAAGGATAAGCAAGGTATCAAGATGCCAGTCCAAATCCCAAGTCAGATGAGAATAGCAGGATTGGGATATTCATCCGGGTCAAGCCACCAGAATCCACACAAACATCCCAAGGCTCATGCCTCTACAATTCTGCTCCCAAACCTTACAAATGCCGGCTGGGTGAAACCTATGAGGAAGATCCCTACGGTGGTATCATCCATACTATTTCCTCCAATCATACCTGTCCATGAAAGAAAAGCCCTCAAGTTTGACGCAAACAACGAAAAAGGAATAAAAGATCCTGTACGAAGGTAGAGACCCATTCGCTAACATGAGAGTCATTCTTAACTACGAGGGTAAGAATGATGAATTCCCCGACATTGACGACGACCATGTCCAAATTCCTCACATCAAGAAGAGGAATGATCTACAGAAAAGCCTTGGCCCTATTCTCAAGGATGTCTCAGTCATCATCCAGGACGAGGTGGACGAGCACAATTCCTTGATTCTCGCAATTAATGAGAATCTAACACTGGACAACTGAAGCAGTGTCCCTTGCCTAAGTCGAAAAGGGTAAAGGGGCAGAGAGTACATCTGCCCTTAATCATGCTTTCATTTACTGCTTCCTTTTGATTGCACAGCTGGAGCAATAACTTTTGTCATGCTTTGCAAATGCTGTGTGTTTAAGTAGTTGTATATATTAATGAAAGCATTTTTGTTTTCAGGACCCAAGCATTAGATGTGTGTGTCTCTGCTGATGAGATGCCAACCTGTCAAGATGACTCCGACTTGGATGTAGAATTGAACTTCGACTTGATGGATATTGATCAAAAGGAGGAAGATGACTATGAGGTGCCAGAGAAGATTAAGGAATGGGTCAAAGACAAACCCAAAAAAACCTCGGCTAAACCTCGACCATCAACATAGGAACCTCCGAAAACATCAAAGAAATCCAAATAGGTTCAGACCTCACACCAAATTAAAAAGCCGACCTGATCGAACTCCTAACACAGTACCAAGAGGTGTTTGCATGGTCACATGAAGACATGATCGGTCTATCCATAGACATTTTCATCCATCGAATGCCCATCAAAGAAGGGTTCAAACCAGTCAAACAAAAACTCAGGCGATTAAAACCTGAGTGGAGTCTCAAAGTCAAAGAAGAAGTCGTTAAGCAATTCAAAGCCGGGATCATTATGGTATCAACCTACCCCGAATGGCTATCAAACATAGTCCCCGTACCTAAACCAGGACGGAAGGTATGAGTATGCGTGGATTACCGGGATTTGAACAAAGACTGCCTCAAGGACAACTTCCCAATACCTTTCATCCACATTTTAATTGATAATACTGCGCAGTATGGCATATATTCCTTCGAGGATTGCTTTGCTGGTTACCATCAAACCATGGTTGCTGATGAAGATCGGGAGAAAGCAGCCGTTATCACTCCCTGGGGAACTTTCTGCTATAGACGACTATCCTTCGGCCTCATCAATGCCGGAGCAACGTAGCAGCGAGCCATGATGGCCCTCTTTCATGATATGATTCATAAAGAAATAGAAGTCTATATTGACGACATCATCTTCAAATCTCGAAGGGAGGATGATCACATAGACCATCTCAGGAAGCTTTTCAATAGGTTACGTAAATACAACATCAAGCTAAATCCCGCCAAATGTGCTATTGGCGTCAAAGCAGGAAAATATTAGGATTCCTGGTGAGCAATCGGGGCATTGAACTCGACCCTGCCAAAATCAAAGCCATTACTGAAATGCCCGTACCTCGAACAGAGAAGGAGATACGTGGATTTCTGGGAAGGATCAACTTCGTAAGAAGATTCATTTCCCAGCTCACAGTAACCTGTGAGCCCATTTTCAAGCTGTTAAAGAAGAATTCCTCCACCATGTGGAATGGATTGTCAATAAGCCTTCCTTACCATCAAGAAACAGCTGATTGAAGCTCCTGTTTTGATACCACCAAGGGAGGGAGTCCCTTTGTTCATGTACCTGTCCGTCAATGCCAATGCAATGGGCTGCATGTTAAGACAGAAGGATGATAGTAGTAAGGAAAGAGGCATCTACTACATCAGTAAAAGATTCAGTAGTGGGGAACAGAAATACACCCTGATCGAAAAGACATGCTGTGCATTAGCATGGGCCTCTATGAGGTTGCAACACTATTTACATGGGCACACGACCTACCTCATATATCGCATAGATCCGCTCAAATATGTATTCAATAAACCAATGATGAATTGCCGACTGTCCAAATGGCAGTTGATCCTACAGTAATTCGACATTGTCTACGTGACTCAGAAGTAAATCAAGGGTCAAGGCATTGCAGATCAATTAGCAGAAGCACCTTCAGGAGGGTTCGAGCCCCTGGAGACCTATTTCCTGGATGATGGGATCATGACAATTCAACAACTCCAGTCTGAGAGTACAGTCCAACCATGAAAAATGTATTTTGATGTAGTGGTAAACATGGAAGGTGCTGGAGCTGGGGCAGTCCTCATCTTTGGTACAGGTGATCATTATCCTGTGGCTACCAAACTTCAATTTGGCAACACCAATAACACGTCCGAGTATGAAGGCTGTATCATGGGGTTGAAGCTAGCCCAATCCATGTCTATCAAACACCTACTCGTCTTCGGAGATTCCGAGCTGGTCATCAGACAAACTACCTGCGTGTATCTCACTAAAGAACTGCATTTGCTGCCCTACCATCGACAAGTCCTCAAAATATCTCGGGAATTCAAAGCAATAACCTTCGTTCACATTCCTCGGGGTCGGAATGACTTCGCTGATGCACTAGCAACGTTGGCTTCATTAATTCGTATGTGCGATAAGAGTGGATTTTCTAACATTCAGTTCACGATTCAGAAAGCCCCGACATATGGGAATTATGTAGGAGAAGTATCAGATGAAATACCTTCTGTCAAGAAGCTTTGGTTTCAAGACATCAAGGAATATCTCTGTGATGGATCCACACCCGTTGGTGCAAGCCAATCAGTGTGGAAACGAATTCTCAGAATGGCCATGAAGTTCTATCTGAGCGGAGATGCACTTTATAAAAGGGATACTAGAATAGGCCTGTTAAGATGCCTCGATAATGAGCAAGCCTAAAGACTAATGGATGAAGTCCATGGCGGAGTCTGTGGTCCACACATGAGTGGCCATCTGCTGGCCAAGAAGATAATCAGAATAGGACATTACTAGATCTCTCTCAAAGCTAATTGCGATGATCACGTCAAGAGATGCTTTCAATGCCAAATACATGGAAATGCCATTCACGCTCCTCCAAATGAGCTGTATAACATGAGTTCACCATAGCCTTTCTCTATGTGGGGAATGGACGTAATAGGTCTAGTGGAACCCAATTCCAGCAATGGTCATCGATTCATCTTCACTATGATCGATTACTTCACCAAATGGGTCAAAGCAGCCTCTTTTCCCAAAGTCACAAAAGTGGTTATCATCAGTTTTATCAAAAACAATGTCATCTGTCGATATGGACAACAGGAGGTGATCGTATCAGACAACACCAAAAACCTGAACAATTAAATGATGATGGATCTGTGCAGTAAGTTCCACATCAAGCATCTCAATTTCGTCATCTATCGGCCCAAGATCATGCAGAAAATGTTCGCCAATCACAAGGACGGGCCTGACCTGCTGCCTCTAACTCTATTAGCATACAGGACGTCAATGCGCACCTCTACTGGGGCTACCCCCTACTCGTTGGTTTATGGCATGGAAGAAGTCCTTCCCATAGATGTAGAGATGGAATCTTTGCAAGTGCTGATCGACCCCTAAATAGATGAAGATCAATGGTTGCAAGACCGGTATCATCAGCTGTCTCTGATAGATGAAAAGAGAGCTACGACCATTTTCCACAGATAGTTATACCAGCAAAGGACCGCCAGATCCTACAATAAGAAGGTCCGAATTCGGTAATTCAGAGAAAATGACTTGGTGCTAAAGAAAATCCTGGCCAATCAGGATGAAGCCAAAGGAAAATTTGCCCCAAACTGGGAAGGCCTTTTCATTTTCAAAGAAGTGTTGACTGGGGGCGCTATCAAACTACAAGAGATGGATGGGACCGAGTTTCCCCAAATCATCAATTCAAACACCGTGAAAAGGTATTACGTCTGAAGCACATGCATACCCGCATCCGAGTCCTACAAATCAAATCAGGTTCAATTTTTCACTAGAAAGCCAGAACTACGAATGATCTGATTTCCCTAAATTCGGGAGTTCGTAGGCAGCCATTTCTGGTGCGGTCAAACCAAATAAAAGCTCAAAAACTCATCAAACTAAATAAAAGCTCAAAAACTCAACAAACCAAATAAAAGCTCAAAAACTCATCAAACCAAATTTAAAATCCAAGATAAATACTTTTCAAATCTCTCCATTCCGGAACTAGCCAGAACTACGAATGACCTGATCTCCCTCAACCCAGGAGTACGTAGGCAGCCATCTACGGCACAGTTTGACCTTAAAAAAAATATAATAAAAGACCAGTTCGAAGACACCAAAGACAAATAGAAGCTAAATTTTATCAAACTACCCTGGTCAACAGGCCCATCTAAGATACTCTTTGACATCTCAACTGTCACTCAATCATGGAGGAGCTCAAGATACATTAACAACTGCGAGTCATAAAAAAAGTGGTAATCACTCAACAATGACAATACATTTCCAGTCAGGGAATTGCATCAAAAATATATTTCTCTAATATAGAAAAATTACTTTATATACATAATGCCCTGTACATGACAAAAATGGTTGATCTAGTCTGTGCAGAAAAAATAAAGCTAGTCTATGGACCCAAGGACAAGCGGGTCAGCAATGCCAGCATGGCATCTCTCTCTGAAGATGGTGGAGCAACCGTAAGTGTAGTCCACTCAGCCTCCATACGGCCCAGAACATCCACAGTCATCAGCGAGGTGGCATTATGGTCATTAATGTAAGCACTCATCTCAGTGACCAAACCATGAGTGTAAGATCGGAGAGTAGTACTATCAGCAATGTGGAAATCACGGGAAGCTATAGCCTCATCCCTCTTCGCAAAAGTTGAGTCTCGAGCAATCAAAGTCTCCTCGATCTCAACATATGCTGCATCCCTGGCTGAGCGGATCTTATCTCGCTCTACAACTGCAGTATTCAGAGCAGAGCGGAGCTCCTCCTGCTCAATCAATCCAGCATCCAAAGCAGCCCTGAGACCATCCCTCTCAGCAAAAGCTAAATCTCTGCCAGACAAGGCAGCCAACATCTGTGCTCTAGACGAGTCTCGCTCAAAGGTCATCCTGAATAGTGAGTCTGCTAAAGCCGGATCTTTCCCCACAGGAATGGTTGGGGAATCACTAACCAGAGCAGTGGTCAAACCCGTGAATAGCTCATCCTCGGTAGGAGAATCTGGATCCTCTATGGGCTCCTCCTCGTCATAGTCCACACTAGGAGATGAAGAAGCCTCTGCTACCACTCTTGTCTCTGCCTCCAACCATGCAGAATACTCCGAAGAACAGCCCGAATGGATACTGGAGAAATCAGCCCTCTCCCGATGAGTCCAACGCTCATATACTCTGACCATGTCGGTAGATGACATGGAAGAAGCCGACATCCTATGATCAGCAGACCCCTCGAAATGGTGTAAACTCTGCAGCTGATCAAACTGACACATGACTGCTAAAGGATGATAGGTAGTCACTCCTCTCAAACCCACTAAGGGCAAATAATCCAGGCCAGATGCATGAGTGATAAAGCTATATGGGGATGCTAGCCCTGAGCATGGCAAGATCACAAACGGATGCTCAATATCCGACAGAAATGCCGACCAAGACTCTGCATCAATGCACTCTGTAGGCTGAAAAGAGAAGGCTCTGGATGTCTCATGAGAAAAGCAAAAACCCCTAGGCCTGAAGGATCCAATCGATCGTATATGGGACATCAGCCATATATACAGCAAGACCGAGCTGCCCCTAAAAAACCCCTCTAGATGGGTACTACAATACGTGGTGGATCTATATGTCTCAGCCAATATCATCGGGATGATGGTGCTACCCTGTCTAAGGGCTCTAACCACTACTACCAATCCCACATCTAGATGATCTAATCGCAACGGCATGTAAACATATGCCACAACACACATCAGCAAAATGTTTATCCTGGCCACAAGCCATGCCTCTGCTGAACAAACGAAATCTCCGACATGGCGACCATAACTGTCAATCTCGCCAAAGCACTCAATCAAGAAGTCCATAGAGATCACGTGCCCCGAAACGATCTCATCCATAACTACACTCTGACGGAGATCGGACAGCCTGATAAACGGCCTCCTCATATCACTAATCGCCGTCCTAGCGCACGACAACTCTAAATCCAAGCCAGTAAATATCTGGTACTCCTCCAGAGTTAGTGTCAGCTCACACCGCCCGAAGCGGAACAACTGCCTGTCGGTAATCCAGCAGGGTAGAAGGCCCTCAATAAATCTGACCGGAACCCAAAAATCCGCAAGGGCCAGTGAATGCCCCAACATCTGGTCCACAGTCCTCCTAGCAAGAAAGGGCAGACTATCATACCAGGACCTCAATGATGCTGCCACCATAGATGGTGGTAAATGCTCAATACGACTGACTGCAGACGACGTCATCTGTAGCATCGTACCACAAGACCGTCCAGAGGTCAAGTCAAAATACAGCTGTCTGAATGCATACACATGACATAATACATGCATGATGACAGTAATATAAATATGATGCAAAAGATAAGATATGGCAGGAATATCTACAAAAAGCTATCTACTGCATACAACATTCCTGTATCCTGATACAAAGTGATAGGAAAAATACAGGGAAAATGGGGCACCACCACCCAACTACTATAGTGGTCTATCAAAATGATGGCACAAATGCCGAATAGCCAAAACAGTGGCTGACCAAAAAGTATAGCTCCAATAGCTATCAGAGGAAGTCGTAGACATCAGTGTTAAATCGATCAACCTGCTCCATCTCCTTTGTCTGCACAAAGCTGCTAGGATCAAGCATATCTGGGAGATATAAGGGAGGATCTGCCCCTGTATAGCTTCTACTAAATGGACCTGAAGAGGGACCTGCTCTTGAGCTGGATGGGTCAAAAGAAGATGCCTCTGACGAATCTCGACCAAGGTGCCTGATAAAGAAACGAGCCTACTCCAACTCCCTGGTCAGATCTGCTATCTGGTCTGCATGAGTCGGCTCCCTGAGGCAAGCTATCCAATTTGTCACCATCATAGATCCTAGCACCATGCCTGCCATAAACTGGGTAGCCCAAGTTTGAGCTCCAATAGTACGAGAGCTCCACCATATTCCAAATGGCTCTTCGCTATACGGACCCTCTGATAGGGTGAAGCAATCAATGCCCACCAAAGGGATGTCTGTCAAAGGCAAAGTTAATGGCCAATGATGCCAAGCTGAAGGAATAATAGGAATGCGGATCTCTCCTGTAATGCTCCTAATAGCACGCTCTCCAAGATAGAGCTCCCAGCCTCCCGCCGTCAACAACAGTACCCTGCGGGTCGATAATTCAAACTCCCAGCCAGTAGGGACTCCTCTCTCGAATCCGACGGTCAAGTGCTCGGATGTGTACAGCGTCCAGGTGATCAAATTCGCCGTCAAAAGCTCCAACTGTAGACGGGCATAAGTGAATCCCTCAGCAATAGGGACCTCCATCAAAGTGGAGTTATGCCATCTCCGTCCTCGAGGATAGGTCTCCAGACCTAAAGCAGTAGCGGGCCGTAGGCAAGGAAGCCTCTCAAATTCCCAAAGCTGACCATGCAAATACCAAAAGTCCTCAGTGATCAAAACTGACAAAAATGCTAAAATTAAAAAGGTACAGAAAAATGTACTCACCAGCAAGAATGGGTAAAATCCTAACCAAGCCTCCGTCGTACCCTCCAAAAGCATGCGCATGCATCGGAGAAAATAGCCAAAGGTATAGGATCCCCAATTATAGTCACTGAGGTGCTCTACCTGTCGAGTGGCACTGATCAAAGCGAAGGACACAGTAGACGAGTTGTCCGCCACGAAACAACCCCTGATGATCGACAAAAATAATCGCCTCAAAGTGCGATCTCTAGCCCTCTGGTCATCAAGCGGAGGTAACTGCAAAGTCCCATCTTGGGCATCTATACTCAAGGGACCAGATCGGACTGCCCGACCCTTGAATACCGTCGTTGGGACTCCCAGCAGAGTCCGAACGATAGCGGGCAAAATGTCAGTCATGACAGGCACTGACTCGCCCTCAAATTAAATGCTGGTGATAAATCTTCAGTCTATAGGAGTCATCATCATCTCCAAATCCAGCAAATGAAGGGATTGAGTCTGGTGGAACCAGCGCTCAGACAAATCCCTCATATACCCCCAAGGGCAACGACGGGGAAGGATCGAGAAAAAGGCCTGCAATTCCCCAGCCATCTACAATCTCCCTGTAATCCTCATGCAAAGTGTGATACAGGGAGTGCACACTAAACCAGTTCTCTCGAGGCTGCGTAATGCCGGGAACCTTCATCAAAAAACCAACCCAAGTCAAAAACCTGAGCCCCGAAAATGGCAAGAAGGAAGAAAAGAATCCAGAGAGAAGAAAGACTTCAAGTCACCTCATTGGCGTGAAGATATCTCGAAGGATGGCGACTCAAGTCGCCCAGTAGCTCCTAAGTAGGCACAACAATGCCTGGGACCTCCACATGTGGAGCCTGAGCTAGAGCAAGAACGGCAAACGGAGCCTCCTCATCATCAATATCCAATGGCTGCTTGTTCTGTACCAGACGAATCATGCCCTCTACCAGTTTATGAAGCGTCCTAGCCGGACGTGGCTGTGGCACATCAGAAGCCCTCCTACGTCTAATACCCGAGGAGACCCTACTGGAACTGCCGGGTCTATCACGGTCCATCTACGACAACAAGTCTCCAAATCACCTCAGAAAGGGTGTGGTAAGCCTAAAACCTGTGGCTTATCATTTTTAATCAGTCCAGCATATCTCTCTAGGTCCTAAGACATGCATGGGTCAGTTAAAAATACCAAGTAAAGTCAAAACTACATATTTTCAAAACCTAGCAACTCAAAAACTGCATGGGTCAGTAATTTTTTTTCCCCACAGACTCAAAAATGCATGTTTTTTAAAGCCTAAGATTTTGGAAAAATTTCGCCAGAGTCTCCTTTGTAAAATAGACTGTCCACATGCACACAGGCATGCCTAGGTGGCCATTCAGTAGCACACCTACCCAAAAATAGAAGCAATTCATATTTATGAAAGAAAATCAAAAATCAACCTCACATGGTAGCCAAATTACCATGGACATTTTTAGTTGAAAATCCAGGCTCACTAGGCCTCAAAAAGGATGACTAAACTGATCAAAAAGTATAAAAATTGACTGTCTCAAAACCTAAATTTTCTTACATCCAAACGTGCATTACAGTAAAATATGCATACATATGTAGTCAGAATTTTTTACAGGTCATATAGACATACATTTTTCATACATTGCGTCTAAAAACATCCTAGGCACTTCGCAATTATTTAACGGTGAAGAACTGTGAAAAAAGCATGTAAAATGTTACCTACGCTGCGCTGAACGTGTAGGAACTGACGGATTCAGAAAATAGCTGTCCAAGCTCTGTAGATCTGAAAAAGAAGATCGAAATCCTTTTGAAACTCAAAACGGGAAACTTGCAAAATGAAAATCCTGCAGCACATTAAATAGGCCAGGTAGCTTCACCTTCACCTGCGGCAGCCCAGGTGGGTCCCACTTCCCCTAAGCCCGGTTCGGTTCGAGTCTAAACAGAGTTTAAACGGGCTGCCAAGTTAAATTTGAAGAGAAATTGCTACGCGATTGAGCGGTTTGGCCAGAAATCCTGCGTTTAAGCAGCGTAATCCTGACGGAAAGGGAAATTCCATGAAAACCATGGGTATTCATCCCGGAGCCTTGTCCAGGTATCAACAAGTCAAACTGTGAAAAAATTGTACAAGAATTGCGTAAAACTGCCAAAAGCTGTCATTTTTCAAAGTTCGGGTACTAACCGAAAAATTTCCAGCCGTTGGCTCAGCCCCAGCGAAGTTTGGGTATTGGCTGAAGTAGTTTCAGCCGTAGGCTCAGCCCCAACGAAGTTCGGGTACTGATCAAATCAGTTTCAGCCGTTGGCTCAGCCCCAGCGAAGTTCAGGTACTGGCCGAAGCAGTTTCAGCCGTTGGCTCAACCCCAGCGAAGTTCGGGTACTGACCGAAGCAGTTTTAGCCGTTGGCTCATCCCCAGAGAAGTTCGGGTACTGACCGATGCAATTCTTAGCCGTTGGCTCAGCCCCAGCGAAGTTCGGGTACTGACCGAGCAGTTTCAGCAGTTAGCTCAGCCCCCGCGAAGTTCGGGTACTGGTCGAAGCAGTTTCAGCCATTGGCTCAGCCCCAGCGAAGTTCGGGTACAGTTCGAAATACAGTCCAACCTTTGGGTCAACCCCAATGACGTTTTAACTGTCGGCTCAACCCCAACCAAGCAACAAAAGGGATCCGGTGACGGAAGCAATTATAATAATCCATCATAAAGGATGGAATCTATTATACACATCCTCAAAGGGATCATTGAGGTAGTATCAATCAGATCAACCTCAATCAGAATCTACAAAGCTATTGCGGAGAACGTCATCCCCAACAGATCCAGACGTGGACAATCTGTGATATCTCATCTTCGACAATCTCATCCCCATCAGAATTAAATAAGTTATCGTAAATGATGTCATCCCTAGCAGGAAATGACAAAATTAGCTCGCGGTAACTTCCCAACAACATCAATGGCTGCACATGACAATGTTATCCCTAGCAGAGGGATAACATAGGCAGCTAACAGATGCCCCATTCCACTTAAAGTCGCCCATCCTTCGAAGCAACTCTGGCACTTTTTATTTCCAGTGTCTACTAATCTTTATTATATCCATTCCATTACATTGCATAGACATGATAAAGATGGGCATCTGTAGACACTCAAAATTTTCCTTGCCCCAATACTAACACTGTAGGAGGGCAAAATCGTCAATCAATTCAAATCTGGCCACCAATGCCGGTCCTTTAATTCAAATTCGGCCGCCAATGCTGGTCCTTTAATTCAAATCCAGCCGCCAATGCCGATCCTAAAACCTAAACCCGATCATCAATGTCGATAATCAATCCAGCTCCGATAGTCAATCAAACCGTCTATCAAGCTCCGATCTCCAATCGGACTGTCAATCCAGCTCCGATAGTCAATTGGACAGTCAATCCAGCTCCGATCTCTAATCGGACCATCAATCCAGCTTCGATAGTCAATTGTACAGTTAATCCAGCTCCGATCTCCAATCAGACCATCTATCCAGCTCCGATCTCCAATCTGACCGTCAATCCAGCTTCGATCTACGATCAGACCGTCAATCCAGCTCTAATCTCTAATCGAACAGTCTATCCAGCTCTGATCTCTAATCGGATAGTCTATCTAGCTCTGATCTCCAATCAGACCGTCAATCCAGCTCTGATAGTTAATCGGACAGTCAATCCAGCTTTGATCTCTAATCGGACCATTAATCCAGCTCCGATCTCCAATCGGACCATCAATCCAGCTCCGATCTCTAATTGAACTGTCAATCCAGCTTTGATAGTCAATCAGATAGTCAATCCAGCTCTGATCTCTATTCGGACCATCAATCCAGCTCCGATCTCCAATCGGACCGTCAATCCAGCTCCGATAGTCAATCAGACAGTCAATTCAGCTCTGATCTCTAATTGGACAGTCAATCCAGCTCCGATCGTCAATCGGACCATCAGATTAACCCCGATCTCAATATCGGGCTATTAACTCAACCCCGATCATTGATCGGGCCATCAAGTCCAACCCCGATCTCAATATCGGGCCTTCAAATCAGCCTCGGCAGCAACCTGAAAGGTATAAGGCAGCCCCGACATCAACCCGGCAGGTACCGATCAGTCCCGATCTCAATATCAGGTCGTCAAGACAGCCCAGTTTCAACTCGGGAGGTACATGTCAACTTGGACATCAACCCAGGACATGTTAAGTCATCCCCGGCGTCAATTCTAGAAATGCAGTTCAGCCCCAAAGACAACCCTGGGAAGCCAGATCCATCAAAGGCCGTAACGACACCACAGGCAACCCCAGGAGGTGCAAAACGGTTATTTTATCCAACTCTCAACTGATTCGATCAAACTCAAGCTGAATTAATGCCATCAAAGTCAGAATGAACCATAACAACAATCCCGAGTGCCACAACGCAAGGCAGCTTAATAAATAAACTACAGGGAATCAAAGACCTGGTTATGGACCCGTCTTCTCGAACCCGAAAAATGTTTTATCCCATGTCATTGCGACACTCTCGGTGAGGGCTTTCCGAAAAGGTAGTGCAAGCCTCAAACGGACGCTCCGATTAAAAGTTTGAAAGTTTCGACTTCGACTAAGCGTTGTCTAGAGTGTACGTACTTCGAGACAACGGAACCCAACACCGCGGGCCCCACCTGGGGAGCCGCACCTCTACCTGCGACAGCTGTAGGTAGAGCTAAGGCTCCCTGGCTTATAAATAAACGTGCACCCCCCTTCATTTTCAAGTTTTCAAAACGCAGCGAAGCTCTGCCCGTCTGATTTTTAGACTTTTACACCTCTTTCAAACCCAAATATTTTTACTCTAACAGGAAGATATACCCATATACTATCACATATAAGAAAATAACCGATAGATTTGGACGTATAGAGCCTACGATTTGGCAAAAAGCTCGTATTGCTGTCCATTGTAAGTATTTTTACTATCAGAAAGTCAATACTACTACTTTGCACTATTTTCCAATTGCACACGAAGTTTCATCTTCTAAATATGCCCGGAACTTTGTTTCGTGGTTGTTTTCGTAAAATTTGGTGTATTTCTATACATAAACGCAAATTTTTGCATTTTTACAACTTGGATTGACGATCCGTCAGCTTCAGTAGTCCGGGTTTGACCCTTTTTTGTGCTTATTTAACTATAAATGGACAAATATTTTAATTCTGTTAAGCCCGAATGTCAAATCCATAGTAGTTTATCGCTTTTATATATGTTTACGCATATATAAGCGACTTTCACCATCACTGGTACTCATATCAGTCCTGGTTGACTACATTTCTGTCAATATATATATATTTATATATTTTCAGTCCAGCCTGGATTACTTCGTGGCCATTTTACTGCTTTTGCACACTTCGCCATACTGGGTGCTCTACCCAGTCACTAGTTGACTACTCTTCTGTCAATTTCAATTTTAGTACGGGCACCGGCGTGAAAACCCATCGCCCTTATTACTGTTTTTATATACATATATATATATATTTCATTTCTGTCACAGCCTGAATTATTTCATGGATATTTATAGTTATAGTTATATATATATATATATATATATATATATATATATATATATATATATATATATATATATTTCAATTCCAGTCCGGGCTTGCGAGTGAAAACCCATCGCCCTTTTATAGCTTTTGTATATATATATTTATATATATATATATATATATATATATATATATATATTGCTTTACTCAATTTATTCAACTGCTGCATTTAACATTCATTTGTATATGAATTTGCACTGACATATCTGCGGGCGGACTAGATTCAGCCAAATCTCGCCAATTCTAGCTTTCAACGGTTCAAACAGGTTCCGATAGAACCTGGAAGCTATAATGGCTGAGATTTCTTTAATTCTAGTTATTTTTATAGTGTAAGCTTTGAAAGCATACTCGTGTCCCTTAGATCGCTATCTAGTGGGAACGAAATGCTTTATCCACTCGCAGCCAGGATTTATTGATGAATCCTTGGTTCCATTGTGACGTGATGATGTATATATATATCCATTTCTGTGCAAATTTGAACTATGCAGGTTTATGAGCTACTCATATGTGAGCCTAGAAATCGTGGGATTCACGATCAAATCGATCGAGATCTGATTCCCATGATGTACAAACTCCAGTTTACATATGTACCCTGCCAGTTTTTCTGTAAAATGTACATACACAGACCTTAAAACGGTTATCCGGATTTAAGGTCTCGTCATAGTGAAATGTCAATTATAGTGTCAGCGTCCCTCCGATGGTTTTCATACCCGTGAGGAGACCGACACTTGTCTATTCCTGTGGTCGAGGATGCTTTGCAGCTCGAAAAATCACCATTCACATGCAACCTTAAGGCTATAAAGATAAAAAATTGAAAGTAGCGATACGCTTCAATTCCTATGGCAGCGTAAGGGTTTGATCAACCAGCTTTCAAAACATCATTTTCAATAAAAAAAAAAGCTTTTGTAAATCAAATTAAATGCTTTTGCAAATCAAATCAAAGACTGATTTTTAAATCAAATCAAACCCTTCATATATAGGCTCAACGAAGTCTGTTAAAGCTTTCAATCAATCAAATCAATAGGCCCAATTTTTAAACAGCATTCACTCACGCATTCACGGTTTAAAGGGAAATATTGAAAAGATGCGGTACCGTGTTTACACAAGAGTTGTAGGGTGCCTAACACCTTCCCCAAACTTAACCAAGCCCCCGAACTCAAAACTCTGATTTCAAAGATCAAGTTTCGACAGTGTCCAGTAATTGGGCCTCTTTTCAAATCAAACTCGGTTGAGTTGGTACAATCATTTTCCAATCTACCAACTGGCGACTCTAAAAGTTCAAATCGTCGACATAAACACATGTTGGCCTCTTTCTTAAAAAAACCCTTTAAAACCTTTTTTACAATAAAAAGAATAAGGGTAGAGAGAACATAGGAAGATTGATTTGAGAAAACCCGAGTTATGAACCGACCCGCGGGATTTCTTAAACTTTCCAACGTCGACAGGTGGCGACTCTGCTGGGGATGGTAGAGGGCTTAGGACGCTTTCAATCTTTTCAAACATTTCCCTTTCAAAACTATTGAATGCGTGAAATCCTGCGTCTCCACAGTCAATGGATGAGTGAATGCTGCGTCTTTCATTGAATGTATGAATGCTATGCCTTTACATTGAATGAATGAGAATGAATGCTTTAGTGCTTCACACCCATATTAGTGCTTCGCACGAACTGTCATTGCATGCATAAGCGGTAAGGCCGATGTATGTGAATGTATGCTGTGAGTCCCTCCACCAGGAGGCTAACCCGGTCGGTGATAAGTAAGGACTCTTGGGACGACTAAGTCTCCGGGGCTGCCTCCTGAAAATGCACCACCCATATTCGCTCTAGTTGAACGATCGGATTAACTTCCCTCCTAGTAGATTGCGATGATCTGGGAACCTTCATGCCGAAACAAAAGCCGAGAGAGTAACCTAGGATAGGTCAGCTTCTTATCAACCAAATCCGACGGGATGCTTCTTTATGCCTTCCTCTTTTAATTCCATGTCAAGTCTCCAATTACTGAGGATCATAATGTAAATGACAATAATGAAAGATTTACTTTCGTATCAAATAACCTGTCATCCTGCCATCAAAACAACTAACCTCCGTTTTGTAGGATAAACTTAAAAACACACATCATAAATGCATCCAGTCATTACCTACCACAGGGAACTGACACGCCTACGTTTTGTTGTAGGTGAAAAATTGGTCTCACTACTAGATCATAATAGGAAAAGGCACAAAGCCTATCTAGCGACATGGTTGAAAGTAGCCAATGCGAGTCGGGTTCCGTGTCTCGAAAAGAGTTCGAAGGACTTAAGAATCAAATAGCAGAGTTGGCTATCCTCCTAAGAGAACAAAGCAAAAACACTTAGGGTAAGCCAACACTCAATCAAACAGAGTCCTCCTCACAGGGTGGCAATCAAAGCGATAACAAAAAGGGGGAAATGCAGATCCCTGAACCTCGATCCAGTAAAAGAACCAATAAAACCCCAGAAATCACAAATCTCAGGGAAGATCGGGAAACTGGCGATATCCGAAGGAAAGTCCGACTAATGGAAGAAACCATCCGAGTAATTAAAGGGACAGGAAACCTTGGAAGTGTTACCTATTCAGATCTCTGCATATTCCCAAGGGCTAAATATCCTGATAAATTCCAAATCCCAGAGTTTGAAAATACAGTGGGGCAGGCGATACTTATACGCACTTGAAAGTATACATTGGCGAGCTAGGGTCTTATGCTGAAGATGAAAACCTCCGAATGCAGATTTTTCAAAAGAGTCTCACTGGAGAGGCTAGGATGTGGTATGCCCGACTTGACAATGCCAAAATTCACAGTTGGGAAGAGCTAGCTCATGCCTTCCTATCAATACAGCTTCCAGTCTCAGATGGCTCCGGATCGATATCAATTGACCAAAGTCAAAAAGCAGTGCAACGAGTCTTTCCGTGAGTATGCCCAATGATGGAGACGTCTGGCAGCACAAGTCAGCCCGTCTATGACTGAAGCTAAAATGGTGATGACTTTCATAGACATCCAAGAGGCACCTTACTATGAGAGGATCCTGGCCGGAATAGGAATGCCATTCTCAGAGATGATCAAACATGGCGAAATGACAGAAATGGGCCTGAAGCTAAAATGGTGATGACTTTCATAGACATCCAAGAGGCACCTTACTATGAGAGGATCCTGGCCGGAATAGGAATGCCATTCTCAGAGATGATCAAACATGGCGAAATGACAGAAATGAGCCTGAAAGCAGGCAAGATCAAAGATCTCACAGCCTTGAAAGTAGTTGCCAATCATATATAGTCTGGCAAATATGTGAGTGATCCCATAAGGGTACCCAAGGAAGGCGATGAAGAGGTAAAACAATATGCCGTCACAATAGACTACATTCAACAATTACTAGGAGAGAAAGAGGAAATTCAAAAGAACTTAAAATCGGGTGTTCACTCCACTAGGCGATTCTCTTGAAAACATATTGATGATGTTAATGGATCACAAGAAAATTACCAAACTGGCTCCACCTCTGGATCCAAAAAGCAAAAGATACAATCCTAGCCAGATATGTGCTTACCATTCAGGATCGCCGAGACACAATATAGAAGACTGTTGGTCCTTAAAGCATAAAATTCAAAACCTGATCGAAAACGGCGATCTTGTGGTTCAACAACCTAACCATCCAAATGACAACCCCAACCTTCTGATGCAGCATGATATGGAGGAAGTAAACATGATCGGGTCAGGAAGCGATGAAATGCATCCAAATCATAAATACATCCGAAGGATGGAGGAATACCCTCAAAGAAATAGTACAAATGTCCTAGAGTCGGAATGTTCAGAGGAGGGTATGGCAGTGATGCAAAAATTGGATGCGATCCAACATCAAGTAACTCTGCTGGCTAATCTGGTAGTGCGCCAACATCGGGGTACAAGGCAGCTTTTCATTCAAAGCCAAGAGAAAGAGGAAGTTATTCAGAATGAAATCATATCTCCCTCCAAGATTCGCCGGCTAAATGAAGAGGATCAAAGCATATTCAATGAACGAGAAAGGTCAAATGATAAAATTACCCAAAGATCTCACCAAAGAGAAGATCGTCCGGAGGAATGCGAACTCCCAAATAGGAAATATCAAGAAACATTACAAACACGAGCAAACCCTCGAAATCCTACGGCACCGAGAGTCGGGGAGAGTAGGTGAAGAAGGGTATTCACACCTTTGGAGGACTCATCGGAAAATGTTTTAGCCCTACTGATTGCGTAGAAAAAGATCACTGAGCTCGCTCCACCAATGGATCCCAAAGGAAGGCAATATGAACTCAACAAGATGTGTGATTACCATTCTAACTCACCTGGACATGCAATTGAGGAATGCTGGTCTCTAAAGCACAAAATTCAGGACCTCGTTGAAAATGGAGAACTGAAGAAAGAATTCCCCATGACCAGAAAAGGCGAGAGGGAGATAAAGAACTCAAGATGTCCACTTAAAATGGGCAGTTCAAAGGATGGGACGGCTATGAGCACCAATCCTGACAAAACATAAGGTGGACCGATCCTAATACTGGGATGACCAAGGTGACAAAAGAATCTCCCAATGAAGATCATCCACCATCATCAAATGTCTTGTTGCCCAAAGCCAACAATTACATGCCTGACCTTATCCTTCTGGAAGATGAGGAGAAGATATTGATCTTTTCCCGTATGGAAAAAGCACAAAAGGAAAGTTCCTTGCGAGAGGTACCACATCAGTGCGAGGGGGATTTCATACTCAAATCCTTTCAAGGCTATGAGAAAGGTGAAGGAGAAAACGAAGAAAAAGGTGGAAAAATTCTCAAGGAAGAAGCCAACCCATCGAGGAACATAGAGTTCATCCCTTTCTGCAACGAGTCCAGTTTGAGCCTCCTTAAGGGATATACTAATTTAGGAAGCGATCAATTTATGGTTGGGATTGAAGATATTCAGAGCCAAGAGGGAACCTCTCTCACAAGCCTCGAAGATGACATAACCACGGACGACTGGACTATCAGGCCTCAGCTAGCCAGAAGGACGTATATCCAGGGGAAAGTTGCGAGTTCCAGAGGATGTCGGGAAGTTATCCTTTTCTTAACATTATGCCTTTTACTTTCCATGCATACAACATCAAAAGCCCAAAAAAATAAAAAATAAAAAAAATAAAAAAATCAAATCAAAAAGAGAAAAAATAAAAAATTGAGCCTTTCAAGCTAAAAGCATGAACTACGAATGACCTGATCTCCCTCAACTCGGGAGTATGTAAGCAACCATCTATGGTGCGGTCAAACCAAGCAAAAATCCAAAGAACTTGTAAATCCCAGCATCAAATTCCAAAGCTCATTAAACCAAATTCAAACCCTAGATAAACTCTCTGCAAACCTCTTCAACCAGAACTACGAATGACCTGATCTCCCTCAACCCAAGAGTACGTAGGCAGCCATCTGCGGCGCGGTCTGACTTTTAAGAAAAAAAAATAAAGACCTGTTCCAAGACACCGAAGACAAATAAAAGCCAAATTCTATCAAACCACCTAGTCAACAGGCGTTGCTGAAGAAAATCAAAGCTAGTCTCTAAACCCATGGATAAGTGGGATACCAGTGCCAACACGGCATCTCTCTGAAGATAGAGGAGCAGCTGCAAGCTCCTAACCCTAGGTCTCCATATGAGCCAGAACATCCACTGTCATCTACATACTATGGCTTCGTCCCTCTCAGCAAAGGCAGCCTCTCGAGTGGCTCGAGTCTCGCCTCTATCAACAGAAGTCAGATCTCTACTAGAATGGGCCGTCAACATCAACGCCTTGGCCTGATCTCTCTCGAAGGTCATCCGAGCAATCAAATCTGCCATAGCCAAATCTGTTCTGGCAGGGACATGCGGTAGGTCACCAACCAAAGTCATGGTTAAAGCCATCACCACCAACCATCATAAGCCCTTGAGTCCAATTCATTGGAGTTCGAAGGTATCTCGACATCAATCGTCAAAGTTAAAACAACAACACATCGATATATCAAGCATAAACATCCGCAAGGACCTTCAAAGAGCTGAAGCCTCAATCTGAAACTTTCATCAAATCAAAGGAAAGGTCATCAAAGCCAATTGCTCCTACAAATCAAAGACAATGATTGGGGCATCCAAGCATTAAAGCCAAAATCCACTACCTGTTAACCATGGGGGTTATGCGAATTAAAGACTCTTGCGATCTCAGCATCTTATCAGCCCATCAACCAAGCAATCCTCCCAGATGACAAGCAAGACTGGGGAAAGTTCAAAGTCAACGACAACCCAATGTAGGGACCGTTACAACAAGACTGGACCAATTTTGGAAATTGCAGAACTCAGCACTGGGGCATTTATCAACCATCCAATCAACATGCACCAGTCGGTACCTTCATCATAGTCCATCTTCATCCCATCTTCCATAATTGGCGATTTGGTATGGTCAATCTGTCTTTTCCAATCATAAATTTGCGATCCGCTGATAAGGTATAACTCTTTCATCTCTTTATGTGTTTTCAATTTCCATGCATTAGCAATAATACACATAAGTCCTACATGAGAGTCTTAGGAAAAGAAAAAAAAGAGATTTCTGCTTAACTTGTTATGAATCGGATTAATTCTGATAAGCGTCCGTGGAGCAAGAATCATAAAAGTGATTAGAGAATGAAGACTATTCAACCTTTTGATTAGGCACAACATCCTAGTTTAAAGCACTTTTCAGAACAAACTTGACCTCATATGTGTGTCTGCACTTTGCGATTGACCTGATTCTTAGTTGTGGGGTATGAAACTATGACGACAAGGATGACAATTAGTAGATAGCCTAATGTCTCGAATCGTGGCCTGGGTTACTCGAGTTATTAAGCCTGAGGGGTGTCTCTACACCTGGTGCCCTAAAACCATCTAGTTTGGGAGCCACCAACCCAACGCTCGTTACATGGATAACTCAGTTCCTAAGAAAACGAACATTACAAGAAATTAAAGCATAAGCAGATTCGAATCATGGCCTAGGTTACTCGAGTAATTAAGCCCGAGGGGTGTCTCTACACCTGGTTCCCTAAAGCCGTCTTGTTTGGGAGTCACCAACCTAACACTCGCTACATGGGTGACTTAGAGCCTAAGAAAATGAATCTTGCACAGGCTCAGGCGAAGATTAAAAGAGTAGACTGCCTAACTTATCTCGAAGTGTGGCCTTTGTTACTCGAGCCAGTAAACCCTAAGGGATGTCTCAACACCTAGTGCCCTAAAGCCATTAGGTTTGTGAGTCACTGGTCCAAAACTCGTTATAAGGGTAACACTGAAAAGCCTAAGAGAACGAGACAAAGTTAAGCGAGAAAAGCAGAAAATTTGGCAAGAAAAAATGAGATCACCTAAAGTCATAAAAGAGAAACACCTATTAAGGGTTGCATCACTCATAGTGCACATGTCATATTCCCAGAAAGCCAAAATCAAGTGCACCATATTCCCAGAAAGTCAACATCAAGTGCTCAGAACGTCTAGAACATTAAATGCTCAAACGAAAGCCTTTCAACAGGAAGATTTCAAAGGCTCCTATTGTGATGCCCCCAAATTTGAACCGCTCTCGTCTTGAATTCGATTCGTCACGTTCTAAATATCTAACGACATAATAACATCTCGCGCAACGAAAATCACAGAATAGATTACAATTATTTAATATAATCATTCATGTCCCAAGATTTCGTAACTTAAACATCTCTTACATCGCTTAACCATGCTTAAACATAGCTTAGACATAGTTAATACATAATACAAATTAAGTCTTATTACATCGTCATAATATTTTAACCAAGTACAAAGCTACTCCGTGGCCTTGCCCTTGCCCTTATCAGTGTCCGAGGGCCCGCCTTGCTCTGTCTTAACTGAAATATTTTTAGGAAAAGCAAGAATGAGCAACAAGTTTCCTCAGCAAGTAATGTAGCAATAAGGGGTCAATATAGTTTTCAATTTCCCAAGGTTACAACAATAAATGATAGTTCAAGAATATCAAGAAGTATCGAAAGTTCTCAACAATAGTCACTAAGGACAGAAAGATATCAATATGATTCAGCGCTTAAATCAATTCAAGAATTTAGAATAATGAATACTGAGCAGTCACTAAGGACTATGACTTCTACTAGAATTAACAGTAATATACTGATAATTCAACAAAAATAAGTACAACAGGTGATCAGCCTAAAGTACCCTACGTCATGTATAACATTTAATCGTACTCAAGTGCGCACGTCGGTCTCCCGATAAATATAGTTTCCCATTCAAAAGGGTTGTTCATCTCAGTTAATTATAAGATTTTTGCACCAAACAATTGGTTTGGATCGCTTTCAAATTCATGATATAGGTCTAGCCGAATCAAATGGCATAGACCGCTCTTTCAATAAGAACAATTTATATGTTCAATACTCGCAATCGTAGTTCGAAGAATATAAACAAACTTTATCTTAAGCTACGAAGTATAATTTTATAAGATAAGAATCATACTATCAATTTTTCACTTGTACAACCAATAATAGTACAAGTTCAAGTAATGCTTAATAAAGAGTAGGGTTCGAGTACTTGTATAAAGTAAAAGTGTCGGTTAGGATACTTGCCTTAAGCGTAGTTTACTAACTTATAGCTTATCAACACTTCAACGGACTAAGATATCCTATTTGTAACATAGTTACACGTATATATATATTAGTTACACAGTTTGAAACATACGTTATATAGCCAACACATATGTTAAATCTTATCCTTTCTATACAATCATACCATGTATAGTATCATATTGAATCACAACTCTCAATTGATATCGTCTTTACTATCTTTTGAATTCTTTTTACAAGTTAAACATCTTCATATTATCTCATCATCACATATAAATACCAATAAGTATCAAACAGACTCTGTTTAATAGATTAGAGTAGCATTATAAACAAACTGACATAATCAGAAACAAGCAGAATGTCTAGACCAGAATACAGGATGGCACAGCTGCGCTCTGGTTAGGCTTAGGAACGGCGCAGCTACGCTGTTCCCTGGCCAGACCAGAGTTGAGCTTTTGCTCTCCTGGTTTTGTCTTATTCTTAAGCATACTTAGGTATTACCACATAGCATATACGCATATTAAAGGGTCTTGCATGCTTACATAATCTTTTCAAGTTCAACTTATATGTTATAGTTTTAGATTAGTATTGAAGCCAAATAATGGTCATAAAATCACAAGGCCTACTATGTTCGCCATATATACATGTGAGGTGGTCATATAATCTGTAATATGCATGCTTGCATGTATTCAATTCACTTATGCATAGCTAATATCGTTTTTCACTTTAAAACATATCTAAACTCATGCTTGAATAATTCATAACATATCCGACTAGGTGAGTACATACGTAGGTCGTGTTTAGTGACATAAGGATACTAGCATGCATTTCATATGTTCAGAATATAGCTACACCACATCCATGCAACTTAATTTGTAAAAAGTTTGAGTTTTGCTCTTGAAATCATGTTAACTTAAACCATGCAATCTAGTGTATACTCGGCACTTTAGACTCACATTTCATGCATAGTTAGACCATACACACATGCTCAAAAAATCAGAACATAAACATCATAAGTATATGTCAAAGTTCAACTCCTTTATTTTGATTAATATGAAATCCTATTTCATATCTAAATAAACTCTTTTATTTAAGGAAACATGGAATCCCTTTTCCTAATCACAAATAAACTCCTTTATTTTTAAAAAACATGAAATTCAATTTTAACTCTAATTAGTTATCATGGAATCTAATTCCAACTCTAAATAGTTAGCATGAAATTAAATTCTAATTAAAATAAATATCTTTATTTTAATCCAATTTCAAATAAAATAAAATCTTTTTATTTTATTAATGAAAAACTGCAATAATAATAATAATAATAAAAATCAGACTTTCTGCTGGTCCGGCGCGCCCAGCGCCAACCCAACAAAAAACCAGCGCGCCCTGCGCTAGTTGAAATTCTGGGTTTTTTTATTTTATTTCAAATCGTGATTTTTGGTATTTTTTTCCAAAAAATATGATTTTATACAATAAATTATGCCCAATAAATTGTTCAAAACACATACACATACATATATGGAATATAAACAATTAATAACTAGTATAAAGGTTGGGCTCTGATGCCACTGGTAGGTTTGTAAGATTCATGAACGCAATCAAATTGAATAAAATAAGCAGAAACATGTTAAATCAGAGTTATGAAATTTTACAAACCATATACCCGGATCATCCTTTATGCACAGTTATTAATTAAACAAAAAATTAAGAATAAGATTCATACCCTTGAAGATTCAAGTTTTCTCAGGTACAAGTTCAACTCCAAATCTTTTTCACGTTCTACTTGAATCCACCGGGTTGATTCATTCATTTGATCAATGTTAGCCACCCTAGTGTTTGACCTCTAGAGGTGATCCACCAAAGAAGAACAAGAATTCAATAATAAAGGTAATTGGCAAAACCCTAGTTTCTATCTCTATAGAAAATGTGTACTATCCCAACTCTTGGAATAAAGTGTGTTATGCTACCTTGTTCCACAATAAAACTTTATTATTTATAGATGTAGCCAACCGTTTTAAACTATTTAGGATTAGGGTTTCATATTAATTAATTAAACTCTTTTAATTAATTAGGCTTCCCAATCCTATTGGAAATAATAAAACTTTTTTAATATATATATATGAGAGTATCTTATTAATTAATTTCTAAACTCCTTTAGGAATTAAATAATAATATTAATAGTAATAATAATAATAAGAATCCTCTTATTAATTTATATTTAATATTTCTAAAATATTAAATAATAAATATTAAGCTATTTGATTTATTATATCACCATAGATTAAATTAAATATACTTAACTTATTATTACGATTATGCCATTAGCTTTTTTAATAAATATCCTTCCTTTTATGGTGTGACCCTTTAGGTTCTTCATATTAAACCGGTTGTGAATAAATCAATTAGAACAATTTTAATCTTATTTAAATAAATAAATTAAAATAATAATTTATTTAAATAAATAATATTTATTCTAGAATAAGGGTAAGCCCCCTTAGCGATCAACGACTTTCCAAATAATATAGATTTTAACATTAATCATAAAAGAACCTTTGTGTAAATAGTTACCGTACAATTCAATCCTTCCCACCATACAATGTTCCAATTAAATGTAAGATATGGAATTACTGTTAAGTCTTATTTTATTTAATTATATGTATTTCGATTCTAAAATGCACAAATCTAAATAATGCAAAATAAAAACTCCTTTCTAATTCCATTCCACCTTGGCCAAGGATTCTTGAGTTGTCATTTATCGAATCACATAAGACATTTCTTTTTTATTTTGCTAGAAGTAGTAGATTCTTTATTGATCATTTATTATCTTCATATATAATTTATTACACCCAAGCATACCCTTTGATATACCCTAAGGGTCTTAAGGGACATGTCAAAGTATAACTTATCATACATAAGATACTATATAAATCTCAAGTCTAAGGATCACTTGTACTAAGAATTCCTATTGACAGATAAGTAAAAATCCATTAGGTATTTCTTAGCGAGCCACGTTCAGTGAACTTATTCTCCAATAAGCACCTACATATTTGCTTTAGTGTCTCCACACAAATGATCATGAGATTAATCATCCTCATCTAATGAGCAAGCAACGTATGTACCAATCTATCCGGATTCACTAATCCCCTTTTTAGTAATCCAATGATTGGGAACTATTTTAGTTTTAAGCTATCTAAGAATTTAGATCTCATTAGCATGATCATCATCATGATTCTAAAAGCATTGCTTAAAACTATGGGTTTATCACATATTATAAAAATAACACCATGTAGATAAATAAATTATGACGCCCCCATAATAGGTTCACACAACCCATTCTGAGTTGCCAAATACATGGTATAGAATCCAAATACAAATATTTTTATATCAAACGGTCGTGCAAAATACGACCACACAAACTGTGAGCTTCAATACAGATCATATATAATACGAAAATATAAATGCTCAAATAAATCCTCATTACAATTATTATCACACTATTTTACAAATAGTGAGGACTACTATAGCATTATCTCGAACCATCACTCCATTCTCCGGCTAGTCCCAGCTATATTCTCATTTCTTGAAGAGAACAATGAAAGAAAAGGGTAAGCTCAACTAGCCTAGTAAAAAATATTATGACTAAGATAATGAAGAATAGATTATCTTTAGCTTTTAACAAATCAGATAAAATATAATGGACAACAAGTTTTAAATCAACAACTGCAGCGAAAATAGCAATCCATTAGGAGAGTTAAGTAGAGCATGATGTCTACTATTTTTTATGATTTAAAAGTCCATCATCAATATTTTATCTATGTAACATCAATCAATAAATATTTCAATTCAATAATTTATCTTTGCACTACGGGCCAAAGATATTCATTTGTACCACCAGTGGTCATGATCATGCCAAACACTTGTTCATCTTTACGGGTCAAAGATATTTATAAATTAACAGTTTATCTTTGCACTACTGGCCAAATATATTCATTAATCACTAGTTCATCTTTGCACTACGGGCCAAAGATAACTTTCACCATAATTTAGGACCGAGGATGATGAAAAATGATATAAAGAACGAATCAAGTGAGATCAAGGACAAATATTAGAGATTTATAATTTAATTTATCCAAGTTCAAGAATATTCAAATTTTCAATATAATAATCAATTGTGGTGCAAAATTCAAAAATGATATTCATATATCAAAAATAATTTGGAGATAAAAAAATTAATTTTTATCGTGAATAGTACCGTATGAATAGTACCTCGACATAAAAATATTAAAATTTGATAAAAAGTTCAAACCAATATTCCGGCGAAATGATATTAGATGAAGCGCAAAACTCAAAGAATTTTGAATTATTTCAGGAATTATAGAAGCAATACTTACCATAGTAAGTTTAAATTTAGGAATATGAAATGAAATAATATCATTTTTGTCGACGTCGAAAAAAAATCCGCTGGTCGGGTCACAACCTGAAACTTTTATCTCTTCCTAAGTTATCTTTACTGTAACGAATGAGAATTTTATATATTGATTTTAAATATTTATTGAATTTAATAAATATTTAACTTATTTATTTATTGAGTTAAATAAATAATTTATGTGATTGATGTGGAGTAATTTAATTAAGTGTAATATATTAATTAATTAAATATTTAATATTTAATTTAATTGATGTGTAATAATTTTATGGTATAGTTCTAATTTAATTGAGATAATTAAATTAGATGAAGTCTATGTGATAATTGTTACATGAAATTATAATTAGCGAGTAATTATAATTATTATAAGATAATTTATATGTGAGTAATTGATGTTAGCCTTTATTAATTAAATTAGAATGTTAAAGAGTTAAATGATTAAAGTGTGACATTAAAAATGTGTTAAAGGATTTATTAAAAGAATAAAAAGAGTTTTAAATTAGTTTACCAAACAATACCCTTAAAACTGTTTTTAAAGGGTTTTGCCAAACGAGGCCCTTGCACCTATTTAAAATCCGTTTTGCCAAACGGAGTTTGAAAATAATATGTTTTTACCAAACAAAGCCTTAAGACTTTTGATTTTCAAAAACTTTTAACCTATGTAATTATTATGGGATTTATTATGTACATATATATATTGTAAGTTACATATATTGTATATATGTTATATATATATTATATCTATAATATAAGTTAGTTTAGAAAAGAGTTAGAAGAGTTAGTCAGTTAGAGAAAACAAAGAAAAAACCGAGAAAAGATAGAGAGAAAAAGAAGAAGACTTTGAGAAATCCAAAGGAAAGCTAAACATCATCACCATCTTCTTCTTCCAACCACTAATCAAAGGGGTATAAATTCTAATCCTTGTAGTTAGAAATATTGTTTTGATGTTCTTCATAATGCTATTCTCTATAAATATGAAATTTCATAGAAATTGTATGATCATGGTGTGTATATATATATATATATATATATATATATATATATATTATGTTTATAACATGTGTATGTAGGATTTGTATGCTTATCTAAGTTGTTAATTCATGCATATAGGATGAACATGAGGGATTCATGTTCATCAAAAAGTCACAGCAATGTATTTCTGAATATATATATATATATATATATATGTATAGTTTTCTTGTATAAATCAAAATTTCATGTTTGATCGTTAATTGTTGTTTAGATGAATTATAGATGATGATAGCATGTTTAGAAACTAATTGGCTATAGTTGAAATTGTGTGAATTGGTTTAAAAACAAAAGTACAGTGTTCAATTTCATCAAGAACACTTATCAATGACTTTTCTTCAAAAATAATGAAATTGAGAGCTTTAAATTATGTGTTTTGATGAATTAATGTGTTAAGACATGTTAGAAGCTTTAATATTTTATTTCTGTAAAGCTTTATATGAATTGTGTTGACTGGAATTGGAATTTGATGTGAAAAAATAAGCCAAATTAGTTTTTTCTCTGCACAGTTCGCGAATCAGTCTGTCGTCACTGAAGGGGGCCCGCCTCGACGGGCCTATCAAGCCTATACACTCGCCCTGACGGGGGGGGGGGGGGGGGGTGGGGTTGCAGAAAGAAAAAAATATTTGTTATTTTTGTATTTTGTTTGTAGCATGAAAAGTTAATCTAATGTGATAAATTGATGACATGTTAGGCATACATTAAAATGCTAAATGAGTAGTAATGTATTTTATTAATAAAATATAATATGTGATTATAATTTGAGTAATTATAATTAAAGTAAAGGTTTAATTTAAATTATAATTTATTAAATTATAATGAATATAGTTTGATTATTTTTAATCAAAGTAAATGTTAATTTAAATTATAATATGCTTAATTATAATTTAATAAATGCATGTTGATTAATTATAAATTATAATTTATTTAATTATAATTTAATTAATGTATGATGTAATTATAATTTGATTAATTATAATTGAAGTGAACGTTTAAATTGAATTATAATTTGTTTAATTATAATTTAATTAATATGAAATTCATAATTATTATTTGATTAATTATGTGAATGTGTAATTATGTGGTGTGATTAATTATGTGATAATTAATTATTAACTTGATAATTATAAAAGAATTAGTTAACTTAGATGGGTTAACTAATTATGTGAATTAGTTACGTGTTAACTAATTTAGATTATTATGGGTATATATATATATGTGTAGGAAGTGTTAAAGAACGTGAGTTGTAACTGTAGCTTGCGCTTGAGGCAAGTTTTCTAAACTCAAACTTGTTATTATTATATAAATGTTTTAAATTCAAATATTTATTGAGATTGTCCTTTTATTTTTGCAATGGACAAGTACTTAATTAAAGTTCATGATTTAATTAATGTGATCTTGACTTAATTGTTCAAGTAAGTTCTATCTTATCTTTCATATGCTTTAAGTTTAAATTCTAAAGCATAAGTTATTTCATAATTCGTTATTATTAAATTATTCTTGATTATTGTGAGTCGATTCAACTACTCTGTTGTCCGATTTATATGATGACAATTAACGCGCAAGTATACGCGGTCAACAAGTAATAAAGTGTAAGTACATATATCGTTCCCACGAGTAATTAACATATAAAAGGTCGCCAGAGCACTAGCACATAATCATTTCAGTCTTATTTAAACGGGCGGTGAAGAGTTGGAATTAAAACTAAGTTAACTAGACAAGGAATTAAACTTTAACTAATTGATCCTAGAGTAAAATCAGGTAATGAAGATAAGAGATTATAATTTCTCCTAATGATTCGTCTAAGTCAATAAACTTTCAATTAAGTCAAATTAATCATTACAGTTGCTAGCCATCAGAACTGCAATGTGCTTTTGGTAGCTTCCCATCATGAGAGGACTCGAATTTAAACTACCTAGCACATGATTAGTATATGAATTCCCCGTCTTGAAGGTCGGGGAGCTAGGCACCGCTTCCGTTGTGTGTGTAAAATGATCGGGGCACTGAGGCATAGACCACACAACGGGTTCTTCTTCTATTCTCTCTTCTTCTGACCACTATGGTTTCAAGAATGCAGACTCTCTCATATCGTTGAGATCCGTATCTGTGATGTGGCTACTAAGGGGGCAAGGGTGTGCAAACTTCACTGGCTTTTCCAATTTAGGCTGAGAAATCACTTGGGGTATTGTCACGGTTGGTTCATACTTTTCCACATCCCCAAACGTCTCTTCTATATCCATTGCCTTCTGTTCGTCCAGTTGTAAGTGCACGTCAGGCTCTCCATCAGTTTCTGCATCCATGTCATAGCACCAATCTTTCTGGGGATCATAACTCACGGCTTCAAACATTTGACGCATTGGACTTTGAAGATCTTGAGCTTCGGCTTCTCGCTCAATCACCTCCTCATTCCTTAAAGCTGTGCTAATCTGCTCCACCCAAATCTGAAGATCCTCAATCGACTCCTCTCGCTCAATCAAGATCTCCTTTTTTGATTCATCCTCAAAATCCATGTACTGAATCTCCCTGGAATTCTGAGGTCCTTTGCTCACGACATCTACTACTTGAGAGAGTTGATTCTGAAGATTCTGAGTCTGTATCCCTTGCTCAATTAACTCCTCTTTCATCAACGCCATACTAATCTGATTTGCCCAATACTGAAGATTCTCGATTGACCGTGATTGATCAATTAAGGTATCTCTTAATGATGCTATGTCACCTCCTTCCTCCATGCTTGCCTTTTCTGTGTCATCCTCAAAATCCATGTATTGAGGCTCATAAGCTGGAGTCTGGAAGGTGCATTATGGTGCGTATATTGGACTTGGCTCATATTAGTGGTCTTGATAATAGCTTCCTGAAGGCTCTGGGTGATACCCCCAATCCTGCTGATAATTGGGATAAGGCTCATTGTAGGAGTACTCACCCCCATACTGCTCCTATCCATAACTGATAGGCTCCTGATGGCTCATGTAGTTCCCAGCACCATAACCATAAGTAACTGCCGGTTCTCGACTCTGTTGGGCTGAAACAGTATCCCACTTCCTCGAGAGAACCTCTAGTTGTGCTGAAAGTGAAGCAATTGGGTCGCTGCCATCATTCCCTATTTCCCTTGGTTGCTCTTGCCTTGTGCAACACCATGGATAGAAATTAAGATCCATTGTTCATAAAAAGAGAATATACGAAGAGAATTAAACAAAAATAAAAATTGTTTAAAGTAAGACTAATTTGATTGAAACTAATGTTGGCAAACGATTATCCAATTAATTTCCCGGCAACGGCGCCAAAAACTTGTTGTCCAATTTATATGATGACAATTAACGCGCAAGTATACGCGGTAAACAAGTAATAAAGTGTAAGTATAGATATCGTTCCTATGAGAAATTAACAGAAACAAGGTCGCCAAAGCACTAGCACATAATTATTTCAGTCTTATTAAAACGGGCGGTGAAAAGTTGGAATTAAAACTAAGTTAACTAGACAAGGAATTAAACTTTAACTAATTGATGTAAAATTAGGTAATGAAGATAAGAGATTCTAATTTCCTCTAATGATTCATCTAAGTTAATAAACTTCTAATTAAGTCAAATTAATCATTACAGTTGTTAGCCGAGAACACGAAAGTGAGAGAAGGCCATCTTTCGATGCACCTAATCTATATCACGTGCAATCCACAGATGATAGAACGCATGTGAACACCCACATTATCTAAACCCCTATATGTCTATGGTGTTTACAAATAAATAGGATTTAAGTTTAAGTTGTCTATTGACTACGAGCGACGCTTTGGTATATGTCTATCCTAAGCACAAATCATACGTCCAACGTCATATGACCATACAATCGCCCGCTATCGCGATTAGATCTAAACCTACACTTCATTTTTCAATCCCACATAGGTTATCACAGTAATTGGTCGCGACTCAATTAAGAAAATAAAGCATATATCGCAATAGACAAACACATAGCAATCAAATAAGACCATCATGGAAGGAATATCAAATTAAACTACTCATTAGGTTCCATTGAAACCTCAAAATATGATTTAAATCATAGACAACTCGAATATATTATCCACAAGTAGATTATACATTATCCAAATACAAATTGAATACAAGGAGAGTTAAGAGATAGAAATTTCAAATCTTTGTTCTTTCTCCAAGTGTGGATCTTCAATGTCAATCTCTCACTTCAATCTTCTTCTCTAATCTAACCCTAGAATCTAACTAACTAACTAAACCCTAATCTAACACTAATATACTCCTAATCTAGACAAGGAATTGAAAGAGAAGGAAAAGAGAAACTATGGCTTAGGGCCAAATATTACTCCCTAATGGAGATACCGAGCAAATGAGGGCAAAAGCCCTAATATAAGCCTTCTCCCGATCTGCTAAGTCAAAAGTTAGACTTGGTCAAGTTAGGAGTCGGCGCGGGCGCGCGGCTGTTATGCTTGGACCCGGCACAGCCGCGCGGGCCTTGACTTGCTGCTGGTGCAGGGCTTCTTCTGCTGCTGTTTGGTTTCCGCTTCCTTGCACACTTGGGCATTGTTGCACTTCATTCCCCCATTCCAATGCTTTACTTCATGCATTTCCATGTCCTCATTCCATTCTTGCTTCATTTGTCATCATTATGTCCTTTTAAGCTCAATTCTCCCTCGGAGAGTTCCTAAACATGCAAATCACAAAAGCAAGCAAAAACGCATTAAACGCACAACGATACTTGAGTTTACGCAACAGAACAAGATGGAAAAGATATGAATAAGTGGTCATAAAAACCACTTATCATACTCCTTAGTTAATGGTAGTTGGAACTCCAAATTTTCTTTTAGGTATCCAAATCAAACTTTCTTTGGTGCGGACTTGTATCAAATACTGAGATGAATAACCCTATTTATTAAGGGAGGTTACTATGTGAAAGCGTTAAATGTTTGTGCACAATACATGGTACGAAGGGCTGATCCCCCTAAGTACGAGTTAAGAGTCCATAGTCTACATGACTGTTAAATATAAATGTTTATAACCTAGGACAAAGTTCAAGGTCTTACGACTCTCAGATGATTTCAATATTCGAAATTCAAAATATTGAAGAAAGAATTATTGTTCAATTCTTTATGAAAGAAAAGTTATTCAAATCTATTGAAACTATTCAGTTATGTTATATTATTGATATTTCTAGTGAGCTTTCGTTTGCACACTCTTGCAATTTAAATAACCGTTGCAGCTAAAGTTGAAAGTGTTGACGCTCCGTCAACTAGTAAGGGCAATGGCAAGCTAAACAAGTGAAGACTTGTTTTATTTGTTAATTATGAATTGTAACAAGACTGGATTACTTTATGTTATGTTTTTATTTTCCGCATTTGATGTTTAAGTTAAGGTTAGATTAAACCCTGGAATATTTTGGAGAAAGTTGTAATCCTTTTTACAAGGAAGATTTTTATTTAATTATAAGGTTGTAATTTATTTTGCATTCCTTATTATTGGGTAGATGTATGTTTTATTTAAAAAGTGAACACCAAATCGTGTGGAAATAAAGTACCCAAATTGGGGGTGTCACAGGTTGGTATCAGAGCTGTAGGTTATGAACCGTAGGTGGGGGAAAAACTTTAGGTAGTAGCCTTATAGGAAGATCGAAAAGATAGTGGTGATAGGTAAAGATAATAAATTACCTTATGTGCTATGTGTTTACATTCTAGTATTCGAAGAGTGTCGACCGATAATCACTTAATAATTAAACTTTAAAATTTTCTTGTCAGGATGACGAACGTTGGAGAGTCCAGTCAGACTAGGGAGGAGTTACCTCAGATGCCAAGGGACGAGGAGCCCCGAGACATCCATGTTGTCTGGGAGCAGTTGGTTAGGAGAGAGCCATCTCCATTGATCACCATAGCTGGTCAGGAGCATGAGCCGACATCTGATCCAGAGGATGAGGATGAGGATGTGTCAGAAGAGGAGGAAGAGGATCCTGAGGTGGAATTCCCACCTTACTCTACTAGTGTTGAGATGTATGAGGCGATCTACGATCGTAATGTGGAGCTTTAGGAACTGGTGGACGAGAGTCGGACTACCATACAACAGCGAGACGAGACCATTGAAGAGCTGGATACTGAGCTAGGAAATGAGAAGTGGGATCTAATTCACACGGAGAGTGATAGAGACGAAGCACGGGCTGAACTAGAGAAGCTGAAACACGACATCCAGGAAGAGTCAACAAAGCGTGCCAGAGCAGAGGAAACAAGCTTGAGGGCTATTCAACGAGCAGAGAGCTGAAGACGAGGTTGAAGCAAAGAGGGCCAAACTGAGAGAAACGGAATACGCTTTCCATACGGCTATAGATAGGGCCCAGGATAGTGTCTTCTAATACCCAGCTCAATTCCAAGGTTTACCATGGTACGTGGTGGATCGCAAAACGGTGTTCTAGGTGATGGAGGAAGAACGCAGAGAGGCTGTGCGACGTCTTAACATGCCTAGACAGTAGAGTTATTATATTATATGTCTCTTTATGTTATAAATAAATGTAAATCCCATAATTTGAGATAATAATGGGATAAGATAATGATGTAATCCTGTAACTTTTTTGGTTCAGGAAAGATGATGTAAATAGCAGAAATGCTATCTATTCTATATTTTTAAGACTATGAATGAATAAAGAAGTTTATTGACGTGTTATGTGTTCAAGTGTGAATAGAGTTAATTTAAAATGTTTAAGTATGAACTTGAATATTTAAGAAATGAGTAAAGGATCTAATAAGAGTATTTCTTAACAGAAAATGCCTCCTAGAAGAAGACCTACACGTCAAAACCCCGAGGGTTCGATGAACAATAAAAAAAAAAAATAATGATGGGCCGAATCCCAATTCGGTTCAGCAGTTGGTGAACCTGCTGACTGGAGCACTTGTAAATCAGCCGCAAGTGCAGGGCACGACTTTTAAAGAGTTTAAGGCAGTAGGACCGCCAGAGTTTTAAGGAATGGGAAAACCCGATAGATGTCTAGACGTGGGTAATGGAGATAGAAAAGGTCTTCGACGTGGCTAGGGTTAGCGAAGACCAGAAAATGGCTTTCGCGGCTTTCATGTTGAAGTCGGATGCTAGTTTCTTGTGGCAAGCCAACAAGACTAGAGAGGGGGATGGAGTGATACCGTGGGAACGTTTTAAAGAAATGTTCTTTGAAATGTACTTCCCCGTTAGCTCGCAGGACCAGATGGAGGTCCAGTTTCTAGAGCTTAAGCAGGGAGGAATGACGGTGTCAGAGTATGTCGCGAAGTTTAACGAGCTGGCCAAGTTCACTACATACCAGGCCAGTACTGATGCTAGGATGGCGAGGAGGTTTGAGCAAGGACTGAAGCCATGGCTCTACAGTAAGGTCTCCATATTCTAGTTGAATACGTTTGCAGCTGTGCTGGAAAAGGCTATACTCGCTGAAGGAGAAAGCGACGCGGTGACCAAATTTAATCAGAAAAAGAAAAAGAAGAATGAGACAGAAAACAAGGCTGGTGGTAGCGGGGCTATGAACCAGTAGAGGAAGTGGAACGACAACACCTCTGCTGGAAGTCAACAGGGAAACCATCAGAAGAAAAAGATTGAAGCATGTGTGACATGTGGAAAGAATCACACTGGAGTGTGCATGAAGGGGAGACGGGTGTGCTTCAATTGTGGTCAGGAAGGCCACATTGCACTGAATTGCCTGAACCCGAAGAAGGGAGCTTGCTACATATGTGGATCCAAGGATCACATGGTCCAAAGTTACCCTAAGAAGCCAGCGGCAGGGTCAGCAGGGAACGGGGGAAATGGGAGAGGTAGCACTTTGGCTATCGCTGCACCATTGTAGGCTGTTCGACCCACTGCTCGAACATTCAACATGACGGTGCAGGATGCTGTGCAGTTAGAGGATGTGGTGTCAGGTATTATTTCGGTCAATAGTATAAATACTTATGTATTATTTAATTCGGGTGCTACTTGTTTATTCATATCTGATGAATTTGCTAAGACCCTAGACTTACCTAAAGAGGAATTAGTTTATTCCTTGCACATAGAGATTGCTAATAGGGAGGTTATTCCTGTCAGGTTTGTATATAAGAACTGTATATTGGACATTAAGGGTCAAGTATTGAGGGTAGATTTGGTTCCGATAAAACTTGGGGAATTTGATGTGATTTTGGGTATGGATTAGTTGTTCAACCATGGGGCGATAATCGATTGTCAGAAGAAGTCGGTAAACCTTACGACTCCGTCAAAGTTGGTATTTTATGGTAGCAAATCGCCTAGACAAGCAAGTTGTCTGACAATTATGCAAGCCAAGAAACTTTTGACGCAAGGCTGTGTAGGATATCTAGCCTACATAGTAGATACTCGTAAGGAAAGCCCGAAGGTAGAGGAGATATCAGTGGTTAGGGAGTTTGTAGATGTATTTCCGGACGATTTACCAGGACTTTTGCCAAACAGGGAGATAGAGTTCGTGATCGACTTAGCGCCAGAAACTGCTCTAATTTTGAAATCTCCATACCGAATGGCTCCTGTCGAGATGAAGGAACTACTGGTTCATATGCAAGAACTGCTGGACAAGAAGTATATTCAGTCAAGCGTTTCACCGTGGGGAGCACCAATTTTGTTCGTCAAGAAAAAGGTTAGATCGATGCTGCTTTGCATTGATTATAGAGAGTTGAACAAAGTTACGATCAAGAATAGGTATCCTTTAGCTAGGATCGATGACTTGTTCGATCAACTGAAGGGTGCTAGATACTTTGAGAAGTGGGTATCATCAGTTGAAGGTAAGAAGAGAAGATATACCGAAGACGGCTTTTAGAACTCGGTATGGTTATTACGAGTTCTTGGTGATGTCATTTGGTCTAACGAATGCCCCAGCTGTATTTATGGACTTAATGAATAAAGTGTTTAAGCCATTCCTAGATAAGTTCGTAGTGGTGTTCATAGATGACATCCTGGTTTATTCCAAAACTGAGGAGGAACACACTGAACACTTAAGGCTGACCTCAGAATCAATGAGACAAGAGAAGCTTTATGCGAAATTCTCAAAATGCAAATTCTGGTTGGAACGTGTGCAATTTCTTGGCCACGTGATCGACAAGGATGGGATTTTGGCAGATCCATCAAAGGTTGAGGCTGTAATGAATTGGGATCAGTCGAAGACGCCGTCTGAAGTGAGGAGTTTCTTGGGATTGGCGGGTTATTACCGTAGATTTATTCAAGACTTTTCCAAGATCGCAACTCCGTTGACGAATTTGACTCGTAAAATAGTTAATTTTTTTTGGACGAAAAAGTGTGAGGAGAGTTTACAGGAACTGAAGAAGAGGTTGAGTGCAGCGATTGTGTTGTCTTTATCGGATAGTACGGGAAATTTCGTGGTATATAGTGACGCCTCACATAATGGATTAGGCTGCGTGCTGATGCAGAGTGGCAAAGTTATTGCCTACGCATCACATCAGCTGAAGGATTACGAGAAAGGGTATCCAACTCATGATTTAGAATTGGTGGCAGTAGTGTTTGCTCTAAAGATTTGGAGACACTGCCTATATGGAGAAAAGTGTGAGATATACACAGATCACAAGAGTCTGAAGTACATCTTTACACAAAAAGATTTAAACATGCGCCACAGGAGATGGTTGGAACTGATCAAGAACTACGACTGCGAGATACTTTACCATCCGGGTAAAGCTAACGTGGTTGCCGACGCTTTAAGCAGAAAAGGTCGGGAGAAGCTAAATATGTTAACTGATCAGGAGCAGTTGATAAAAAAAATGGCTGGATTGGAACTGGAAGTGAAGTATCCGAAAGAATCGGATGAGATGTTGTTTCAAGTAGCTACTGGTTCTACGCTGGTAGACAAAGTGAAAGAAGCACAACTTCACGATGAAGAATGCGAAAAGATTCAGAAGAGAATAGCTGATGGTGAAGAGCTCAAGTTCAAGATCGATAACGAAGGACTGTTACAATTTGAAGGAAGAATCTAGGTACCTCCAGTACCAGAAGTTAAGGAGGAGATTTGGAGCGAATCTCACAGTACAAGATATTCGATTCACCCTGGGAGTACGAAGATGTACCAGAATCTCAAGCACCATTTTTGGTGGCCGAATAAGAAGAGGGACGTTGATGAATGAATGGCGAAGTTTCTAACGTGCCAGAAAGTCAAAGCAGAACACCAGAGACCAAGTGGAATGCTACAACCATTAGAAATTCCAGAATGGAAGTGGGAATATATCACAATGGATTTCGTGGTTGGCCTTCCAGCAACTCAGAAGGGTTTTGATGCGATATGGGTTATAATAGATCGACTGACGAAGTCAGCCCATTTCCTACCGATCAAGATTAAGTTCAACTTGGATCAGTTAGCGAAACTCTATGTGAAGGAAATTATTTCTCGGCACGGTGTTTCGGTGTCGATTATGTTCGACAGAGATATGCATTTTACGTCAAATTTTTGGAAGAGACTACAAGAGTGCTTGGGAACGCAATTGCGAATGAGTACGGCGTACCATCCTTAGACTGATGGCCAGAGCGAGAGAACGATTCAGACGCTAGAGGATATGCTGAGAGCTTGCGTTATGGACTTCAAAGGAAGCTGGGATGATCATCTACCGTTGGTGGAGTTTGGCTACAACAATAGTTACCACGTAAGTATTGGCATGCCGCCTTACGAAGCGTTATACCGCAGAAAATGCAGGACCCCATTGTGTTGGGATGAGGTCGGTGAACCTCAACTGTTGGGACTGGAACTGGTACAACAAACTGCTGAAATCGTGAAGCTGATTAGAACGAGATTGGTTGCTGCTCAAGACAGACAGAAGAAGTATGCCGATCAACATCGACATAATTGAGAATTTTTACCAGGAAGCTTCGTTTTCCTGAAGGTATCTCCCTGGAAGGGGAAGATTCGATTCGGTAAGAAGGGGAAGTTGAGTCCCCGATTTATTGGACCTTATGAGATACTGCGAATGGTGGGCAAAGTGGCTTACAAGGTTGCGTTACCTCCGGAGCTAGATAATATACACAACGTATTTCACATTTTTGTGTTGCGATCGTACAGACACGACTACAAGCATGTAATAGAATACGAGCCTTTACAATTTGATAAAGACTTAACATATGAAGAAGTGCCTATTCAAATAGTTGATAGAAAGGAACAAGTACTTAGAAATAAAGTGATACCTTCTGATAAGGTAATCTGGAGGAACCACAGTGCTGAAGAAGCTACGTGGGAACTCGAAGATGTTATGATAAAGACGTATCCCCAATTATTTGCTTAATTAATTGTGTAAATTCTTGTACACCGATTCTGGGGATAGAATCCTTTTAAGGGGGGAAGAAAGTAATATATAAGATTTTTTTTTGTTGTGATTCTGGGGACAGAATTCTTTTAAGGAGGGAAGATTGTAACGAATGAGAATTTTATATATTGATTTTAAATATTTATTGAATTTAATAAATATTTAATTGATTTATTTTTTGAGTTAAATAAATAATTTATGTGATTATTGTGGAGTAATTTAATTAAGTGTAATATATTAATTAAATGAATATTTAATATTTAATTTAATTAATGTGTAATGATTTTATGGTATAATTCTAATTTAATTGAGATAATTAAATTAGATGAAGTCTATGTGATAATTGTTACATAAAATTATAATTAGCGAGTAATTATAATTGTTATGAGACAATTTGTATGTGATTAATTGATGTTAGCTTTTATTAATTAAATTAGAATGTTAAAGATTTAATTGATTACAGTGTGACATTAAAAATGTGTTAAAGGATTTATTAAAAGAAGAAAAAGGATTTTAAATTAGTTTTACCAAACAAGGCCCTTAAAACTGTTTTTAAAGGGTTTTGCCAAACGAGGCCCTTGCACCTGTTTAAAATCCGTTTTGCCAAACGAGGCCTTAACTATTTAAAAAGCTAGTTTTGAAAATAATCTGTTTTTACCAAACAAAGCCTTAAGGCTTTTGATTTTCATAAACTTTTAACCTATGTAATTATTATAGGATTTATTATGTACATAAATATATTGTAAAATACATATATTGTATGTATGTTATATGTATATTATATCTATAATATATGTTAGTTTAGAAAAGAGTTAGAAGAGTTAGTCAGTTAGAGAAAACAAAGAAAAAATAGAGAAAAGATAGAGAGAAAAAGAAGAAGACTTTGAGAAATCCAAAGGAAAGCTAAACACCATCACCATCTTCTTCTTCCAATCACTAATCAAAGGGGTATAAATTCTAATCTTTGTAGTTAGAAATATTGTTTTGATGTTCTTCATAATGTTATTCTCTATAAACATAAAATTTCATAGAAATTGTATGATCATGGTGTATATACATATATTATGTTTATAACATGTGTATGTAGGATTTGTATGCTTATCTAAGTTGTTAATTCATGTATATAGGATGAACATGAGGGATTCATGTTCTTCAAAAAGTCACAGCAATGTATTTTTGAAAATATATATATAATTTTCTTGTAAAAATCAAATATTCATGTTTGATCATTAATTTTTGTTTAGATTAATTGTAGATGATGATAGCATATTTAGAAACTAATTGGCTATGCTTGAAATTGTGTGAATTGGTTTAAAAACAAAAGTACAGTGTTCAATTTCATCAAAAACACTTATCAATGGCTTTTCTTCAAAAATCATGAAATTGAGAGCTTTAAATTATATGTTTTGATGATTCAATGTGTTAAGACATGCTAGAAGCTTTAAAATTTTATTTTTGTAAAGCTTTATATGAATTGTTTCAACTGACATTGGAATTTGGTGTGAAGAAATAAGCCAAATTAACTTTTTCTCACCACAGTTCATGAACCAGTCTGCCGTTGCTGCAGGGGGCCCGCCCCGACAGGCCTATCAAGCCTATAACACCAGCCCCGACTGGGGGGGGGGGGGTTGAAGAAAGGATTTTTTTTTTGTTATTTTTGTATTTTGTTTGTAGCATGAAAAGTTAATCTAATATGATAAATTGATGACATGTTAGGCATACATTAAAATGCTAAATGAGTAGTAATGTATTTTATTAATAAAATATAATATGTGATTATAATTTGAGTAATTATAATTAAAATAAAAGTTTAATTTAAATTATAATTTGTTAAATTATAATGAATATAGTTTAATTATTTTTAATCAAAGTAAATGTTAATTTAAATTATAATATGCTTAATTATAATTTAATAAATGCATGTTGATTAATTATAAATTATAATTTGTGTATTTATAATTTAATTAATATATGATGTAATTATAATTTGATTAATTATAGTTGAAGTGAATGTTTAAATTGAATTATAATTTGTTTAGTTATAATTTAATTAATATGAAGTACATAATTATTATTTGATTAATTATGTGAATATGTAATTTTGTGGTGTGATTAATTATGTGACAATTAATTATTAACTTGATAATTATAAAAGAATGAGTTAACTTAGATGGGTTAACTAATTATGTGAATTAGTTACGTGTTAACTAGTTTAGATTATTATGGATAAATATATATGTGTAGGAAGTGTTAAAGAATGTGAGTTGTAACTGTAGTTTGGGCTTGAGGCATGTTTTCTAAACTCAAACTTGTTATTATTATACAAGTGCTTTAAATTCAAATATTTATTGAGATTGTCCTTTTATTTCTGCAATGGACAAGTACTTATTTCAAGTTCATGATTTAATTAAAGTGACCTTGACTTAATTATTCAAGTAAGGTCTATCTTATCTTTCGTATGCTTTAAGTATAAATTCTAAAGCATAAGTTATTTCATAATTCGTTATTTTTGAATTATTCTTGATTATTGTGAGTCAATTCAACTACTCCTTAGTTGATGGTAGTTGGAACTCCAAATTTCCTTTTAGCTATCCAAACCAAACTTTCTTTGGTGCGGACTTGTATCAAATATTGAGATGAACAACCCTGTTTATTAGGGAAGGTTACTATGCAAAAGCGTTAAAAATTTATGCACAATACATAGTATGAAGGACTGATCCCCCTAAGTACGAGTTAAGAGTCCATAGTGTACATTACTGTTAAAGATTTTAAATATAAATGTTTATAACGTAGGATAAAGTTCAAGGTCTTATGACCCTCAGATGATTTCAATAATCAAAATTCTTAATATTAAAGAAAGAATTATTGTTCAATTCTTTATGAAAGAAAAGTTATTCAAATCTATTGAAACTATTCAGTTATGTTATATTATTGATATTTCTAGTGAGTTTTTATTTGCTCACTCTTGCAATTTAAATAACCAATGCAGCTAAAGTTGAAAGTGTTGACGCTCCGTCAACTAGTAAGGGGAAAGACAAGCTGAACAAGTGAAGACTTATTTTATTTGTTAATTATGAATTGTAAGAAGACTGGATTACTTTATGTTATATTTTTATTTTTTGCATTTAATGTTTAAGTTAAGGTTAGATTAAACCCTGAGATATTTTGGACAAAGTTGTAATCCTTTTTACAAGGAAGATTTTTATTTAATTATAAGGTTGTAATTTATTTTCTATTCCTTATTATTGGGTAAATGTATGTTTTATTTAGAAAATTAACACCTAATCGTGCGAAAACGAAGTACCCGGATTTGGGGGTGTCACATCTACCCTCACTCTTTTTATTGCAAAAAAGGTTTTGAAGGATTTTTTAGGAAAAAGGCCAACATTTATCATGTCGACAATTGAACGTTTACAGAGTCGCCAGTTGGTAGATTTGAAATGGTTGTACCAACTCAACCGAATTTTATTTTAAAGAGCCCCAATTGCTGGACACTGTCTAAACTTGATCTTTGAAAACAAAGTTTGAGTTCGGGGGCTTGGTTAAATGTGGGGAAGGTGTTTGGCACCCCACAACTCTTCGTGTAAACACGGTACCACATCTTTTTAATATTTTTCTTTAAAAACTGAAGTGTGTGTGTATGTTGTTTGAAAATTGGGCCTATGTTTGATTGATTGAAAGCAAGGAAGTGCTTCGTTGAGCCTATATACGAAGGGTTTCATTTAATTTACAAAAGTTTTGGATTTAATTTGTAAAAGTATTTGATTTGATTTGCAAAAGCTTTTCTTTTTGTATGAAGTGATATTTTAAAAGTAGTTTATCAAACCCCTACACTAACATAGGAATTGAAGCATATCGGTACTTTCAATTATATCTTTTCAGCCTTTTTCTCAATTTGAATGGTGATTGTTGGGCTGCGAAGCATCCTCGACCACAACAAATATACAAGTGTCGGCCTCCTCATGGGCATGATAGCTATTGGAGGGACTCTGACACGACAAACCATTATTCTCATTATATTGAGACCTTAAATTCGGATAACCGTTTTATGGTCTTTTACATGTACATTTTTACAGAAAAATGGCAGGGTACATTCGTAAAGTAGAGTTTGTCCATCGTAGGAATCAGAGTCTGATCAGTTTGATCATGAATCCCACGATTCCTAGGCTCAGATATGAGTAGCGAAAAACCTGCATAGTTCAAATTTGTACAGAAATAAATATATATCCCAATATTGCCAGAACCGAGGATTTATTCAGTAAATCCGGGTTCACACAGCCGAAGCGTCTCGTTCCCACTAGATTGCGATCTAAGGGACGCGAGGTTGCTTTTGTGACTGAAAAATGCCGATTCATATCAAATGAATATTTAAAGCATCAATTTAATACAAAGCAAGTAAAGCAATATATATACACAATTATATATATGAAAGCTGTAAATGGGCGATGGGTTTTCACACTGGTGCCCGAACTTGAATTGAAATATATATATATAGATATATATATATATATATATATATTTATAAAAGCTGTATAAAAGCTACAGAATGATCCAAGCTGGACAGAATTAAAATATATATAGAAAAATAGTAAAAAGGGCGATGGGTTTTCAGCTTCTGCCCGGACTAGAATTGAAATATATATATATATATATATATATATATATATTTATATTGACAGAAAAGTAGTCAACTAAGACTGGAAAGAGAACCCAGTGGTGGTGAAGGCTGCTTATATATGCATATTTATATATAAAAGCAGTAAAAAGGACACAGAATAATCCAGGCCGAACAAAAATGTAAATGTACAGAAAAGTAGTTAACCAGGGACTGGGAAGATAACCCAGTGATGGTAAAGCGTGCAAAAAGTAGTATAAAGGCCACAGAATAATTCAGGTCGGACTGAAATATATAAATATATATATATATATATACATATATATTGACAGAAACGTAGTCAATCAAGACTGGGAAGAGAACCCAGTGGTGGTGAAAGCTGCTTATATATGCATATATATATATATATATATATATAAAAGTAGTAAACTACCTCGGATATGACATCCGGGCTAGACAGAATTGAAAAGTTAGTATATATATAGTTAAATAAACATAAAAAAAGACAAACCCAGACTAGGAAGATAACCCAGTCCAGCAAAGTTGCTTAAAACGAAGGTGCTAGTGCACTGAAGCTGTTAGAGCTGACGGATCATCAATCCGAGTTGTAAAAATACCAGAAAACGCAGTTATGTACAAAAATATACCAATTTTTTGACAAAAACGGCCACGGAACTAAGTTCCGGGCATATTTAGAAAACGAAACTTAACGTGCAAGTGTATAAAAGTACGAAGAAGTAATATAAACTTGCTGATCGTAAAAATACTCCAATAGACAGCTACACGGGCTTTTTGCCAAATCGTAGGCTCTAAATGTCCAAATCTACCGGTTATTTTCTGATATGTGGTAGTATGTGGGTATATCTACGTGTTAGAGTGAAAAAATTTGGGTTTAGAAAATTTGAAAAAGTTAGATAATTAAACGGGCAGAGGTTCGTTGCGTTTTAGAATTCTTGAAAATGAGGGGGGTCACCTCATATATATAGGTCTGGGAGCCTCTGCTCTACCTGTTGCTATCTTAGGTAGAGGTACGGCTCTCCTGGTGGGGCCCACATCTCCAGTTGAGTCATCTCAAAGTACGTGCACTCCGAGCAACGCGAGGTCAAAGTCGAAACTTTCTAACTTTTGATCGGAGCATCCGTTTGAGGCGTGTTATACCTTTACGAAAAGCCCTCGCCGAGAGTGTCACAATGACATGGGATAGAACATTTTTTGGGTCCAATAAGACGGGTTCATAACCAGGTCTTCGTTTTCCTATAGTTTATCCGTTGAGCTGTCTTGCGCTGTTTGCACTCGGGATCGTCGTTATGGTTTGTTCTGACCTTGGTGGCATCAATTCTTCTTGAGCTTGATTGAATCATCTTAAAGTTGGTAAAATGACCATTTTTCCCATCCCGGGGTTACCTTCAGTATTGGCATGGCCTTTGGTTGACTTTCGGGGGTTGTTTCCAAGACTTGAATCCCATTCAAGTATGTTTGTCCTCATTGTTATCTCTGAGGCTGAGTTGGTTATTCCAAGTTTGCCTCTGGAGATGTTGTGGAGCTTTAGGCTCATTCCCAAAGTTGACTTGACTTCCCAGGGTGAGACCGGGGCTAACCTGTACCTCCTGAGTTGAGACCGGGGTTGAACTGATGGCCCAATATTGAGATAGGGGTTGATTTGATGGCCCAATATTGAGATCGGGGTTGATCTGACGACCCGATTAGAGATCAGGGTTAATTTGATGGCCCGATATTGAGATCGGGGTTGATTTGACGGCTCGATTAGAGATCGGGGTTGATTTGATGGACGGTTTTGCCCTCCTACAGTGTTAATAACAGGAAAGGAAATTTTGAGTGTCTACAGATGCCCCTCTTTATTATGCTCATGCAATGTAATGGAATGAGCAGGGTAAAGATTTCTAGACACTTGAAATACAAAGGCAAAGGGGATGCAATGCAGGATATGGTATGCCATGAGTATCAGATACCTTTGAGGAGGTGGGGTTATCACTGATGGATTACGTTGCTGGGAATAATGTTAATAGGCTACCACGAACTATTTTTCATCATTTTCTACTGGGGATGACGTCACTCATGATAGCCTAGGGCTGACGTTGTCAGACGACTACTGGTAGGGGAACCACTGACATGCTTGTCAGAGATGTGCTATCACAGATTGTTCTCGTCTTGCTTTGCTGGGGATGACGTCCTCTGCGATAGCTTCATTGATTTAGATAGGGGTGATATTATTGATGCTACCTTGATTTGAGGCTAATGGTTTCCCTGTCTGGCGATACTCTTCGCAGGGTTCATTTCCCTTTGGCTGGTGCTGTTGCACATTTCTAAAGGCTCCTCCGCTGGGGACATTTCTCGATTATCGAGTTACCTTAATGGATGCTTCCAATGTCCATCCTGATGAGAGTTTACGCCGTTTTTTTGCAATAGGCGGTTGAATCACCAATTCTTCTTGGTGCTCTTTTTGAGGATGTGTATAACAGATTCCATCATTAGTGATGGGTAACAGTATTGCTTCTGTCACCGGATCCCTTCCGATGCTTCGTTGGGGCTGAGCAAACGGTTAAACTATCTCGGTCGGTACCCAAAACTTTATTGGATTAAAGCCAACGGCTGAATTGAACTCGTTCTGTACCCGAAACTTTGTTGGGTTGAAGCCAATGGCTATATTAAACTCTGTCTGTACCCTCAACTTCGCTGGGGTTGAGCCAACGGCTGAATTGAACTCGGTCTGTACCCGAAACTTCGCTGGGCCTGAACTAACAGCTGAACTGAACTCGGTCTATGCCCAAAACTTTGCTGGGGTTGAACCAACGGCTAAATTAAACTCGGTCTATAACCAAAACTTTATTGGGGCTGAACCAACGGCTGAATTGAACTCGATCTGTACCTAAAACTTTGCTGGGGCTGAACCAACGGCTGAATTGAACTCGGTCTGTACCCGAAACTTTGTTGGGGCTAAACTAACGGCTGAATTGAACTCGGTCTGTACCCAAAACTTTGTTGGGGCTGAACCAACGGCTGAATTGAACTCGTTCTGTACCCGAAATTTCGCTGGGGCTAAACCAACGGCTGAATTGAACTCGGTGTGTGCCCGAGACTTTGAAAGTGTCAGTTTTCGGCAGTTTTGCGTAGTTTTTTGCCAGTTTGCTCGCAGTTTACATCATTGATCCCCAGACATTGCTCTGGGATGAATACCAAGGGTTTCCATAAAGTCCCCCTTTCTGTCAGAATTATGCTGCTTAAACGCAGGATTTCAGGACAAACCGCTCAATTGCGTAGCGATTTTTCTTCAGATTTGACTCGGCATCACATAGAAACTCCATTTTAACCCGAACTGAACCGAGCCCAAGGGAATGGGACCCACCCTGGGGAGCCGCAGGTGGAGGTGCGGCAGTCGCAGGTGGGCCCGCTTCCACCTGGGCTTTATATTGGGCAGCGGGATTTCATTTTTTCAAAGTTCCATTTTGAGTTCCAAACGGATTTCGATCTTCTTTTTCAGATCTACGGAGCTTGGACAGCTGTTTTCTGATTCCGTCAGTTCTTACACATTCAGCGCAGCGCAGGTAACGTTTTACATCCTTTTTTCGCAAGTTTTGACCATTAAAATATGTGAACCACGTAGGGGGCTTTTAGACACACAATGTATGAAAAATGTATGTCTATATGATCTGTTAAAATTTTTTTGACTACAGATATATATATATATATATGTATATATATATATATATATATGCATATCTTACTGTAATGCATGTTTGGATGTAAGAAAATTTAGATTCTGTGACAGTCAAGTTTTTCTCTTTTTGATCAGTTTACTTATCCTTTTTGAGGCCTAGTGAGCCTAGATTTTCAACTAAAAAAATATCCATGGTAATTTGGTTACCATGTGAGGTTATTTTTTATTTTATTTCATAAATATGAACTGTTATTATTTTTGGGAAGGTGTGCTACTGAATGGCCACCTAGTCATGTCTATGTGCATGCGGATAGTTCATTTTATAAAGGAGACTCTAGCAAAAAAATTTCAAAACTCGAGCATTTAATAAACACACAATTTTGACTCTACTGAGGATTTTTGACTGACCCATACACGTTTTAGGACTTAGAGATGCATAGAATACTAATTTAAATTAATAAGCCACAGATTTTAGGCTTACCACACCCTTTTTGAGGTGATTTAGAGACTTTGTACAAGTGATGGATAGTGATAGACCCGGCAATGCCAGCAGAGTCGTTTCAAGCATTAGACGTAAGAGGGCTTCTACTGTTCTTCAGCCACGTTCGGCTAGACCGCCTCGCAGATTGGCAGAGTCGGTGATTCGTCCAGCTCAGGACGAGCCGCTGATTGATATTGATGATGAGCAGGCTACTTTTGTTGCTCCAGCCCCGGCTCAGGCTCCACGTGAGGATGTTCTAGGCATTGTTGTGCCTACACAAGAGCTGCTGGGCGACTTGAGTTGCCATCCTTCGAGATATCTCTACGCCAATGAGGTGACTTGAAGTTTTTCTCTTCTTGGATTCTTTTCTTTCTTTTTCCATTCTCGGGGCACAGGTTTTTGACATGGATTGGTTTTTGATTCAGGTTCCCAGCTTTACGCAGCCTCGAGGGAACTGGTTCAACGTGCATTCTCTGTATCATACTTTGCACGGGGATTATAGGGATATTGTTGATGGCTGGGGGTTCCAAGCTTTCTTCTCCATTCTTCCCCGCCGTTGCCCCTGGGGGTATATGAGGGCTTTGTCTGAGCGCTAGTTCCACCAGACTCAGTTTCTTTATCTGCTGGACTGTGCGGTGATGATGACCCCTATGGACTGGAGGTTCATCATCGACATTGAGTTTGAGGGTGAGCCAGTGCCTATCGTGGTTGACATCACTCCTATTGTCGTTCGGTCCCTGCTGGAAGTTTCTGCGGTGGCGCTCAAGGGTCGGTCAGTTCGATCTGGTCCCTTAAGTATAGATGCCCAGAATGGGGCTTTGCTGAAGCCTCCACCTGATGATCAGAGGGTTAAAGATCGCATTCTGAGGCAATTATTTCTGGTGATCATCCGAGGTTGTTTTGTGGCAGACAACTCATTTACTATATCCTTCGCCCTGGTTAGTGCTACCCGACATATAGAGTGCCTCAGTGACTTTGATTGGGGTTCCTACACCTTTGCCTATTTTCTCTGTGGCATGCGCATTAGATAGTTTTTCATAGATATTCATGTTATTTCCTTTATATTGCATCATATTTATATTTATCATCATGCATGTATTATGTCATATGTATGCATTTAGATAGTTCAGTTCAGATTTGACCCCTGGATGGTCTTGTGGTACGGTGACACAGATGACATCATCCGCCGTGAGCCGTATTGAGCATTTGCCACAGTCTGAGGTGGCTTCATCATTGAGGTCATGGTACAAGAGCCTGCCCTTCTTAGCCAGAGGGACAATTGACCAGATGTTGGGGCATTCATTGGCCCTTGTAGATTTTCAAATGTCATATGGGTTTGTGGATGGCATATTATCCTGCTGGATACCCAAGAGGCAGATTTTTACATCGAGCGACATGAGCTGACGCCGACTCTGGAGGAGTACGAGCGGCTTACTAGTTTGGCTTTGGACTTGCCATGTGCCCGGACAGCTATTAGTGACATGAGGAGACCGTTCCTGCGGATGTCCGGTCTTCGTCAGATGGTAGTTGCAGACGAGATCGTATCTGGGCGTCTAATCTCGATTGACTTCTTAATCGATCATTTTGGGGAGCTTGATAGCTACGATCGATATGTTGGGGCTTTTATTATTTCAATAGAGGCGTGACATCTGGCCAGGGTAGATATTCTACTGATGTGTATTGTGGCATACGTCTACTTGCCGCTATGCTCGGATCACCTGAACGTGGGATTGGTAGTTGTTATTCAGGCCCTTAGACAGAGTAGTACCATTATCCTGATGATATTGGCTGAGACGCTGCGGTTAGCCACTCACTGTATTACCCACCCGGAGGGGTTCTTCAGGGGTAGTTCGGTATTACGGTATGTATGGATGATGTCCCATATCTGACCGATTAGATCTTTCAAGCATTATGGGTATTATTTTTCCCATGATATATCTATGTCCTACTCCTTTTAGTCGACGGAGTGTACCGATGTAGAGACATGGTCGGCATTTTTGTCGAATATTGAGCATCCGTTCTTGATTTTGCCATGCTCAGGGCTAGCCTCCCCATATAGCTTTATTACTCATGCACCTGGCATAGATTGCTTGCCCCTAGCGGGTTTGAGGGGAGTGGCTACTTATCATCCCCTGCCTGTTATGAGCCAGTTTGATCAGTTCCAGAGCTTGCACCGATTTAAGGGGTCTGCTGATCAGAGGATGTCGACATTAACTATGTCATCAGGCAATTTGATCAGGGTATATGAGTGTTGGACTCACAAAGAGATGGCTGATTTCTCCAGTAGTCATCCGGACCGTTCTCCAGAGTACTCGGCATGGTTGGAGGCAGATATGGCAGCAACTGCATTTATTCCTTCAGCTCATATTGTAGATTCAAATGAGGAGGAGCCTATGGAGGATCCTGAGTCTCCTATCGAGGATGAGTTATTCATGGGTTTGACATCTGCTTTGGTTAGTGACCCACCTACTATTCCTGCAGGCATAGATCCGGCTTTGGCGGACTCGCTATTTAGGATAACCTTTGAGAGAGATTCAGCTAGAGCGCAAATGTTGACCGCCTTGTCTGGCAGAGATATAGCTTTTGCTGAGAGAGACGCGCTTTGAGCTGCTCAGGATGCTGGCTTGATAGAGAGAGAGGAGCTCCGATCTGCCAGAGATGCAGCTGTTGTGGAGAGGGATGAAATTCGCTCAGCCAGAGATGCAGCTTTTGCTAAGATCGAGGATAATTTGATTGCTAGAGATGCAGCTTTTGCAAAGAGGGGTGTGGCTATAGCTTTTCGTGATTTCCACATTGCTAATAGTACTGCCCTTTGATCTTGTACTCACGGTCTGGTTACCGAGATGAGCGCATATATTGATGACCATAGCGCCACACTGCAGATGACTATGGAGGTTTTGAGCCGTATGGAGGCTGAGGGTATTGCACTTGCAGCTGCTCCTCCATCTTCAGAGAGAGATACCATGGTGGCATTGCTGTCCCGCTTATCCTTGGGTCCATAGACTAGCTTTATTTTTCCTACACAGACTAGATCAGCCATTTTTGTCATATAGAAGGCATTATATATATATACATATATACATATATATATATATATATATATATATATCAAATAGTTTTATATCAGAGAAATATATTTTTCATCCACTTCCCTGATTGGAGATGTATCGTCATTACTGAGTGATTACCACTTCTTTCATGACTCGCTGTTGTTGATGCATCTTGAGCTTCACCTTAATGGGCTGATAGTTGAGATGTCAGGAAGTATTTCAGATGGGCCTGTTGACCAAGGTAGCTTGATAGGATTTAGCTTCTGTATGTCTTTGGTGTCTTGGGACTGGTTTTATTGGGTTTTTTATTTTTTGAAAGTCAACCCATGCCATAAATGGTTGCCTACGTACTCCCGGATTGAGGGAGATCAGGTCATTCGTAGTTCTGGCTTTGTATGAGAGAGGTATAAAAAGTATTTGTCTCGGGTTTTGATTTTGGTTTGATGATTTTTTTGAGTTTTTATTTAGTTTGACAGCACCAGAAATGGCTGCCTACGTACTCCCGGGTTGAGGGAGATCAGGTCATTCGTAGTTCCAGCTTTTATAGTGAAAAACCGAACCTGATTTGATTTGTAGGACCCAGATGCGGGTATGCATGTGCTTCAAACATAGTACCTCTTTACAGTTCTTGAGTTGATGAGTTGGGGAAATTCGTTCCCGTCCATTTCTTGTAATCTGATAGCTCCTCCTGTCAACACTTCCTTGACAATGAAAAGGCCTTCCCAATTAGGGGCGAACTTTCCTTTAGTTTCGTCTTGATTGGCTAAAACTTTCTTCAGTACCATGTTATTTTCTTTGAATTGTCGTATTCGGACCTTCTTGTTGTAGGATCGAGCAATCCTTTGTTGATACAACTGCCCGTAGAAAATGGCTGTAGCCCTCTTTTCATCGATCAGGGACAGTTAGTGGTATCGGTCTTGCAACCAATGATCCTCGTCTATTTGAGCATCGATCATCACTCGCAAGGATTCCATCTCTACTTTTATGGGGAGGACTGCTTCCATACCATAGACCGATGAATAGGGGGTAGCCCCAATAGAGGTGCGCATTGATGTCCTGTATGCTAACAGGGTGAGAGGCAGCAGGTCAGGCTATTCTTTGTGATTAGCAAACATTTTCTTGTTGGTTGCTTCAACAACACCATTCATCTTGGGCCGATAGATGACGGAGTTGAGATGCTTAATGTGGAACTTGTTGCACAGTTCTTTCATCATTTGATTGTTCAGGTTCTTGGCGTTGTCTGATATGATCACCTCCGGTTGTCCATATCGATATACGACATTGTTTCTGATTAAGACAATGTTGACCTCTTTTGTGACTTTGGTAAATGAGGCGACTTCAATCCATTTAGTGAAGTAATCGATCATGGTGAAGATGAATCGATGATCATCGCTGGATTTGAGTTCCACTGGACCAATCACGTCCATTCCCCACATGGAGAAAGGCTATGGTGAACTCATGTTGTGCAGCTCATTTGGAGGAGCATGGATGGCATTTCCATGTACTTGGCATTGAAAACATCTCTTGATGTGATCATTATAGTCAGCTTTGAGAGAGATCCAATAATGTCCTGTTCTTAATATCTTCTTGGCCAGCAGATGACCGCTCATGTATGGACCACATACTCCACTGTGGACTTCATCCATCAGCCTCTGGGCTTTCTTTTTATCAAGGTATCTTAACAGGCCTATTCCAGCATCTCTTTTGTAGAGGGCATCTCCGCTTAGATAGAACTTCATAGCCATCTTGTGAATTTGCTTTCGCTCGGATTGGCTTGTTCCAGCGGGTGTAGATCCATCTTGAAGATATTCCTTAATGTCTTGATACCAAGGCTGATTGACAGGAGGTATTTCATTTGATACTTCCCCAATGTAATTCCCGTATATTGGGGCCTTCTGAATTATGAATTTGATGCAGGGAATCCCACCTCTATCGGATATGCGGATTAAGGACGCCAAAGTTGCCAATGCATCAACGAAATCATTCATACCCCGAGGAATATGGTTGAAAGTTATGTCTTCAAATTCCAAGGATATTTTGAAGACCTGTCGATGATATGGCAGCAAATGCAGTTCTTTGGTGTGATATGCTCCAGTGGATTGTCTAATGACCAACTTAGAGTCTCCAAAAACCAGTAAATGTTTGATACCCATGGATTGAGCTAGTTTCAACCCCATTATACAGCCTTCATATTCGGCCGTGTTGTTCGTGTTGCCAAATTAAAGTTTGGTAGTCACAGGATAATGTTCTCATGTACCAGAGATAAGGACTGCCCCAGCTCCAAAACCTTCCATGTTGACTGCTCCGTCAAAATACATTTTCCATGGTTGGACTGTATTCTCTTGTTGGAGTTGTTGAATTGCCATGATTTCATCATCAGGGAAGTAAGTCTCCAGGGGCTCGAACCCTCCTGAAGGTGCTTCAACTAATTGATTTGCAATGCCTTGACCCTTGATTGACTTCTGAGTCACGTAGACAATATCGAATTATTGTAGGATCAACTGCCATTTGGATAGTCGACAGTTCAACATTGGTTTGTTGAATAAATACTTGAGTGGATCCATGCGGGATATGAGGTAGGTCGTGTGCCCATGGAGGTAATGCTGTAACCTCATGGCGGCCCATGCTAACGCACAACATGTTTTCTCGATCAAGGTGTATTTCTATTCCCCACTGCTGAATATTTTGCTGATGTAGTAGATGGCTCTTTCTTTGCTACTATCATCTTTTTGTCCTAGCATGCAGCCCATTGTGTTGGCATTGACGAACAGGTACATGAACAAGGGAACTTCATCCTTAGGAGGTACCAATACTGATGCTTCGATCAGCTGCTTCTTGATGGCAAGGAAGGCTTGTTGACAATCCTCATTCCATTCGGTGGAGGAATTCTTCCTTAGTAGCTTGAATATGGGTTCACAGGTTGCTGTGAGCTGGGAAATGAATCGGCTTATGAAGTTGATCCTTCCTAGAAACCCACGTATCTCCTTCTATATTCGACGTACTGACATCTTAGTGATAGCTTTGATCTTGACAGGGTCCAGCTCGATGCCTCGATTACTCACCAAGAATCCTAGCAACTTTCCTGCTTTGTCGCCAAAAGCACATTTGGCGGGATTTAGTTTGAGGTTGTACTTGCACAACCTATTGAACAGCTTCTTGAGATGGTCGATGTGATTATCCTCCCTCCGAGATTTGATGATTATGTCATTCACATATACCTCTATCTCTTTATGCATCATGACATGAAAAAGGGCCATCATGGCTCGCTGATACGTGGCTCCGGCTTTGATGAGGCCGAAGGATAGTCGCTTGTAGCAGAAGGTTCCCCAAGGAGTGATGAAAGCTATTTTCTCCCGATCCTCTTCAGTAACCATGATTTGATGGTAACCAGCAAAGCAATCTACGAAGGAATACATGCCATACTGCGTCGTATTATCGATCAGGATGCGGATGAAAGGCACTGGGAAGTTGTCCTTGAGGCATTTTTTGGTCAAATCCCGGTAATCCATGCATACTCGTACCTTCCCTCCTGGCTTAGGCACAGGGACTATGTTTGAAAGCCACTCTGGGTAGGTTGATACCATAATAATCCCGGCTTTGAATTGTTTAAATATTTCTTCTTTAACTTTCAGACTCCATTCAGGTTTCAATCGCCTGAGCTTTTATTTAACTGGCTTGAACCCGTCTTTGATGGGCATTCGATGGATGACAATGTCAGTAGATAGGCCAATTATGTCTTCATGTGACCATGCAAATACATCCTAGAACTGTGTTAGGAGTTCGATCAGGTCAGTTTTTTGGTCTTGAGTGAGGTCTAAACCTATTTGGATTTCTTTGATGTTTTCGGAGGTTCCTATGTTGACAGGGGTGGTTTGGTCGAGGTTTGGTTTGGGTTTGTCATCGACCCATTCTTTAATCTCCTCTGGCACCTCATAGTCATCTTCCTCCTCTTGATCATATCCATCAAGTCGAAGCTCAGTTCTACATCAAAGTCGCAATCACTTTGACAGGTTGGCATCTCATCAGTAGAGACAAACACATCCAACGCTTGAGTCGTGAAAACAAAAAGGCTTTCATCTTAGATATATACAACTACTTAAATATACATAGCATTCTGCAAAGCATGACAAAGTTACTGCTATAGCTGTGCAATCAAAAGTAAGCAGTAAATGAAAGCATGATTAAAGGGCAGATTGACTCTCTCTGCCCCTTTACCCTTTTCGACTGAGGCAAGAGACACTGCTCCAGTTGTCCAAGGTCAGATCCTCATAAACTGGGAGGATTATGGATTTGTAATCATCTGTCTCGTCTCAAATGATGACTGAGATATCCTTTATAATAGGGCCAGGGTTTTTCTTTGAACTGCCCCATTTCCCTTTTTTGATGCGAGGAATTTGAATTTGATCCTCGTCTTCGCTGTCTGGGATCTCATCATTCATACCCTCATAGTTGATGATGACCCGCATGTTAGCGAATGGTTCTCGTCCTTCGTACATGATCTTTTCTTTTCCCTTTTTGCTATCTGCCTCAAGCTTTAGGTCTTTTCTGTCATTGACGGGTATGATTGGAGGAAACAGCATGGCTGATACCACAGTAGGGATCTTCCTCATTGGTTTTACCTATCCGGCATTAGTGAGGTTTGGCAGCAATATGGTGGAAGTATGGGCTTTGGGATGCTTATGCGGATTTATGTGGTTTACCAGGGATAAAAATCCCAATCCGGCTCTCTCAGTCTGACTAGGGATTTTTACTGGACTCTTGATACCTTGTTGATTCTTTCCTAACCCTTCTCCAGGTTGGAAACCCAAAGATACCATTTCCTGGCCCACTGTCATTACTTCGGTGGAGACCTTAGGCTTCAGAGCTGGTGCCCCTATAGGTAGATACTGGGTATCACTCACCTTCAAGGCTTGAAAACTTGCAGGTTCAATCCCTGCATCCAGGCTAATCACTGGCATGTCTCCCTGTATACAGACAGGGTATTCTGGTTCATCATTGACTGTGATGAGGTTGCCGTTGATAATGTATGAGCTGTTGATGGAGGGTTGATGGCACTGCCCCTGCCATATAAAACCAGGGCCTGCCCAGCAGCAAGTTATATCCAGTGGCGATATTGAGCACCTGAAAGAATACATAGAAAGTGTGTGGGCCAATCCCCAAGGGTAGTTCTATTTCTCCCATTGCTTGGCGTCGCGATCCATCGAAAGTTTATATGACCACAGGATTGGTTTTGATCCGATTCGGGTTGATCTTCATTCTTTCCAAGGTATCGTAGGGACAGATGTTGAGGGATGATCATCCATCTATGAGCACTCCTCCGATCACATACCCGGAAGACATCACAACTATATACAAGGACTTATGATGGCCTGTTCCCTCTGCAAGGATATCATCGTCAGTGAAGGATATCACATAATTGTTAAAAATTGATAGTAGTATGCATACAAGCCAATCATGTATGATGATAAAGTACATACTTTGTAAACAATCTTATTTATTTATTAATAAAATATTTATTTATTAAAGGCATTTAATTATCTACATGGTGCTGTTTTTATAATATGTAAATAACCCATAGTTTTAAGCAATGCTTTTAGAATCATGATGTTGATCATGCTAATGAGATCTAAATTCTTAGAAAGCTTTAAAACTAAAATAGTTCCCAATCGTGGGATTACTAAAAAGGGGATTAGTAAATCCGGATAGATTGGTACATATGTTGCTTGCTCATTGGATGAGGATGACTGATCTCATGGTCCTTTGTGTGGAGACACTAAAGCAAGTATGTAGGTGCTTATTGGAGAATAAGTTCACTGAACGTGACTCGCTATGGAATACCTAATGGAGTTTTACTCGCCTGTCAATAGGAATTCCTAATGTGATAGTAGTACATGTGATCCTTGGACTTGAGATCATCATAGTATCTTGTATGTAACAAATTATACTTTGACTAATTCCTTAAGGCCTTTTAAGGCATATATAGGGTATGCTTGGGTGTAATGAGTTACATATGGAGATAACGAATGATCAATAAAGAATCTACCACCTCTAGTAAAAGAGGAGATATGTCCTATGTGATTCGTTAAATGACAACCCAGGAATCCTTGGCCAAGGTAGAATGAAATTAGAAAGAGGTTTCTAATTTGCATTATTTGGAGTTGTGCATTTTCTAATCGAAATACATATGATTAAATAAATTAAGACTTGACAGTAAATCCATGTCTTATATTTAATTGGGACATTGTATGGTGGAAGGATTGAATTGTACGGTAACTATTAACTCACAGGTTCTTTTATGATTAATGTTGATATCTATATTATCTGGAAAGTCGTTGATCGCTAGGGAGGCTTATCCCTATTGTAGAATAAATATTATTTATTTAAATAGATTATTAGTTTAATTTGTTTATTTAAATAAGATTAGACTTGTTCTAATTGATTTATTCACAACCGGTTTAATATGGAGAACCTAAAGGGTCACGCCATAAAAGGAAGAAGAATTATTTAAGAAGAAAATGGCATGATAGTAATAATGCATTAAGTATAATTAATTTAATCTATGATGATAGAATAAATTAAATAACTTAATGTTTATTATTTAATATTTTAAAAATATTAAATATAAATTAATAAGAGGAGTCTTATTAATAATATTATTATTATTTTAATTCTAAAGGAGTTTAGGAATTAATATAATATCAGTACTCTCTCTCAATCCTAATAAAGATTAGGATATAAATTAATTAAATAAAACCCTATTCTAATTGGATTAGGAGGGTTAACCTAATATCTATATAAGAGAGTCTTATATCAGAAATAAGGGACGTGAAATTTTTCAAGAGTTCGGAGTACAAATATTCTATAGAGATAGAAACAAGGGTTAAGCCAATAACCCATCTTCTTGAGTTCTTCATCTTCCTTGGTGGATCACCGTTAGAGGCCAAACATTTGGGTGGCTGACATTGATCAAGGGAAGGAGCCACTACAGAGGAATCAAAGGAATCAAAGGAGTAGAACTTGTACCTGAGGAAGCTTAGATCTTCAAAGGTATAATTCCATGTTCTCTCTTTTCTGTTATTGATAACAAGCACAAAGCATGATCATGGTTATGGGTTTGTATAAATTTTGAAAACCTAGTTTTTACGCTTCCGCCCTATTTCTGTGATTTGATTGCATGATTGCGTTACGTACAAACCCAACAGTGGTATCAGAGCTTAACTTTGTGCTAATTATCAATTTTATAATTCCATGTATGAATTGATGTGAGAATTGGATCGTTTTTCTGGACAAAAATCATTTTCTGCAAGTTTCTGCGGCGAACGGCGCAGCTGCGCAGCTTCCCAGTTCATTACTGGCGCAGCTGCGCCGGTCTGCAAAAAATTGCTACTTCCGTCTACCTGCGCAGCTGCGCAGATGCCCAGTTCATTACTGGCGCAGCTGCGCCGGTACCTAGACAGACCTTGAAAATTGATTTTAATTAATTAAGTAAACTGTTTGTTTAATTGATAAAGTTTTAAAATAAAGAAGTTTATTTTATCTGAAATATGATTTCAGAATGCTAAAATTAAAGGAGTTTAATTTGGATTTATTTTTGATTAAAATAAAAGGGTTTATTTTGTTTCAAAAATAAAATTTAGCATAACTTTTGTCCATTAAATAACATCGATCCATATATGGAATAACATTGTTATTCATGAGATGAATGGATATTTATTGATGCATATGTTGATGTGTATGATAATAAATGGGGTTGATTATGGACTATGACCAATGTGATTGGATTTTATTTTGGATGAATGCTTGAATGTATGGGTTTTATAAAATGGGGTCTGCGTACCTCGTCTTCTCTAGTTTTATTCTCGATGTAAATTCTATCTCCTTTCTATGTACTTCCCCTTGACTGCTGATCAAGGTTTCTATTTAATTTTAAAATAGTTAATGTAATAGAGATAGTTAGAATTATTTTGAAGAAATTGGAGACCAAGGAGCAAGGAGCGCGTGAATACCCGTTTGTTTGGAGCCCGGGTTTAAATGTAATAGTTACATTTAAAATTTAAATTCTTGCACTCCTAGGTTTGACCTTTTGGTTCACTTGGTGGCTCTAGTGAACCAAACTAGAATAAAAGTCCATAATCAATTCGGATAGAATATAGTATTCTATATTGCATGCTAAATATTGTATATATTATATTTTATGCAAACATGCTTCGCATGTTTAATAAAATGACGCGTATTTTATATATATATATATATATATATATATATATATATATATATATATGTGCATGCGTGCTAAACAAGATGAGACAAATAATAACAAACCCCTCAAAGAAATAATATTAAGTCTGAAGCGTTCAAATGATATTTGGAATATCGAACGTCGCCTTCTAGCATGATTAGTTAATAGAGTATTAAATATTTAATATGAGTTTGTTGTGCTATCCACAAGGCGAGGATTGAATATTTAAGATGTTAATTAATCACATTTGATGCTTATCAAGAAAATTGAACGATCTAGTCTTGTTGTGCTATCCACAAGGACAAAAATTTTTCTTTTTGAATTTATGGAAGTGTTAGGCTGGACTTAACTTAAATCATTTTAGTTCGGATGTGCACACACATGACCATTATGATTTAAGAGGCAAAATAAAAAGAGTTACATGGTGATGTAATTGACAAGAGTTGTCTACCTATTTATTTGCATATCGCTTGTTGTGCTATCCACAAGGTTATACACATTTGAAATGGGATTCTTAATCTCACTAGCAAATCTTTAATTAGATGTTGCCGAACTATATGAGTGAGGGTAATATAGTTTGATGAAAATAGTGGGAGATACCAATTTAAAATAAAGTCCTAAATTTATTTTGGTATGCAAAGTTAATAAAATGAATGTTTGCTAAAATGTTGTCTTTTCACATGCAGAATTTTAAAAATGTCAAAATCACTAATCTCACTACGAAGAATACTTGATGCAAATAAGCTTACCGGCCCGAATTATGAGGACTGGCTAAGAAATCTGAGAATTGTTCTCACTGCTGAAAAGATTTCTTATGTCCTAAATTCCACTATCCCTGAATCTGTTTCAGAAACAGCCTCTGAGAAAGAGATTGCCACTTTCAATAAGTGGCAAGATGATGCATCTGTGGCTCAATGCATCATGCTCGCATCCATGAATAACGAACTTCAGCGTCAACACGAAAAAATGGATGCTCCTGCTATGCTGCTTCACCTCAAGAAGTTGTATGGTGAACAGAGTAGGACTGCTAGATATGAGATATCTAAGGAGCTCTTCCGATCTCGGATAACCGAGGGCACTACCGTTGAGACTCATGTTCTGAAGGTAATCAATTTGATTGAACGCCTTGGACAGCTTGGGTTCGTCATGGATGGGGAGTTGAGTCAAGACTTGGTCTTGCAGTCACTCCCTGAGACCTTCTCGCAGTTTGTGGATAATTTTCACATGACTAAGCTAGATGTCAGCTTACCTGAGCTGCTTAACATGCTGAAAACTGCAGAAGGTCACTTCTCATCCAAGAAGAACCATGTCTTGATGGTGGATTCTTCCAATAAAAGGAAGAGGCCCAAGGTGTCTTCTGAAAAGAAGAAATCTAAGAAGGCTAAGGGAAAAGGGAAAGAAAAGGAGCAAAAGAAACCTGAACCAGCTAAAGGAATGTGCTTTCATTGCAATGAGCCGGGACATTGGAAGAGGAACTGCAAGAAGTTTCTAGCAGAGAAGAAGCTTGGAGAAGCTTCGACTTCCAATCAAGGTTTGTTTATGATTGAAATTAATTTTTCTGAAAGTCATAATTCTACTTGGGTATTGGATACCGGTTGTGGTTCTCACATATGTAATACTGTGCAGGGACTGGTCAGAAGTAGAAAGCTGAACAAAGATGAGGTGATCATACGAGTGAGAAATGGAGCAAAAGTTGCTGCATTAGCTGTAGAAACTTATTGTTTAGCAATGCCTTCGGGCAAATCCATTTATCTTAATAATTGTTATTATGTTCCGAATATTATTAAAAACATTATTTCAATTTCTGTATTGGATATGGAAGGTTTTGACGTTATTATAAAGAACAATGGTTGTTCTATTTATAAAGACGATGTTTTATATGGTATTGGAAATTTGCGAAATGGACTTTATACACTTGACTTGCAAGAAAATATATTTCAAATTGAACAAATTAAGAAAAGGAAAAGAGATGATATTAATTATACCTATATGTGGCACTGTAGACTCAGTCATATCAATGAAACAAGATTATCCAAGTTGCATAAAGATGGGCTCCTCGAGCTATCTGATTATGAATCATATCTAACTTGTGAATCTTGTCTCATGGGTAAAATGACTAAATCTCCTTTTAGTGGAAAAGGGGAGAGAGTTATAGAGTTGTTGGCATTGATTCACACAGACGTTTGTGGACCTATGACAACAAGTGCACGGGGTGGGTATTCTTATTTTATTACTTTCACTGATGATCACTCAAGATTTGGATATGTGTATTTAATGAAATACAAATCAGAATCATTTGAAAAGTTCAAAGAGTTCAGAAGTGAAGTAGAGAAACAAACGGGCAAGAGTATTAAGATACTTCGATCAGATCGAGGTGGAGAATACTTAAGCAGTGAGTTTCTCAATTGTCTCAGAGAAAATGGTATAATCTCACAATGGACTCCTCCAGGTACACCACAGTTAAATGGAGTATCTGAAAGGAGAAATTGAACACTGTTGGACATGGTTCGATCCATGATGAGTTTTACCGACCTTCCAATTTCCTTCTGGGGATATGCCCTAGAAACGGCTGCATACCTACTTAACAAGGTACCTACCAAATCCGCCCCAAAGACTCCATATGAGATGTGGAAAGGGAGAAAACCAAATCTTAATCATGTTAAGACTTGGGGTTGTCCAGCTTATGTCAAAAAGTTTGAAAATGATAAGCTACAGAATAAATCCGATAAGTGTAGATTTGTGGGATACCCTAAAGAAACCGTAGGGTATTATTTCTATCATCCAACTGATCAAAAGGTGTTTGTTGCGAAACATGCTACCTTCTTGGAGAAAGAGTTTATCCATGAAGGGGTCAGTGGGAGTAAGATATATCTTGAAGAAGTTCTACAAGTTACCACGGACCAAAGTCAGGTACCTAACCAAGTAGAAGAACCTACTGTACCACACCATATTCGTAAATCTGGAAGAGTACCGAAGATACCTAAGAGGTATGGATTCGTTATAGAGGATGACGATGAGGTACACATCATGAATGATGATGATCCATTGAATTACGAACAGGCTATGAGTAATAAAGACTCAGGGAAATGGCTTGAAGCCATGAAATCCGAAATGGACTCCATGTATGAAAACAAAGTATGGTCTTTGGTTTCACCACCTGAAGGTATTAAACCTATTGGGTGTAAATGGATTTTTAAGAAAAAGACTGGAGCAGACGGAAAGGTAGAGACCTATAAGGCCCGATTGGTTGCAAAAGGTTTCAAACAAAGACAAGGAGTTGACTATGATGAAACCTTCTCACCAGTAGCCATGCTCAAGTCCATTCGGATTTTTCTTGCGATTGCAGCTTATAACGACTATGAGATCTGGCAGATGGACGTGAAAACGGCCTTCCTCAATGGGAAACTTAAGGAGGATGTGTATATGACACAGCCAGAGGGATTTATTTCAAAAGTTGGAACAAATCAAGTCTGTAAGCTACAACGATCCATTTATGGGTTGAAGCAAGCTTCTCGTAGATGGAACATTCGTTTTGATGAGACAATCAAAGAATTTGATTTTATCAAAAACGAGGATGAACCATGTGTATACAAGAAGGTTAGTGGGAGCGCAGTATCATTCCTTGTATTATATGTTGATGATATATTACTGATAGGGAATGACATTCCTATGTTACAATCCATTAAAATCTGGTTATCTAAAAACTTCTCCATGAAGGACTTGGGTGAAGCATCCTATATTTTGGGGATAAAGATCTATAGAGATAGATCTAAAAGGATGCTCGGCTTATCCCAAGGAACGTACATTGATACGATGCTAAAGAGGTTTAGCATGGAAGATTCCAAAAGAGGTCTCATGCCGATGAGCTATGGAATAAATCTCTCCAAGAAACAGGCCCCAAAGACACCTGAGGAGAGAGACCGTATGAGTAAGATCCCTTATGCTTCTGCAATAGGATCTATCAAGTACGGTATGATATGTACTAGACCAGATGTTGCTCACGCACTTAGTGTAACAAGCAGATACCAGTCAAATCCAGGAGAAGAACACTGGAAGGCAGTGAAAAATATCCTAAAGTACTTGAGAAGGACTAAAGATATTTTTCTTGTCTACGGTGGGTCTGAATTAAAACTCGAGGGATTCACGGACTCAAGTTTTTAAACAGACCAAGATGACAGTAAATCTATTTCAGGGTATGTGTTTACCTTGAACGGAGGTGCAGTGAGTTGGAAGAGTTCCAAGCAGCAAACGGTTGCTGATTCAGTGACAGAGGCAGAGTATATAGCTGCAAGTGAAGCTGCAAAGGAAGCTGTTTGGATGAAAAAGTTCATAACTGAACTTGGTGTGGTTCCTAGCATTGGAGAAGCAGTTCCCGTATACTATGACAACACCGGAGCGGTTGCACAGGCTAAGGAATCCAGGTCTCATCAGAAATCTAAACACGTGTTGCGGCGATTTCACTTGATCAGGGAGATCATTGAAAGAGGAGACGTCACCTTGGAGCGTGTAGACTCTCAAGACAACATTGCAGATCCATTTACTAAAGCTTTAACACAACAGCAGTTTGATCGTCACTTAGAGAAGATGGGTATGAGATACCATGGCGATTGGCTTTAGTGCAAGTGGGAGATTGATAGTAGTGTGCATACAAGCCAATCATGTATGATGATAAAGCACATACTTTGTAAACAATCTTATTTATTTATTAATAAAATATTTATTTATTAAAGGCATTTAATTATCTACATGGTGCTGTTTTTATAATATGTAAATAACCCATAGTTTTAAGCAATGCTTTTAGAATCATGATGTTGATCATGCTAATGAGATCTAAATTCTTAGAAAGCTTTAAAACTAAAATAGTTCCCAATCGTGGGATTACTAAAAAGGGGATTAGTAAATTCGGATAGATTGGTACATATGTTGCCTGCTTATTGGATGAGGATGACTGATCTCATGGTCATTTGTGTGGAGACACTAAAGCAAATATGTAGGTGCTTATTGGAGAATAAGTTCACTGAACGTGACTCGCTATGGAATACCTAATGGAGTTTTACTCGCCTGTCAATAGGAATTCCTAATGTGATAGTAGTACATGTGATCCTTGGACTTGAGATCATCATAGTATCTTGTATGTAACAAATTATACTTTGACTAATTCCTTAAGGCCTTTTAAGGCATATATAGGGTATGCTTGGGTGTAATGAGTTACATATGGAGATAACGAATGATCAATAAAGAATCTACCACCTCTAGTAAAAGAGGAGATATGTCCTATGTGATTCGTTAAATGACAACCCAGGAATCCTTGGCCAAGGTAGAATGAAATTAGAAAGAGGTTTCTAATTTGCATTATTTGGAGTTGTGCATTTTCTAATCGAAATACATATGATTAAATAAATTAAGACTTGATAGTAAATCCATGTCTTATATTTAATTGGGACATTGTATGGTGGAAGGATTGAATTGTACGGTAACTATTAACTCACAGGTTCTTTTATAATTAATGTTGAAATCTATATTATCTGGAAAGTCGTTGATCGCTAGGGAGGCTTATCCCTATTGTAGAATAAATATTATTTATTTAAATAGATTATTAGTTTAATTTGTTTATTTAAATAAGATTAGACTTGTTCTAATTGATTTATTCACAACCGGTTTAATATGGAGAACCTAAAGGGTCACACCATAAAAGGAAGAAGAATTATTTAAGAAAAAAATGGCATGATAGTAATAATGCATTAAGTATAATTAATTTAATCTATGATGATAGAATAAATTAAATAACTTAATGTTTATTATTTAATATTTTAAAAATATTAAATATAAATTAATAAGAGGAGTCTTATTAATATTATTATTATTATTTTAATTCTAAAGGAGTTTAGGAATTAATATAATATCAGTACTCTCTCTCAATCCTAATAAAGATTAGGATATAAATTAATTAAATAAAACCCTATTCTAATTGGATTAGGAGGGTTAACCTAATATCTATATAAGAGAGTCTTATATCAGAAATAAGGGACGTGAAATTTTTCAAGAGTTCGGAGTACAAATATTCTATAGAGATAGAAACAAGGGTTAAGCCAATAACCCATCTTCTTGAGTTCTTCATCTTCCTTGGTGGATCACCGTTAGAGGCCAAACATTTGGGTGGCTGACATTGATCAAGGGAAGGAGCCACTACAGAGGAATCAAAGGAATCAAAGGAGTAGAACTTGTACCTGAGGAAGCTTAGATCTTCAAAGGTATAATTCCATGTTCTCTCTTTTCTGTTATTGATAACAAGCACAAAGCATGATCATGGTTATGGGTTTGTATAAATTTTGAAAATCTAGTTTTTACGCTTCCGCCCTATTTCTGTGATTTGATTGCATGATTGCGTTACGTACAAACCCAACAGTGGTATCAGAGCCTAACTTTGTGCTAATTATCAATTTTATAATTCCATGTATGAATTGATGTGAGAATTGGATCGTTTTTCTGGACAAAAATCGTTTTCTGCAAGTTTCTGCGGCGAACGGCGCAGCTTCCCAGTTCATTACTGGCGCAGCTGCGCCGGTCTGCAAAAAACTGCTGCTTCCGTCTACCTGCGCAGCTGCGCAGATGCTCAGTTCATTACTGGCGCAGCTGCGCCGGTACCTGAACAGACCTTGAAAATTGATTTTAATTAATTAAGTAAACTGTTTATTTAATTGATAAAGTTTTAAAATAAAAAAGTTTATTTTATCTGAAATATGATTTCAGAATGCTAAAATTAAAGGAGTTTAATTTGGATTTATTTTTGATTAAAATAAAAGAGTTTATTTTGTTTTAAAAATAAAATTTAGCAAAATTTTTGTCCATTAAATAACATCGATCCATATATGGAATAGCATTGTTATTCATGAGATGAATGGATATTTATTGATGCATATGTTGATGTGTATGATAATAAATGGGGTTGATTATGGACTATGACCAATGTGATTGAATTTTATTTTGGATGAATGCTTGAATGTATGGGTTTTATAAAATGGGGTCTGCGTACCTCGTCTTCTCTAGTTTTATTCTCGATGTAAATTCTATCTCCTTTCTATGTACTTCCCCTTGACTGCTGATCAAGGTTTCTATTTAATTTTAAAATAGTTAATGTAATAGAGATAGTTAGAATTATTTTGAAGAAATTGAAGACCAAGGAGCAAGGAGCGCGTGAAGACCCGTTTGTATGGAGCCCGGGTTTAAATGTAATAGTTACATTTAAAATTTAAATTCTTGCACTCCTAGGTTTGACCTTTTGGTTCACTTGGTGGCTCTAGTGAACCAAACTAGAATAAAAGTCCATAATCAATTTGGATAGAATATAGTATTCTATATTGCATGCTAAATATTATATATATTATATTTTATGCAAACATGCTTCGCATGTTTAATAAAATGACGCGTATTTTATATATATATATATATATATATATATATATATATATATGTGCATGCGCGCTAAACAAGATGAGACAAATAATAACAAACCCCTCAAAGAAATAATATTAAGTCTGAAGCGTTCAAATGATATTTGGAATATTGAACGTCGCCTTCTAGCATGATTAGTTAATAGAGTATTAAATATTTAATATGAGTTTGTTGTGCTATCCACAAGGCGAGTATTGAATATTTAAGATGTTAATTAATCACATTTGATGCTTATCAAGAAAATTGAACGATCTAGTCTTGTTGTGCTATCCACAAGGACGAAAATTTTTCTTTTTGAATTTATGGAAGTGTTAGGCTGGACTTAACTTAAATCATTTTAGTTCGGATGTGCACACACATGACCATTATGATTTAAGAGGCAAAATAAAAGGAGTTACATGGTGATGTAATTGACAAGAGTTGTCTACCTATTTATTTGTATATCGCTTGTTGTGCTATCCACAAGGTTATATACATTTGAAATGGGATCCTTAATCTCACTAGCAAATCTTTAATTAGATATTGCCGAACTATATGAGTGAGGGTAATATAATTTGATGAAAATAGTGGGAGATACCAATTTAAAATAAAGACCTAAATTTATTTTGGTATGCAAAGTTAATAAAATGAATGTTTGCTAAAATATTGTCTTTTCACATGCAGAATTTTAAAAATGTCAAAATCACTAATCTCACTACGAAGCATACTTGATGCAAATAAGCTTACCGGCCCGAATTATGAGGACTGGCTAAGAAATCTGAGAATTGTTCTCACTGCTGAAAAGATTTCTTATGTCCTAAATTCCACTATCCCTGAATCTGTTTTAGAAACAGCCTCTGAGGAAGAGATTGCCACTTTCAATAAGTGGCAAGATGATGCATCTGTGGCTCAATGCATCATGCTCGCATCTATGAATAACGAGCTTCAGCGTCAACACGAAAAAATGGATGCTCCTGCTATGCTGCTTCACCTCAAGGAGTTGTATAGTGAACAGAGTAGGACTGCTAGATATGAGATATCTAAGGAGCTCTTCCGATCTCGGATAACCGAGGGCACTACCGTCGAGACTCATGTTCTGAAGGTAATCAATTTGATTGAACACCTTGGACAGCTTGGGTTCGTCATGGATGGGGAGTTGAGTCAAGACTTGGTCTTGCAGTCACTCCCTGAGACCTTCTCGCAGTTTGTGGATAATTTTCACATGAATAAGCTAGATGTCAGCTTACCTGAGCTGCTTAACATGCTGAAAACTGCAGAAGGTCACTTCTCATCCAAGAAGAACCATGTCTTGATGGTGGATTCTTCCAATAAAAGGAAGAGGCCCAAGGTGTCTTCTGAAAAGAAGAAATCTAAGAAGGCTAAGGGAAAAGGGAAAGAAAAGGAGCAAAAGAAACCTGAACCAGCTAAAGGAATGTGCTTTCATTGCAATGAGCCGGGACATTGGAAGAGGAACTGCAAGAAGTTTCTAGCAGAGAAGAAGCTTTGAGAAGCTTCGACTTCCAATCAAGGTTTGTTTATGATTGAAATTAATTTTTCTGAAAGTCATAATTCTACTTGGGTATTGGATACCGGCTGTGGTTCTCACATATGTAATACTGTGCAGGGACTGGTTAGAAGTAGAAAGCTGAACAAAGATGAGGTGATCCTACGAGTGGGAAATGGAGCAAAAGTTGCTGCATTAGCTGTAGAAACTTATTGTTTAGCAATGCCTTCGGGCAAATCCATTTATCTTAATAATTGTTATTATGTTCTGAATATTATTAAAAATATTATTTCAATTTCTGTATTGGATATGGAAGGTTTTGACGTTATTATAAAGAACAATGGTTGTTCTATTTATAAAGACGATGTTTTATATGGTATTGGAAATTTGCGAAATGGACTTTATACACTTGACTTGCAAGAAAATATCGGGTGCAGCCACCTTCACAGGATTTTGTATTTCCCTGGCAGTACTAAGGGTTTGAGGGTTGACTCCTTATCATCGGATATGACAGCCACTGTGTTCTGGTTCCATATAGTGGGGATCCAGAGAGTGTCGTTATCTGGGAGATTGAGAATTTGATTTCCCCTTATCAGGTCACCATTTTTAATCATATCTTGAATCAGGTTACGAAGTGCCCAGTAATCCTCAGTATCATAGCCTGGTGAATTGGAATGGTACTGACATATTTGGTCAGGCTTGAATTTTTTGGCTTGAGGGGTTCAATTGAGGTAACAAGTCTGCAACCATTCCCTCGTTGATTAACATCTGTAGGATTTCTTCAATCGACTGGTTTAGGTTGGTGAAGTTCCTCTAAAATAGGAATTTCCTACCAGTTTGGACACTTGCTTCTTCGACCCCTTGTCAGTCCAGGGTTCATGCTCATGAGATCGGCTATGATCCCTCACGGGATTGATCTCCGGTGTGGGAGAACGATCGATGTCGGACTGGTTGATCTGCTTAATCATCTTCCTGGTGATCTGATGCTGGTAGACGGCCAGTTCTGCCAATTGTTCAATTTTCTCCTTGATAGACTTGATCTCCTACTTTATCAGGAATCGCCTTTCTGAAACTTCCCAACTGTCTGGGGTGCTATTACTGGATGGAGTTGATTCTCCCATATAACGGAGGTACTTGGATCCTTCTCCACTTGTGGTGCTGATTATGTTGACATTCTCCTCTTTATGCTATGGAAGAGGATTGTCCTGCACATGGGGTTGCTCAGGCTTTGTGACCACAATCTTTCTGTTGTCAATTAAGTCTTGGATTTTGTGCTTGAGGGACCAACAGTCTTGGGTGTCATGACCTGGGGATCTGGAGTGATAAGCACACTTCTTGCTTGGGTCGAAATTGCGTCCACCGGTAATGGTGGGTGGAAGGAGTTGGACAATCTTCTTTTGAGTGGTTAGAAGTTTGAATACATTCTCAAGTGAATCTTCTATAGGGGTGAAAGTTCTTCGCCGCCTAACCTCCATATTTTTCTGGAATGGAGGGTTTGAAGGCTATGCTGGATTTTTAAAAGGGGTATAATTCCTCCTTTGAATGAGCATACTGTTTGACTCGCCCCTTGGATTCTGTGCTTGCAATACAGAGGACACTTCTTCATCTTTCTTCTTGTGTACCCTCCAGAGATTACTCCCGTAATTTTTAGACTGGATATGCTCAGCAACAGCTTCGAGGGCTGTTAGATCTTTTATCTTCCCAGATTTGAACCCCATTTCTGCTATTTCACCATGCTTGATCATTTTAGAGAATGGTTTTCCTATGCCTGCTAGGACCCTCTCGTAATACGAAGCTTCTTGAAAGTCGATGAAAGTCATGACTATCTCAGACTCAGTCATAGCTGGGGTGACTTGTGTTGCAACCCGTCTCCATCGTTGGGCATACTCTCTGAATGATTAAGTGTTCTTTTTCTTGATTTTGGTTATTTGGTATCTGTCTGGAACCAACTGAGATTGGAAGCTGTATTGACTGAGGAAGGCATTTGCCAACTCTTCCTAGCTGTGAATCTTAGAGTTGTCCAGACGGGCATTCCAGGCTCTGGCCCCTCAAGTCAGGCTCTTTTGGAATAACTACATTCGAAGCTTCTCGTCCTCTGCATAGGATCCGAGTTCTCCAATGAATACTTTGAGGTGTGTATAAGGGTCTCCTAATCCATCATATTTCTCGAAATAGGGAGTTTTAAATTTTTTGGGAAAACGAGCCTGTGGATAATACAGAGGTCAGAGTAATTAACACTGCCGAATGCCCCAGTCCTTTTGATAGACCGAAGAGTTTCCTCCATTTATTATACTTTCTTCATGATGTCACCGACCTCCTGTTCTTTATTGAGGGTGGTGATTTCAGGGGTTTTGTTGGCTGTGTCCTGGTTCTGTGGTTCGAGAATCTGAGTCTCGGCCTTTTCGATCTCATGGTTGCCACCACTACCACCAGGTGCTCCTGGTTCTGTATGAGTTTGGGCTTGCTTCCCTTTAAGGGCCTTGCTTTGTTCTCTTAGAAAACTGGCTAGTTCAGCTATCTGATTTCTGAGTCCTTCGAACTCTTCCCTAGATACAGGGGTGGACTCTGTTTGAGCACTCAAAGTCATGTCCGTGGATGGACTTAGTGCTTTCTTAGACTTAGATCTGGTGTCAGGACCAATTTTTCACCTACAACAAAACGTAGCGTGTCAATTTCCTGAGGTAGGTAAGGATAGGATGTATGATGTGGTTTTTAATTTTATCCTGCAAAACAGAGGTCAGTTGTTTTAATGACAAGAAGACAGGAACTAAATATTGAAACCTGGACATTGAATTGAAAGAGGAAGGCATGAAGAGGCTTCGCATCGGATTTGGTTAATCAGAGGCTGACCTATCTTAGGCTACTCTCACGGCTTTTTGGCATGAAGGTTCCTAGATTATCGCAATCTACTAAAGAGGAAATTAATCCGATCTTTCAACTGGAGCGAATCTGGGTGGTGCATATTCATGAGCCCCAGAGACTAAGTCGTCCCCAGAGACATTACTTATCACCGACGGGTTTTGCCTCCTTGTGAGAGGAACACACAACATACATTCACATACATCGTGCCTTACCGTTATGCATATGATGACAATTCGTGCGAAGCACTAATATGGGTGCGAAGCACTAAAAAAGCAGGAAAGCATTCATTCACAATCATTCAATGTAAAGACGCAGCATTCACGCATTCATTCAATGAAAAGACGCAACATTCACACAGACGTAGTTTTGAAAGGGAAATTTTTGAAAAATTTTTGAACGCGGCCTAAGCCCTTTACTTTCCCCAGTAGAGTCGCCACCTGTCGACGTCGGGAAAAAATCCGCGGGTCAGGTCACAACCCAGAACTTTTATCTCTTCCTAAGTTATCTCTACCCTCACTCTTTTTATTGCGAAAAAGGTTTTGAAGTGTTTTTAGGAAAAGGCCAATATATATCATGTCGACGATTGAACGTTTTACAGAGTCACCAGTTGGTAGATTTGAAATGGTTGTACCAACTCAACCGAGTTTTGTTTGAAAGAGGCCCAATTGTTGAACACTGTTGAAACTTGATCTTTGAAAACAAAGTTTGAGTTCGGGGTCTTGGTTAAGTGTGATGAAGGTGTTAGGCACCCCACAACTCCCGTGTAAACACGGTACCGCATCTTTTCAATATTTCCCTTTAAAACCTGAATTGTGTGTGTATGCTGTTTGAAAATTGGGCCTATGTTTGATTGATTGAAAGTAAGGAAGTGCTTAGTTGAGCCTATATACAAAGTGTTTTATTTGATTTGCAAAAGTCTTTGATTTGATTATTAAAAGTATTTGATTTGATTTGCAAAAGCTTTTCTTTTTGAATGAAGTGATATTTTGAAAGCAGTTTATCAAACCCCTACGCTAACATAGGAATTGAAGCATATCGGTACTTTCAATTTTATCTTTTCAGCCTTTTGGCTCAATTTGAATGGTGATTGTCGGGCTGCGAAATATCTTCGACCACAACAAATATACAAGTGTCGGTCTCCTCATGGGCATGATAGCCAGTGGAGGGACTTTGACACGACAAATCATTATTCTCATTATATTGAGACCTTAAATCCGGATAACCGTTTTAAGGTCTTTTACATGTACATTTTTACAGAAAACTGGCAGGGTACATTCATAAAGTGGAGTTTGTCCATCGTGGGAATAAGATTTTGATCAGTTTGATCATGAATCCCATGATTCTTAGGCTCACATATGAGTAGCAAAAAACCTGAACAGTTCAAATTTGTACAGAAATAGATATATATCCCAATATTGCCAGAACTGAGAATTTATTCAGTAAATCCAGGTTCGCACGGCCGAAGCGTCTCATTCCCACTAGATAGTGATCTAAGGGACGCGAGGTTGCTTTTGTGACTGAAAAATGCCGATTCATATCGAATTAATATTTAAAGCATCAATTTAATACAAAGCAAGTAAAGCAATAATACACAGTTATATATATGAAAGTTGTAAATGGGCGATGGGTTTTCACACCGGTACCCGGACTGGAATCGAAATATATATATATATATATATATTTATAAAAGCTGTATAAAAGCCACGGAATGATCCAGGTTGGACAGAATTGAAAATATATAGAAAAACAGTAAAAAGCGCGATTTCACGCCTGTGCCCTGACTGGAATTGAAATATATATATATATATTTATATTGACAGAAAAGTAGTCAACCAAGACTGGGAAGAGAACCCAGTGGTGGTGAAGGCTGCTTATATATATATATATATATATATATATATATATATATATAAAAGCAGTAAAAAAGCCACAAAATAATCCAGGCCGAACAGAAATGTAAATGTACAAAAAATTAGCTAACCAGGGACTGGGAAGATAACCTAGTGATGGTGAAGGGTGCAAAAAGCAGTATAAGGGCCATAGAATAATCTAGGCCGGACTGAAATATATTAATATATATGTATTGACAGAAACGTAGTCAACCAAGACTAGAAAGAGAACCCAGTGGTGGTGAAAGCTGCTTATATATGCATAAATATATATAAAAGCAGTAAACTACCTCAGATTTGACATCCAGGCTTGACAGAATTGAAAAGTTAATATATATACAGTTAAATAAGCACAAAAAAAAAAAGCCAAACCCGGATTGGGAAGATAACCCAGTCCGGCGAAGTTGCTTAAAACGAAGGTGCTAGTGCACTGAAGCTGTTAGAGCTGACGGATCGTCAATCCGAGTTGTAGAAATACCAGAAAATGCAGTTATGTACAAAAATGTACCAATTTTTGACGAAATGGCCACAGAACTAAGTTTCGGGCATATTTAGAAAACGAAACTTAACGTGCAAGTGTATAAAAGTACGAAGAAGTAATATAAACTTGATGATCGTAAAAATACTCACAATGGACTGCTACACGGGCTTTTTGCCAAATCGTAGGCTCTAAACGTCCAAATCTACTGGTTATTTTCTGATATGTGGTAGAATGTGGGTATATCTACGTGTTAGAGTGAAAAAATTTGGGTTTAGAAGAGGTGAAAAAGTTAAAAAATAAAACAGGCAGAGGTTCACTGCGTTTCAGAATTCTTGAAAATGAAGGGGGGGGGGGTCACCTTATATATATAGTCCAGGGAGCCTCTGCTCTACCTTCTACTGTCGCAGGTAGAGGTGTGGCTCCCCTGGTGGGGCCCACGTGTTCGATTGAGTGGTCTCGAAGTACGTGCACTCCGAGCAACGCGAGGTCGAAGTTAAAACTTACTAACTTTTGATCGGAACGTCCGTTTGAGGCGTGCTATACCTTTTTGAAAAGCCCTCACCAAGAGTGTCACAATGATATGGGATAAAAAAAAAATTGGGTCCAAGAAGACGGGTTCATAACCAGGTCTTTGATTCCCCGCAGTTTATCCGTTGAGCTGTCTTGCGCTGTTTGCACTCGGGATCGTAGTTATGGTTCGTTCTGATTTTGGTGGCATTAATTCGGCTTGAGTTTGACCTAATTGGCTTAAAGTTGGTAAAATAACCATTTTTCCCCTTTCGAGGTTACCCTCAGTGTTGGCTTAGACTTTGGTTGACTTTCTGGGGTTGTTTCCAAGACTTTGATCCCATTCGAGTCTGTTTGTCCTCAATGTTATCTCTGAGGCTGAGTTTGTTATTTCAGGTTTTCCTCTGGAGATGTTGTGGAGCTTCAGGTTCGTTCCCGAAGTTGACTTAACTTCCCGGGGTGAGACTGGGACTGACCTGTACCTTCCGGGTTGAGACCGGGGTTGAATTGATGGCCTGATATTGAGATAGGGGTTAATTTGATGGCCCGATATTGAGATTGGGATTGATTTGACGGCCCAATTGGAGATCAGGGTTGATTTGATGGCCTGATATTGAGATCGGGGTTGATCTGACTGCCCGATTGAAGATTGGGGTTGATTTGATGGCCCGATATTGAGATCGGGGTTGATCTGACGTCCCGATTAGAGATCAGGGTTGATTTGATGGCCCGATATTGAGATCGAGATTGATCTGATGGCCCGATTGGAGATTGGGGTTGATTTGATGGCCCGATATTGAGATCGGGGTTGATCTAAAGGCCCGATTGGAGATCAGGGTTGACTTGATGGCCCGATATTGAGATCGGGGTTGATCTGACGGCCTGATTGAAGATTAGGGTTGATTTGATGGCCCGATATTGAGATCGGAGTTGATCTGAAGGTTTAATTGGAGATCAGGGTTAACTTAATGGACGGTATTGCCCTCGTACAATGTTAATAACAAGAAAGGATATTTCGAGTGTCTACAACTTTCATAATATGGAGTATGAAAGAAAATAATATCCTTTACGAATATTGAAAGAAAATAACATCCTTTACCTTAGTAGAAAACTAGATTTGACTGGTATACTGGATATTATTCTGAGAAAATTTTGCACTATAAACTACATTCAAAGTATGTTTATACTCAAAATATTGTAGAGGAAGAATTTCTTATATTGGAATGGTGTACCTCATCTTCTGAGGGAGCCTTCCTTTTATAGGCAACTTGGAGGAAGAAAAAAACAAACATGACTAACTCCCTGCCTAATCTTTCTTTCTTTCTCTTACGTGCAGCAACCAACTTTGAAAACAGAACCAATTTGCAAAAAATTTAACAAATGTGGTGTGACACCCCCAAATTCGGGTACTTCAATTTCACGGGATTTGGTGCTCACTATCTAAATAAAATATAACTACTGCCCATAATAAGGTGTAAGACCCCAACTTTTATGAATAAAAATTTAATTTTCTTTATATATTATTTCAAAATGGTAAGGTGTTGATTTGATAAATGAGAAAAGTTATGGGTGAAATGTGCAAATATTTTAAAATAAGCAAGTGGTTATAAAATATTCATTGTTGTCGGACAATATTCGTTTGGTCGTGGAATATTCTTGTTGTCGGAGAATATTCGTACGACGGCGCAGCTATTTGTGGGCCCCACAATGGAATAACTGTCGGATATAGAAAACGACAGAAATAACCTTTTTTATAAAATAACGACGTAGTTGTTACCGTTAGTACTGTTAAAATACCCAGTGGTTAAAATACAGTAATACGCGGTATTGCACAGTAGCACACGGTATTGCACAGTATTTCGAATTATTGATTCTTACGTAAGAAGTCACTTACTCAATGATTGTTACAGTAATTACTGTTCAATATTTTATATTATTTATTCAATAATTGCATGATATTTTATTGATTCAATAATTGCTACGTTGCTATTTTATATGATTGATTCAATAATTGCTACCGTTGATATTTTGTATTATTGATTCAATAATTGTCACTGCATAGTATTTCACATTATCAACTTAATAATTCATATTATTTGAATAATATTAGTAGATAGCATTATTGACAATGTCTAAGGAAGTTCTGTCTAGGAGGGGTTATTTAATTGCGCGCCAGTAAAGAGAAATCTTTATCGGAAGGCCCCCGCTTTCCTAGGAACGACCTGGTTGTCAATATTGTAGTTTTGTAATATTATTTGTGAATAATTAATTATTCATTTATATGATAAGGAAATATTTATTTTGTGGATACAAAAGAAGGAATTAGTGCTGATGTGTTTTTATCAATATTTTGGTGTGGAAAATCATCCGTTTATGGATTTCGGATAATTTATGTTTGGAATTTGGAAAAACTTCCTTCTACAAAGTTGTAGAGAATTAAATTTTCTATGAAAAGGACATAGAATTTGTATTTTTCAGACAAAAGGGCTATTTATTATGAATTATTGAAATTTCAAAAAATAAATGTTTTTTAAAATAAAATGGTGGGCCCCACTTTTGGTTGTTGTGGAAAAATTGCTGAATTTTCAATTCTCACGAGATGTGCTGGGTAAGCCGCCGGCGTAGAAAGTCTACTTTGGCATCCTAAGCTTTTCCTATAAATGGGGTGCTTAGGTTAGAATTGAAAATACACCAGAATTAGAAGTTTTCTCTCTCTATAATATCGAGCGTATTTTTGTGAGTATTTAGATACTTTGAGTGTTACTATTCAGTGCAAGTTTTCTTTGGTATTATATCCAATATTCCAGCCAGAAGTACTATTCTTTTGAGGTAAGGGATGTTATTTTCTTTCGTAAATGATGTTATTCTTTTCAATATCATTATACCAAAATATTGGCTTGGATTTTATTATGAAATTCTTACTTTTTTCGTCGGGGTTACTATTCACGTATACGACACTATTTACGGAAAAATTAAATTTTTTTCTATTTGTCTAAGTTGCTTGTTAAGGTTCCTATCTTTGATTGGATCTAAGTTTTGAGCTTTATTCTTGAATTTTGCTCCACACTTGATTATTACGAAGTATTTTTGAATTAGATAAACTAAAATACGAATCCTTAATCTTTGTCCTTTATCTCACTGGATTCGTTCTTTAAAATATTTTTCATTATCCTCAGTCCTAAAAGGTGATATAACTGAATATCTTTGGCCTGTAGAGCAAAGATGAATGATTACCTGATGAATATCTTTGGCCGTAGTGCAAAGATGGACAGGTGTTGAGATGAACATGACCACTGGTGATACAAATGAATATCTTTGACCGTAGTGCAAAGATGAATATTTAATTTGAGATATATATTGATTGATGTTACAAGGATAAAAGATTGATGATAGACTTTTAAATCATAGAAGATAATAGACTTCATTCTCTACTTAACTCTTCTAATGAATGGTTATTTTCGTTGCGAATATTGATCTAAAACTTGTTGTTAATAATATTTTATCTGAATTGTTGAAGACTAACGATAATTTATTTTTTATTATCTTAGTCATAATATTCTTTAATGGGCTAGTTGAGCTCACCCTTTTCATCTATTGTCCTCTTCCGAAAATGAGAATGTCGCAGGAACTAGTTGAGGGACAGAGTGATGGTCCGAGTTAGAGCAGTAGTAGTCCTCACTATTTCTAATAAATAGTGTGATAATAATTGTAATGAGGACTTAGTTTGAATGTTAATATTTTCTACATATTTGTATTGACACTCACAGTTGTGTGGTCGTATTTTGCACGACCGTGTGATATAAAAGTTTGTATTTGAATTCTGTACCATGTATTTGGCGACTCAGAATGGGTTGGGTTGACTGGACCTATTCTGGGGGCGTCACAGTTGGTATCAGAGCTTAGGGATATGATCTCTAGCGAAGTTCGGGGAATAGAACTAGGAGGGGAGAGACGAGTAATTCCTTCACTAGTATGTCCTACCTAAGCTTATGTGGTATTTAATTGGTCAGTCGGAGCATAGGGTTAATATATGATATGTTAATTTGTTTAATTAATCCTTGTTTTATGGCAGTATTTGAGAATGGCAGCTGAGAATGTTAACAACGAAGTGAATGAGACAGTGGAGACACCTTTAATCACCAACCAGGAGAACGTGCAACAAGAAGGCAATGTTCACCCTGAAAACAATGCTGATCAGACGATAAACGATGAGATGTTTAGAAGCTTTTTGCAGTTCATGCAAAACCAGATGAAGGAAACTCGTGTGCAAAATACAGGTGGAGATAATAACAACACGCGAATTGTCACTGCCAAGCAGTTCAAAGAATTGGGACCACCAGAATTTCAGGGAAAGCCGGATCCGATTAAGGCGGAGACGTGGGTTAAGCAAATTACCAAGATAATTGATGTCTTGGGATGCACGGAGGAACAGAAGGTTCCATTCGCCACGTTTATGTTCCGTGGAGAGGCAGATTACTGATGGAAATCCGTGAAGCGTACCCAGACTGCCGCACTCAAAATGTCTTGGGAAGCTTTCCAGAAACTGTTCAATGACAAATACTTTCCTGAAAGTATTCGTCATATGAAGGAGGTAGAGTTTATCAGACTAGAACAAAATAACTTGACGGTGTCCCAGTACGAGGCTAAGTTCGCGGAGTTGTCCAGGTTTGCACCTCATTTGGTGGAAAATGAGGAACGTATGATGGGGATGTTTCTGAGAGGTTTAAAACCCGAAATACGTCAATAGCTCATTTCTGACAAATTTTCTCTATATTCGAATGTAGTGAACAGGGCCCAATTGTTAGAACGAGATAGTGATTATATTCAACCAAGGGACAACAACCAAGGTCGTACCGGTGGCAGCAGTCATCGGAGCAATGACAACCAGCGGGGAGGAATGTATGACAGAATCGGTAACCACTCCGATGGTAATCGTGGCCATGATAGTAGAAAAAATGAATCGGGAGGAGATTTCAAGAAGAGAAGGTACAACAATGAGAACATGAAGACGTCAACATCAGCACCAGCATCAACTGTTTCTAGGGGAGGAGAACGACCACCGGTCGTATGCTATAAATGCGGGAAAGAGGGACACATCAGCCCAAACTATCCACAACAATTCAAAGCATGCTATAATTGTGGAAAAGAAGGACATATAGCACGAGATTGTCCTATACCGAAACCAAGTCCAGCGGGGATGGTGATTCCAAAGGCGATTTCAGACAAGTCAAAGTCGGTGATTCCTGGAAGAGCGTTTGTCGTGACACCCAAAATGCGAGGAACCACACGAGGTGATTACGGGTAAGCTGATCATAAACTCTTACGAAGTTTACACCTTGTTAGATACCGGTGCTACCCATTCATTTATTTCACCTGCTTGTGCTCAACGTTTGAACTTGACTTCTGATAAATTAGACTTTGACTTATCCGTTGGGAGAAACCTTTGTTACATCCACAGTTTACAAATCTTGCTTGATTCAGATTGTTACCCTTACCTTACCTGTCGATCTTATATCTTTGAAAATACTTGCATTTGATGTGATTTTAGGAATTGACTGGTTAACCACTTACCATGCCAAAATTGATTATTTTCGTAAGGTTGTTAGTTTTCATATTCCTAATCAACCTGTTGTGCGAATTCAAACCACCAAACCACTAAAATCAGTCAATATTATTTCAAGTCACAAAGCTATTTGTTTATTGAAAAACGGATGTAAAGTTTTCTTAGCTCATGTCACTGATCTAAACCAAAATACGTCAAATCTGAATAATATTTCCGTTGTTAATGAGTTTCCTGATATATTTCCCGAAGAACTTCCTGGTCTACCCCCAGAACGTGAAGTTGAATTCTTTATTGACCTTGAACCCGGTACAAAACCCATTTCTAAAACCCCATATCGAATGGCTCCTATTGAACTTCTGGAGTTAAAGGTCCAATTACAGGAATTGTTAGACATCGATTTTATTCGTCCTAGTACGTCTCCTTGGGGTGCTCCTGTTTTATTCGTAAAGAAGAAAGACGGGAGTATGCAACTTTGTATTGACTATAGGGAGTTGAACTATGTCACCATCAAGAATAGGTATCCGTTACCTCGTATTGATGACCTGTTCGACCAGTTGCAAGGAGCACAATTCTTTTCAAAGATCGATCTTCGTTCTGGATATCATCAGCTGAAGATTAAACTTGAGGATATTTCGAAGACTGCCTTCAGAACTCGGTACGGGCATTATGAGTTCTTAGTCATGTCTTTTGGATTGACTAATGCTCCTGCTGCTTTCATGGATATGATGAACCATGTATTTAAATAATATTTGGATCAGTTCGTTGTTGTCTTTATTGATGACATCCTCATTTATTCTAAAAGTCGTGAAGATCATGAGCACCACTTGAAGCTAGTACTTCAAAAGCTTTGTGAGAACAAGCTGTATGCCAAGCTGAAGAAGTGCGAGTTCTGGCTTGAGAAAGTAGCATTCCTTGGGCACGTGGTATCAAAACGTGGAGTATCTGTTGACCCAGCGAAGATTGAAGCAATACAAAGCTGGGAGCAACCTAAGTCGGTGACCGAAGTACGAAGCTTTCAGGGCTTAGCTGGTTATTATCGGAGGTTCGTAGAGGGATTTTCTCGAATTGCTACTCCATTAACTCAGTTGACTCGGAAAGATACAAAATTCGTTTGGAGCGAGGAATGTGAGAAGAGCTTCCAAGAGCTCAAGAGAAGACTTATCTCGGCACCTGTTCTGACAATACCATCTAGTTCGGATGGATTTGTTATCTACAGCGATGCTTCGGGCAAAGGGTTAGGATGTGTTCTCATGCAACTTGGGAAAGTCATAGCCTATGCCTCGCAACAACTCAAAGAATATGAGAGGAATTATCCTACTCATGATCTAGAGTTGGCAGCAGTCGATTTCGCGTTGAAGATCTGGAGACATTACCAGTACGGGGAGAAAGTGGAGATTTATACAGATCATAAGAGCCTTAAATATTTCTTCACTCAAAAGGAACTTAACATGCGGCAACGACGTTGGCTTGAGCTGTTGAAAATTACAATCATACCATCCAATACCATCCTGGAAAAGCGAACGTGGTAGCTGACGCGTTGAGTAGAAGATCATATGCGGAAACGAGTGCGATGATGTCAAGTATACGCGTGGAACCAGCTTTGATTGATAAAGTTAAATTTGCTCAAGCTACGGATCCTGAGCTGATGAAGATGAAGAAGAAGGTGCAAGAAGGTGCAATTCCAGAAGCAAGAATCGATGAAGAGGGAATACTTCGAGTCAACTCCAGACTTTGTGTTCCTAACGATTTTGACTTGAAGTATCGAATCATGATGGAGGCACACAACACACTGTTTGCAATCCATCCTGGGAGTACCAAATTGTATCGTGATCTTCGACATACATTTTAGTGGAGCAATATGAAAAGAGAGATCGCGGAGTTTATTTCGAGATGTTTAACTTGTCAACGTGTAAAGGCAGAGCATCAAGTGCCGAAGGGTCCATTGCAACCACTGGAAATTCCAAAATGGAAGTGGAAACACATTACGATGGATTTCGTTACGGGTCTTCCCAAGGTTTCTCAAGGCATAGATGCGATTTGGGTTATTGTCGATAGATTAACCAAGTCTGCTCATTTCTTACCGATACGGGAGACTTATTCCCTTGAACGTCTTGCTCATATGTACGTGAATGAGATTGTGAGATTGCATGGCATGCCAGTATCCATAGTTTCGGATCGTGACCCCAGATTTACTTCACGATTTTGGATCAGTTTGCAAAAAACTATGGGCACGGATTTACAATTCAGTTCGGCTTATCATCCTTAAACAGACTGACAATCAGAAAGGACTATTCAAACTCTTGAAGATCTATTGAGACTCTATGTTCTAGACTTCAAAGGGAGTTGGGATAAGTACTTACCATTGGTGGAATTCTCCTACAACAACAGTTATCAAGCAAGTATAGGCATGGCTCCATTCGAAGCGTTGTATGGACGAAAGTGTCGTTCTCCAGTATGCTGGGATGAGGTGGGTGAAGCAACATTATTGGGACCGGAGTTGGTATGTATGACTATAGAAAAGGTTCAAATGATCCGGCAACGGATACAAACCGCACAAGATTGACAAAAGAGTTATGCGGATCTTCATCGAAAGGGCGTGGAATTTAATGTTGGGGATCATGTATTGTTACGTGTTGCTCCATGGAAAGGAGTTACGAGATTCGGGAAGAGAGGAAAGCTCAACCCACGATTTATTGGTCCATTTGAGATCCTTGACCGAGTAGGAAATGTGGCTTATAGACTTGCTTTACCTCCAAGCATGTCTCGTGTTCATAATGTTTTTCACATATCCATATTTTGTAAATATGTGAAAGACCCAAACCACATTATTGAGTTAGAACCAGACGAGATAGCTGAAGATTTAACGTATGAGGAGGTACCTGTCAAGATCTTGGATAGGAAGGAGCATGTCTTACGCTCGAAAAGTATACCTCAAGTTAAAGTTTTGTGGAGAAACCATGAAATTGAGAAAATGACATGGGAGTTGGAATCGGAAATGAAAGCGAGGTATCCTCACCTTTTCGTCATACCAGGTACGTACGTCAATTTCGAGGACGAAATTTCATAAGGAGGGGAGGTTGTAAGACCCCAACTTTTATGAATAAAAATTTAATTTTCTTTATATATTATTTCAAAATGGTAAGGTGTTGATTTGATAAATGTGAAAAGTTATGGGTGAAATGTGCAAATATTTCAAAATAAGCAAGTGGTTATAAAATATTCGTTGTTGTCGGAGAATATTCATTTGGTCGTGGAATATTCTTGTTGTCGGGGAATATTCGTACGACGGCGCAGCTATTTGTGGGCCCCACAATAGAATAACTGTCGGATATAGAAAGCAACAGAAATAACCTTTTTTATAAAATAACGACGTAGTTGTTACAGTTAGTACTGTTGAAATACCCGGTGGTTAAAATATAGTAATACGCGGTGTTGCACAGTAGCACACGGTATTGCACAGTATTTTGAATTATTGATTCTTACGTAAGAAGGCACTTACTCAATGATTGTTACAGTAATTACTGTTCAATATTTTATATTATTGATTCAATAATTGCATGATATTTTATTGATTCAATAATTTCTACGTTGATATTTTATATCAATAATTGCTACGTTGCTATTTTATATGATTGATTCAATAATTTCTACCGTTGATATTTTGTATTATTGATTCAATAATTGTCACTGCATAGTATTTCACATTATCAACTTAATAATTCATATTATTTAAATAATATTAGTAGATAGCATTATTGACAATATCTAAGAAAGTTCTGTCTAGGAGGGGTTATTTAATTGCGCGCCAGTAAAGAAAAATCTTTATCGGAAGGCCCCCGCTTTCCTAGGAACGACCTGGTTGTCAATATTGTAGTTTTGTAATATTATTTGTGAATAATTAATTATTCATTTATATGATAAGGAAATATTTATTTTGTGGATATAAAAGAAGGAATTAGTGCTGATGTGTTTTTATCAATATTTTGGTGTGGAAAATCATCCGTTTATGGATTTCGGATAATTTATGTTTGGAATTTGGAAAAACTTCCTTCTACAAAGTTGTAGAGAATTAAATTTTCTATGAAAAGGACATAGAATTTGTATTTTTCAGACAAAAGGGCTATTTATTATGAATTATTGAAGTTTCAAAAAATAAATGTTTTTTAAAATAAAATGGTGGGCCCCACTTTTGGTTGTTGTGGAAAAATTGCTGAATTTTCAATTCTCACGAGATGTGCTGGGTAAGCCGCCGACGCAGAAAGTCTACTTTGGCATCCTAAGCTTTTCCTATAAATGGGGTGCTTAGGTTAGAATTGAAAATACACCAGAATCAGAAGTTTTCTCTCTCTATAATATCGAGCGTATTTTTGTGAGTATTTAGATACTTTGAGTGTTACTATTCAGTGCAAGTTTTCTTTGGTATTATATCCAATATTCCAGCCAGAAGTACTATTCTTTTGAGGTAAGGGATGTTATTTTCTTTCGTAAATGATGTTATTCTTTTCAATATCATTATACCAAAATATTGGCTTGGATTTTATTATGAAATTCTTAATTTTTTTGTCGGGGTTACTATTCACGTATACGACACTATTCACGGAAAAATTAAAGTTTCTTCTATTTGTCCAAGTTGCTTGTTAAGGTTCCTATCTTTGATTGGATCTAAGTTTTGAGCTTTATTCTTGAAGTTTGCTCCACAATTGATTATTACGAAGTATTTTTGAATTAGATAAACTAAAATACGAATCCTTAATCTTTGTCCTTTATTTCACTGAATTCGTTCTTTAAAATATTTTTCATCATCCTCAGTCCTAAAAGGTGATATAACTGAATATCTTTGGCCTGTAGAGCAAAGATGAATGATTACCTGATGAATATCTTTGGCCGTAGTGCAAAGATGGACAGGTGTTGAGATGAACATGACCACTGGTGATACAAATGAATATCTTTGGTCGTAGTGCAAAGATGAATATTTGATTTGAGATATATATTGATTGATGTTACAAGGATAAAATATTGATGATGGACTTTTAAATCATAGAAGATAGTAGACTTCATTCTCTACTTAACTCTTCTAATGAATGGCTATTTTCGCTGTGAATATTAATCTAAAACTTGTTGTCAATAATATTTTATCTGAATTGTTGAAGATTAACGATAATTTATTTTTCATTATCTTAGTCATAATATTCTTTACTGGGCTAGTTGAGCTCACCCTTTTCATCTATTGTCCTCTTCAGGAAATGAGAATGTCGCAGAAACTAGTCGGGGGACAGAGTGATGGTCCGAGTTAGAGCAGTAGTAGTCCTCACTATTTCTAATAAATAGTGTGATAATAATTATAATGAGGACTTAGTTTGAATGTTAATATTTTCTACATATTTGTATTGACACTCACAGTTGTGTGGTTGTATTTTGCACGACCGTGTGATATAAAAGTTTGTATTTGAATTCTGTACCATGTATTTGGCGACTCAGAATGGGTTGGGTTGACTGGACCTATTCTGGGGGCGTCATATAAGGAATGCAAAATAAATTAAAACCGTGAATAAATAATAAAATCTTCCTTATCAAAAGGATTACAACTTCTCAAATAAATCCCAAGGTTATCTAACCTTAACATAAACAAATTTTAGAAAATAAACATCACATAATAAAGTCTTATGTCTTCTTACAAATCATTATCAACGAATACAAAAAGCTTTCACTTGTTCACCTTGGCTTTGCCCTTACTAATTTATGGTTAATCAACTCTTTCAACTTTAGCTGCAATGGTTATTTAATTGCAAGAGTGAGCAAACAAAGCTCACTTGAAATAACCACAATAAGAATGATGACGTAATATTTGAATAGCTTCAACTGAATTAATAATAATTCATTCATTGATAATCAAGAATAAGATTTAAAATTCATATGAGGGTCATAAGACCTTGAACTATGTCCTAGGTTATAAACATTTCTATTTAAAACCTTTAACAGTCGTTAGACTATATGGACTCTTAACTCGTACTTAGGGGGTCAGTCCTTCGTACCATGTATTGTGCACAAAAATCTTAACGCTTTCGCATGGTAATCCCCTAATAAATAGGATTATTCATCTCAGTATTTAATAGCAAATCCGCACCAAAGAAAATTTGGTTTGGATAAGCTTCAAGGGAAATTTAGAGTTCAACTATCATCAACTAAGGCGTAATTGAATCGACTTACAATAATAATAATTCAACAATAAAGAATTATGAAATAACTTATGCTTTAGAACTAAACTTAAAGCAATTGAAAGATAAGATAGACCTTGCTTGAACAATTAAGTCAATGTCACATTAACTCAATAATGAACTTTGATAAGATATTTATTCAATATATAATTTATAGAGAATACAATAACTTGCATATGAATAAAAAATTAGAAATAGGAATCATACTCAAGTAAAATTTGAGTTTAGAAAACTTGCATAATGTAAAAGAAAGGTTTAGGAAACTTGCCTTAAGCGCAAGCTAAAATTACAATCACTTTCACAATTATCCTACATATTACATTACGTTTACAACATCGATTAGTTTCATAACCATTATGTTTAACCATCGAACTTCTTACTTAAGTTCAACTTAACAACGTGGTTTGCAACTTAACTCGCTAACTAACCACATATGTGAGTCTAAACTCACAACATGCATATCACACGTGTATAACACTTTAAACTATCATAATCACACCCTATGATAACAATATCTAAGTATACACATAACATATTAATATGAGACTTCAAATTATCTCATACATGTCAACAATATGTTATTTTATTATTTAATACACTTAACATGTTATCACATTAAATTAGCTAATCATGTACTGCATAAAAACTACTCGGAACCCAAGTAAAATTTCTGGACAGCACACACACCCTCTGAGGCGGGTGTTTTGCATCTATAAGACCCTCTGGGGTGGGTCACCATGCTGATAGAAAATATGGTTCGCGAACTGTGCAGGGAAAAAGCCAATTTGGCTTATTTCTTCGCACCAAAGTCCGATTTTAACTAACACAATGCATATGACACTTTATAAAAATAAAATCTTAAACTTCTAACATGTTTTTGACATATAGAAACACCACAACACATAATCAAAACACTTAATTTCATGATTTTGAAGAAAACACTATTTTTAAGCGTTTTTGAAGAAAACTAACACTGTGACTTTGTTTTTAAACCAAATCAAATAATTCAAAGCATGTTAATTTTGTTTCTTGATATATTATCATAATATACGATCAATTTACATAATATATCACAATCAAACACGCATTTAGATAATTAAAGACTATTTTTCAAAGTAAGTTCACTATAAACTACTATAAACATGATTTCTTCATATTCATCATATTTACATGAATTGAACTATATAAACAACCATATGAATCATATCTAAGCATGTTATAACATATATGAACCATACTACACAATTTCTCATACAAATCAAGTTAGAGAGAACCTATCACTATGAAAACAATGAAGAACATAATATAAAAATTAGTTATACCTTTGTTGATTAGGAGGAGGAGATGAAGATGGTGTGTTTGATTCTCTCAAACTTCTTCTTCCTCTTTCTTCTTTCTTTCTTCTTCTTCTCTCTTTTCTCTCTAGCTCTCTGTTCTTTTTTTTCTTCTTTGTTCTAACTTTATTTTCTAACGTAGTATAGGATATAACATATAACTGATATTTATGTATATAATTGTATAATAACTGACAAATACTTAATATACAATTAATAATATATATCAGTTATGTTTTTGTTTGAAATTCAAAAGCCATAAGGCTTTGTTTGGCAAAACCTCTTTATTTAAAAAAAAATAATTTTTAGTAATTAAGGCCATGTTTTGTAAAACATGATTAAAACAGATTTAAGGGTCTTGTTTGGTAAAACTCTTTAAAATATGTGTAAGGGCCCTGTTTGGCAAAAACTCTTTAAAACCCTTTTCTTTATTTTGATAAATCTTTTTAACACATAGGTCAAATGTTAAACTCTATTTAATTAAATTCCAACCTTTTAATTTAATTAAATACAAGCTAACATTAATTAATTAATTAAAATTGTCACATAATAGTAAATTGCTACACAATTTTAATTTACTTATTAATCATAATGTATGTAACAAATTAGTAAATCTTTATAAACACTTAACACATAATATTCATCTAATTTAATTATTCTGAATTAAATTAGAATTATACTACACAATTACTTACACATCAATTTAATTAATCATATTGCACTTAACTAAATTACTTCTTAACATAATCACATAAATTATTTATTTAACTCAATAAATAAATTAATTAAAATATTTATTTAATTCAATAAATATTTGCAATTAAATATACAAAATCTCATTCGTTATAATATTCCGTCCTTAAAAGGATTCTGTACCCAGAATCACAATAAAAAAACTCATTCGTTACATTTTCCCCCCTTAAAAAGATTCTGTCCCTAGAATCGGTATACAAGAAATTACACAAATAATTGGGTATAGGTTTTCATCATTACATCCTCGAGTTTCCACGTAGCTTCTTCAGCAGTGTGGTTCCTCCATATTACTTTAACAGAATGTATCACTTAATTTCTAAGTACTTGTTCTTTTCTATCAACTATTTGAACATGAACTTCTTCATAAGTTAAGTCTTTATCGAACTGTAAAGGCTCGTATTCTATTACATATTTGTAGTCATGTTTGTAAGGTCGTAATATAGAGATATGAAAAACATTATGGATATTATCTAGCTCCGGAGGTAACGCAACCTCGTAAGTTACTTCGCCAACCCTTCGTAGTATCTCGAAAGGTCTAATAAATTCGGGACTCAGCTTCCCCTTTTTGCCAAATCGAATCTTTCCCTTCCAGGGAGATACTTTCAGGAAAAAGAAGCTTCCCACTGCAAATTCTTAATTTTGTTGATGATGATCGACATATTTCTTTTGTCTGTCTTGAGCAGCAACCAATCTTGTTCTGATCAGCTTGACGATTTCAGCGGTTTGTTGTACCAGTTCCGGTCCCAACAGTTGTCGTTCATCTACCTCGTCCTAGCAAAATGGAGTCCTGCATTTTCTGTCGTATAATGCTTCGTAAGGCGGCATGCTGATACTACCATAGTAATAATTGTTGTAGGCTAACTCCACCAACGGTAGATGATCATCCCAGCTTCCTTTGAAGTCCATAACGCAAGCTCTCAGCATGTCCTCTAGCGTCTGAATCGTTCTCTCGCTCTGGCCATCAGTCTGAGGATGACACGTCGCACTCATTCGCAATTGCGTTCCCAAGCACTCCTGTAGTTGCTTTCAAAAATTCGACGTGAAACGCGGATCTCTGTCGGTCACAATCGACACCGGAACACCGTGTCGAGAAATAATTTCTTTAACGTACAGCATCGCTAACTGATCCAAATTGAACTTAATCTTAATCGGTAGGACATGGGCTGACTTTGTCAGTCGATCCACTATAACCCATATCGCATCGAAACCCTTCTGAGTCGCTGGAAGACCAACCACGAAATCCATCGTGATATGCTCCCACTTCCATTCTAAAATCTCTAGCGGTTGTAGCAATCCACTTGGTCTCTGGTGTTATGCTTTGACCTTCTGGCACGTTAAGCATCTTTCAACGCATTCAACAATGTCTCTCTTCATATTCAGCCACCAAAAATGGTGTCTGAGATCCTGGTACATCTTCGTGCTCCCAAGGTGAATCGAATATCTCGAACTGTGAGATTCGCCCAAAATCTCCTCTTTGACTTCTGGTACTGGCGGTACCTAGATTCTCCTTTCAAATCGTAGCAGTCCTATCCCATCGATCTTGAACTTGATTTCTTCACCATCGGTTATTCTCTTACAGATATTCTCGCACTCCTCATCACAAAGTTGTGCCACTTTCACCTTGTCCACCAAGGTTAAACCAGTAGTTACTTGGAATAACTTCTCATCTGCTTCCTTCAGACACTTAACTTAAAGCTTTAATTTAGTTGGAATAGGATTGGAGATTGAAGTAACTTGGAGGCCATAGAAGATCAAGAGCAGAAGCAAAAGGGAGCATGAGATTTGCTGACAACAAATTCTATTCTCTTCTCTACTCTTATTTCTTTCTTTTAATGTTTATTCAATTGTGGATTCTTGGTTTTGATTCAATAATAATGAACTAAATCTCTTGTTTAAGATTACAATGGATCTTATTGCATAGCTTATTTTAATATGCTTCTCTATTAAATATTATTATCTATCGTGGGGATTGTATATTGTGATTTGGACTTAACTGTTTAATTGTCTAGCTAACAATTAATGTGATAATCTATATGAAATTGAGAGATGGATTATAGATTTAGATCTGATTATAATAGCATGTGATTGTGTTTTTTGCATGGCGTTGGAATTCATGATTTATGTTTAGGATAGAGATATACCTTTACACCACATGTAATCTGATAAAGAACTTGTGCTTGAAATCCTCTTTAATTATAATTCACATATAAATATAGTGGATTAGTTAATTAGGGTGTTCTTCTTAATTCAATCATCTGTGGATTTAAGTTGATTTGAGTATGATGCATTGAGAGATGGTCATATTTATTTATGTGTTCTTGATTAACAATTCAGAATAGTGAGCATAATTGATAAGAAGTGTATTAATTTAAGTAAAGCAATAAGTGAAGTTGTGATCTTAAATCTCCGTAATCTTAATTTAACTAGTGGTAATTAGTATTAGTGTAATTAAATAGTGTAATTCAAAATACTAATGCATTCGTTTAAATAAGATTGAGTTGGTTACGTGTTAGTACTTGGTGATAGTTATTAAATAATTTCTCGTGGGAACGATACTTTACTTTCACTTTATTACTTGTTGATTATGTAAACTTGCATGTTGTGCGTAACTAGATTTTACCTAACAAGCTTCTCCCGTCTCAGCGACTTTAATGTCAGCCTTAAATGTTCAGTGTGTTCTTCCTCAATTTTCGAATAAACCAAAATGTCGTCTATGAACACCACTACGAACTTGTCTAGGAATGGCTTAAACACCATATTCATTAAGTCCATAAATGCCGCTGGTGCATTTGTTAGACCAAATGACATCACTAAGAACTCGTAATGTCCATACCGAGTTCTAAAAGTCGTGTTCGGTATATCTTCTCTTTTCACCTTAAACTGATGATATCCACTTCTCAAATCTATTTTTGAGAAGTATCTAGCACCTTTCAGTTGATCGAATAAGTCATCGATCCTAGGTAAAGGATACCTATTCTTGATCATGACGTTGTTCAACTCTCTATAATCAATGCATAGCCGCATCGATCCATCCATCCATCTTCTTGACGAACAAAACTGGCGCTCCCCTTGGTGATACGCTCAGCTGAATATACTTTTTGCCCAGCAATTCCTGCAGTTGAACCATCAGTTCCTTCATCTCGATCTGAGCCATTTTGTACGGGGCTTTCGAAATCTAAGCAGTCCCCGGTGCTAAGTTGATCACGAACTCTATCTCTCTATCTGGCGGAAGTCCTGGAAAATCACTCGGAAATACGTCCTCAAACTTCTTAACTACTGATATCTCTTTTTATCTTCGAATTCTCCTTACGAGTATCTACTATGTAGGCTAAGTATCCTATACAGTCTTGCTTCAATAACTGCTTGGCCTGCATAATCGTCAGAAAACTAGCTTGTCTAGGATATTTGCTACCTTAAAACACTACCTTTGACGGAATCGTAAGGTTTACCGACTTTTTTTGGCAATCGATTACCGCACCATGGTTAAATAACCAATCCATACCCAGTATAACATCAAACTCCCTAAGTTTTATCAGAATCAAATCTACCCTCAACTCATGACCTTTAATGTCCAATCTACAGTTCTTATAAGCAAACCTAACAGGAACAACCTCCCTATTCACAATCTCTATATTCAAAGGGTAAACTAATTCCTCTTTAGGTAAGTCTAGGGTCATAGCAAATTCACCAAATATGAATGAACAAGTAGCACCCGAATCAAATAATACGTAAGCATTAATACTATTGACCGAAATAATACCTGACACCACATCTTTTGACTGCACAGCATCCTGCACCATCATATTGAATTTCCTAGCTGTGGGTCAAACCGCCTGCAGTGGTCCAGCGATAGTCAAAGTACTGACGCTGCCATTTCCTCTGTTTCCTGTTAACCCTCCTGCTGACTTCTTTGGGGAACTTTGAGCCATGTGATCCTAAGATCCACATGTGTAGCAAGCTCCCTTCTTCGGGTTCAGACAATTCTGTGCAATGTGGCCTTCCTGACCACAGTTGAAGCATACTCGCTTCCTCCTCAGGCACACTCCAGTGTGATTCTTCCCGCACATAGCACATGTTTCAATCCTCCTCTTCTGCTGGCTTCCCTGTTGACTCCTAGCAGACGTGTTATCATTCCACTTCCTTTCTGGTTGATAGCTCCGCTACCACCAGCCTTGTTTTCTATCTCATTCTTCTTCTTCTTTTGATCTTGGTTGTACTTGGTCACCACGTCGCTTCCATCTTTACCGAGGATGGCCTTTTCTAGCACAGCTGCAAACGTCTTCAGCTGGAATATGGAGACTTTGCTGTAGAGCTAGGGCTTCAGTCCTTGCTCAAACCTTCTCGCCTTCCTCTCGTCAGTACTGACCTTGTATGTTGCAAACCTGGCCAGCTCATTAAATTTCACGGCATATTCCGGCACCATCATCGCTCCCTATTTCAGCTCTAGAAATTGAACCTCCATCTGGTTCTGCGAGCTTATGGGGAAGTACATTTCAAAGAACATCTCTTTGAAACAGTCCCATGCTATCACTCCTTCCCCCTCCTTAGTTTTGTTGGCCTACCACCAGAAGCTAGCTTCCGACTTCAGTATGAACGTCTCAAAAGCCGTCTTCTGGTCATCGTTTACTCTGACCACATCGAAGACCTTTTCCATCTCCATTACCCACGTTTGGACCTCTATCGGATTCACCGATCCCTGAAATTTTGGCGGTCCTATTGCCTTAAATTCCTTAAATGTCGTGTCTTGGACTTGCGGCTGACTCGCAAGCGCTCCTATCAGCAGGTTCACCAATTCTTGAATCGAATTGGGATTCGTCCCGTCATTGTTGTTGTCGTTGTTATTCGTCGAATCCTCTGGGTGTAGACGTGTGGGTCTTCTTCTAGGAGGCATCTTTCTATTAAAACATACCCTTATTAGATCCTTTACTCATTTCTTAAATTTTCAACTTCATACTTAAACCTTTAAATAAATTAATAAAATCTTTCTTATCAAAAGGATTACAACTTCTCAAATAAATCTCAGGGTTATCTAACCTTAACATAAACAAATTTCAGAAAATAAAAATCACATAATAAAGTCTTATGTCTTATTACAAATCATAATCAACGAATACAACAAGCCTTCACGTGCTCACCTTGGCCTTGCTCTTACTAGTTGATAGTTCATCAACTCTTTCGACTTTAGCTGCAATGGTTATTTAATTGCAAGAGTGAGCAAACAAAGCTCACTTGAAATAACAACAATAATAATGATGACGTAATATTTGAATAGCTTCAACTGAATTAATAATAATTCATTCATCGATAATCAAGAATAAGATTTAGAATTCATCTGAGGGTCATAAGACCTTGAACAATATCCTAGGTTATAAACATTTCTATTTAAAACCTTTAATAGTCGTTAGACTATATGGACTTTTAACTCGTACTTAGGGGGATCAGCCCTTCGTACCATGTATTGTGCACAAACATCTTAACGCTTTCGCATGGTAATCCTCTATTAAATAGGGTTGTTCATCTCAGTATTTAAGAACAAGTCCGCACCAAAGAAAGTTTGGTTTGGATAAGCTTCAAGGGAAATTTAGAGTTCAACTATCATCAACTAAGGAGTAGTTGAATCGTCTTACAATAATAATAATTCAACAATAAAGGATTATGAAATAACTTATGCTTTAGAACTAAACTTAAAGCAATTGAAAGATATGATAGACCTTGCTTGAACAATTAAGTCAATGTCACATTAACTCAATAATGAACTTTGATAAGATATTTATTCAATATATAATTTATAGAGAATACAATAACTTGCATATGAATAAAAAATTAGAAATAGGAATCATACTCAAGTAAAGTTTGAGTTTAGAAAACTTGCATAATGTAAACGAAAGGTTTAGAAAACTTGCCTTAAGCGCAAGCTACAATTACAATTACTTCCACAATTATCCTACATATTATATTACATTTACAACATCGATTAGTTTCATAACCATTATGTTTAACCATCGAACTTCTTACTTAAGTCCAACTTAACTACGTGGTTTGCAACTTAACTCGCTAACTAACCACATACGTGAGTCTAAACTCACAACATGCATATCACAAGTGTATAACACTTTAAACAACCATAATCACACTCTATGATAACAATATCTAAGTATACACATAACATATTAATATGACACTTCAAATTATCTCATACATGTCAACAATATGTTATCTTATTATTTAATACACTTAACATGTCATCACATTAAGTTAACTAATCATGTACTGCATAAAAACTACTCGGAACCCAAGTAAAATTTTCGGACAACACACACACCCGTTCGGGCAGGTGTTTTATCCCTATAAGACCAGCTGGGGCGGGACCCCATGCTGGTAGAAAATCTGGTTCGCGAATTGTGTAGTGAAAAAGCCAATTTGGCTTATTTCTTCGCACCAAAGTCCGATTTTAACTAACACAATGCATATGAAACTTTATAAAAACAAAATCTTCAACTTCTAACATGTTTTTAACATATAGAAACACCACAACACATAATTAAAACACTTAATTTTATTATTTTGAAGAAAACACCATTTTTAAGCGTTCTTGAAGAAAATTAACACTGTGACTTTGTTTTTAAACCAAATCAAACAATTCAAAGCATGTTAATTTTAATTCTTGATATATTATCATAATCTACGATCAATATACATAATATATCACAATCAAACACGAATTTTGATAATTAAAGACTATTTTTCAAAGTAAGTTCACTATAAACTGCTATGAACATGATTTCTTCATGTTCATCATATTTACATGAATTGAACTATACAAACAACCATATAAATCATATCTAAGCATGTTATAACACATATTAAACATATATGAACCATACTACATAATTTCTCATACAAATCAAGTTAGAGAGAACCTATCACTATGAAAATAATGAAGAACATAAAATAAAAATTAGTTATACCTTTGTTGATTAGGAGAAGGAGATGAAGATGGTGTGTTTGATTCTCTCAAACTTCTTCTTCCTCTTTCTTCTTTCTTTCTTTTTCTTCTCTCTTTTCTCTCTAGCTCTCTGTTCTTTCTTTTCTTCTTTGTTCTAACTTTGTTTTCTAACGTAGTATAGGATATAACATATAATTGATATTATACGTATAAAATTATATAATAACTGAAAAATACTTAATATACAATTAATAATATATCAATTATGTTTTTGTTTGAAATTTTGTTTGGCAAAACCTCTTTATTTTAAAAAAATAATTTTTAGTAGTTAAGGTCATGTTTGGTAAAACAGGATTAAAACAGATTTAAGGGCTTTGTTTGGTAAAACTCTTTAAAATATGTGTAAGGACCCCGTTTGGCAAAAACTCTTTAAAACCCTTTTTTTATTTTGATAAATCTTTTTAACACATAGTTTAAATATTACACTCTATTTAATTAAATCCTAACCTTCTAATTTAATTAAATACATGCTAACATTCATTAATTAATTAAAATTACCACATAATACTAAATTGCTACACAATTTTAATTTACTTATTAATCATAATTCATGTAACAAATTAGTAAATCTTTATAAACACTTAGCATATAATATTCATCTAATTTAATTATTCTCAATTAAATTAGAATTATACTACACAATTACTTACACATCAATTTAATTAATTATATTGCACTTAACTAAATTACTTCTTAACATACTCACATAAATTATTTATTTAACTCGATAAATAAATCAATTAAAATATTTATTTAATTCAATAAATATTTATAATTAAATATACAAAATCTCATTCGTTACAATATTCCCTCCTTATAAGGATTCTGTCCCCAGAATCACAATAAAAAAAACTCATTAGTCACATTCTTCCCCCTTAAAAAGATTCTGTCTCCAGAATCGGTATACAAGAAATTACACAAATAATTGGGGATAAGTTTTCATCATTACATCCTCGAGTTCTCACGTAGCTTCTTCAGCACTGTGGTTCCTCTAGATTACCTTAACAGAAGGTATCACTTTATTTATAAGTACTTGCTCTTTTCTATCAACTATTTGAACAGGAACTTCTTCATAAGTTAAGTCTTTATCGAACTGTAAAGGCTCGTATTCTATTACATGTTTGTAGTCGTGTTTGTAAGGTCGTAACACATAAATATGAAAAATATTATGGATATTATCTAGCTCCGGAGGTAACAGAATCTCGTAAGCCTCTTCGCTAAGCATCCATCGTATCTCGAAAGGTCCAATAAATCGGGGACTCAGCTTCCCCTTTTTGCCAAATCGAATCTTTCCCTTCCAGGGAGATACTTTCAGGAAAACGAAGCTTCCCACTTCAAATTCTCGATTTTGTCGATGATGATCGGCATACTTCTTTTGTCTGTCTTGAGCAGCAACCAATCTTGTTTTGATCAGCTTGATGATTTCAGCGGTTTGTTGTACCAATTTCGGTCCCAACAGTTGTCGTTCACCTACCTCATCCCAGCACAATGGAGTCCTGCATTTTCTGCCGTATAATGCTTCGTAAGGCGGCATGCCGATCCTCGCATGGTAACTATTGTTGTAGGCGAACTCCACCAACGATAAATGATCATCCCAGCTTCCTTTGAAATCTATAACGCAAGCTCTCAGCATGTCTTCTAGCGTCTGAATCATTCTCTTGCTCTGGACATCAGTCTGAGGATGATACGTCGTACTCATTCGCAATTGCGTTCCTAAGCACTCATGTAGTCGCTTCCAGAAATTCAACATGAAATGCGGATCTCTGTCGGACACAATCGACAAAGGAACACCATGTTGAGAAATAATTTCCTTAACGTACAGCTTCGCTAACTGATCCAAATTGAACTTAATCTTAATCGGTAGAAAATGGGCTGACTTTGTCAGTCGATCCACTATAACCCATATCGCATCGAAACCCTTCTGAGTTGCTGGAAGACAAACCACGAAAACCATCGTGATATGCTCCCACTGCCATTCTGAAATCTCTAGCGGTTGTAGCAATCCACTTGGTCTCTGGTGTTCTTCTTTGACCTTCTGGCACGTTAAGCATCTTGCAACGCATTCAGCAACGTCTCTCTTCATATTCGACCACCAGAAATGGTGTCTGAGATCCTGGTACATCTTCGTGCTCCCAGGGTGAATCGAATATCTCGAACTGTGAGATTCGCCCAAAATCTCCTCTTTGACTTCTGGTACTGGCGGTACCTATATTCTCCCTTCAAATCATAGTAGTCCTTCCCCATCGATCTTGAACTTGATTTCTTCACCATCGATTATTCTCTTACGGTTATCCTCGCACTCCTCATCACAAAGTTGTGCCTCTTTCACCTTGTCCACCAAGGTTGAACCAGTAGTTACTTGGAATAACTTCTCATCTGCTTCCTTCGAACAATTAAATTTAAGCTTTAATCTAGCCATATCTTCTATTAACTAATCCTGATCAGTTAATATATTTAACTTCTCCTGACCCTTCCTGCTTAAAGCGTCGGCAACCACATTAGCTTTACCCGGATGGTAAAGAATCTCGCAGTCGTAGTCCTTGATTAGTTCCAACCATCTCCTTTGGCGCATGTTAAGATCTTTTTGTGTAAAGATATACTTCAGACTCTTGTGATCTGTGTATATCTCACACTTTTCTCCAAAAAGATAGTGTCTCCAAATTTTCAGAGCAAACACTACTGCCGCCAATTCTAAGTCATGGGTCGGATACCCCTTCTCATAATCCTTCAGTTGGCGTGATACATATGCAATAATCGTGCCGCTCTGCATCAGCACACAGCCTAATCCCTTATGTGAGGCATCACTGTATACTATAAAATTTCCTGTACTATTCGAAAATAACAACACCAACGCAATACTCAATCTCTTCTTCAGTTCCTGAAAACTCTCCTCAAACTTTTTCGTCCAAACAAACTTAACTGTTTTACGAGTCAAATTTGTCAACGGAGTTGCGATTTTGGAAAAGTTTTGAATAAACCTTCTGTAGTATCCTGCCAATCCCAAGAAACTCCTAACTTCAGATGATGTCTTTGGTTGATCCTAATTCATCACGGCTTCAACCTTCGACGGATCTACTGAAATCCCATCTTTGTTAATCACGTGGCCAAGAAATTGCACACGTTTTAACCAGAATTCACACTTCGAGAATTTCGCATAAAGCTTTGATGAGTGGGTTTTATACCTACGAATTGGACACCGTTAAGGCTTAATTCTTTGTTAACTTTGAGTATTTTTAGTGTTCTTTTGATTTTTTTTGTGTTTATTTTCTAGGAAACGGCTTCGGGGGGTCAAAACATGAAAAATGGAGCTAAGTTGGATTCATGGTCTTGGCTTAGGACTTGGGTTTTATTGTAGAGCTTCTTCTTAGCTTTTCAGAACATCTTGAATCATCTCGATCGGAGTTCAACTGAAAAAGTTATGACCTTTTTACCAAGAAGAAGTTAAAACCTCAGAGTTTGGAAGTTGCAATTTACATAGCAGTCATTTGGAGCCGATTTCAACCTTGATCCAATCAGAATCTGTAAATTCACAAAGAATAAAAGTTGTAGATCTCTTCGACAGCTTCGATTTGACAGGTAGCAAGCCCCGTAACTCTTCCCAAATCAAACGTTATGCTCATTTTATCAAAGGATGTTGCAAACGCCAGAACAATACCCGTTGGGGCGGGCATTTACAAGGAAAAAAGCCCGCCGAGGCGGGCCTGTGGGGAAAATAATGCTAATTTTGTAGAAGTTGATTCTGAAGAGGATTCTAAGGGTTGATTTGAAGAAGGACCATTAGAGGGCTATAAAAGGAGATGAATACACAAGGATTAGAAAGTTAGATTCCATTAGATTAGATTTCAATTAAATTAGATACAAACCTTAGTTGGAATATGATTGGAGATTGAAGCAACTTGGAGGCCATGGAAGATCAAGAGCAGAAGCAAGAGGGAGCATGAGATTTGCTGACAACAGATTCTATTCTCTCCTCTACTCTTATTTCTATCTTTTAATGTTTATTCAATTGAGGATTCTTGGTTTTGATTCAATAATAATGAACTAAATCTCTTGTTTAAGATTACAATGGATCTTATTGCATAGCTTATTTTAATATGCTTCTCTATTAATTATTATTATCTATTGTGGGGATTGTCTATTGTGATTTGGACTTAACTGTTTAATTGTCTAGCTAACAATTAATGTGATAATCTATATGAAATTGAGAGATGGATTATAGATTTAGATCTGATTATAATAGCATGTGATTGTGTTTTTTGCATGGCGTTGGAATTCATGATTTGTGTTTAGGATAGAGATATACCTTTACACCACATGTAATTTGATAAAGAACTTGTGCTTGAAATCCTCTTTAATTGTAATTCACATATAAATATAGTGGATTAGTTAATTAGGGTGTTCTTCTTAATTCTATCATCTGTGGATTTAAGTTGATTTGAGTATGATGCATTGAGAGTTGGTCATATTTATTTATGTGTTCTTGATTAACAATTCAGAATAGTGAGCATAATTGATAAGAAGTGTATTAATTTAAGTAAAGCAATAAGTGAAGTTGTGATCTTAAATCTCTGTAATCTTAATTTAACTAGTGGTAATTAGTATTAGTGTAATTAAATAGTGTAATTCAAAATACTAATGCATTCGTTTAAATAAGATTGAGTTGGTTACGTGTTAGTACTTGGTGATAGTTATTAAATAATTTCTCGTGGGAACGATACTTTACTTTCACTTTATTACTTGTTGACCACGTAAACTTGCGTGTTGTGCGTAACTAAATTTTACACAACAAGCTTCTCCCGGCGACTCTAATATCAGCCTTAAATGTTCAGTGTGTTCTTCCTCAGTTTTGGAATAAACCAAAATGTCGTCTATGAACACCACTACGAACTTGTCTAGGAATAGCTTAAACACCATATTCATTAAGTCCATAAATGCCGCTGGTGCATTCGTTAGACCAAATGACATCACTAAGAACTCGTAATGTCCATACCGAGTTCTAAAAGCCGTGTTCGGTATATCTTCTCTTCTCACCTTCAACTGATGATATCCACTTCTCAAATCTATTTTTGAGAAGTATCTAGCACCTTTTAGTTGATCGAATAAGTCATCGATCCTAGGTAAAGGATACCTATTCTTGATCGTGATGTTGTTCAACTCTCTACAATCAATGCATAATCGCATCGATCCATCCTTCTTCTTGACGAACAAAACTGGCGCTCTCCATGGTGATACGCTCGGCCGAATATACTTCTTGTCCCGCAATTCCTGCAGTTGTACTATCAGTTCCTTCATCTCGATCATAGCCATTCTGTACGGGGCTTTCGAAATTGGAGCAGTCCTCGGAGCTAAGTTGATCACGAACTCTATCTCTCTATCTGGCGAAAGTCCTGGAAAATCACTCTGAAATACGTCCTCAAACTTCTTAACTACTGATGTCTCTTCTATCTTCTAACTCTCCTTACGAGTATCTACTATGTAGGCTAAGTATCCTATACAGCCTTGCTTCAATAACTTCTTAGCCTGCATAATCTTCAGGCAACTCGCTTGTCTAGGAGATTTGCTACCTTAAAACACTACCTTCGACGAAGTCGTAAGGTGTACCAACTGTTTCTTGCAATCGATTACCGCACCATGGTTAAACAACCAATCCATACCCAGTATAACATCAAACTCCCCAAGTTTTATCGGAATCAAATCTTCCATCAACTCATGACCTTTAATGTCCAATCTACAGTTCTTGTAAGCAAACCTAACAGGAACAACCTCCCTATTCACAATCTTTATGTTCAAGGGGTAAACTAATTCCTCTTTAGGTAAGTCTAGGGTCTTAGCAAATTCATCAGATATGAATGAACAAGTAGCACCCGAATCAAATAATACGTAAGCATTAATACTATTGACTAGAATAATACCTGACACCACATCTTTTGACTGCACAGCATCCTGCACCGTCATGTTGAATATCCTAGCAGTGGGTCGAATCGCCTGCAATGGTCTAGCGATAGTCAAAGTACTGACATTGCCATTTCCTCCGTTTCCTGTTGACCGTCCTGCTGACTTCTTTGGGTAACTTCAAGCCATATGATCCTTAGATCCACATGTGTAGCAAGCTTAATTCTTCGGGTTCGGACAATTCGGCGCAATGTGGCCTTCCTGACCACAGTTGAAGCATACTCGCTTCCCCCTCAGGCACACTCCAGTGTGATTCTTCCCGCATATAGCACATGTTTCAATCCTCCTCTTCTGCTGGCTTCCCTGTTGACTCCCAGCAAACGTGTTATCATTCCACTTCTTTTTCTAGTTGATAGCTCTGCTACCACCAGCCTTATTTTCTGTCTCATTCTTCTTCTTCTTTTGATCTTGGTTGTACTTGGTTACCGCGTCGCTTCCACCTTCAGCGAGGATGGCCTTTTCTAGCACAGCTACAAATGTCTTCAGCTGGAACATGGAGACTTTGCTGTAGAGCCAGGGCTTCAGTCCCCGCTCGAACCTTCTCGCCTTCCTTTCGTCAGTACTGACCTGGTATGTCGCAAACCTGGCTAGCTCATTAAATTTTGGGGCATATTCCGGTACCGTCATCGCTCCATGTTTCAGCTCTAGAAATTGAACCTCCATATGGTTCTGCGAGCTTATATGGAAGTACATTTCAAAGAACATCTCTTTGAAACGGTCCAATGCTATCACTTATTCCCCCTAGTCTTGTTGGCCTGCCACTAGAAGCTAGCTTCCGACTTCAGCATGAACGTCGCAAAAGTCATCTTCTGGTCATCGTTTACTCTGGCCACATTGAAGACCTTTTCCATCTCCATTACCCACTCTTGGGCCTCTATCGGATTCATCGTTCCCAAAAATTTTGGAGGTCCTACTGCCTTAAATTCCTTAAATGTCATGCCTTGGACTTGCGGCTGATTCGCAAGCGCTCCTGTCAGCAGGTTCACCAATTGTAGAACCGAATTGGGATTCGTCCTATCATTATTATTGTCGTTGTTATTCGTCGAACCCTTTGGGTGTAGACGTGTGGGTCTTCTTCTAGGAGGCATCTTTCTATTAAAACATACCCTTATTAGATCCTTTACACATTTCTTAAATTTTCAATTTCATACTTAAACCTTTAAATAAATTAATAAAATCTTTCTTATCAAAAGGATTACAACTTCTGAAATAAATCCCAGGGTTATCTAACGTTAACATAAACAAATTTTGGAAAATAAACATCACATAATAAAGTCTTATGTCTTATTATAAATCATAATCAACAAATACAACAAGCCCTCACTTGTTCAGCCTTGCCTTGCCCTTACTAGTTGATAGTTCATCAACTCTTTCGACTTTAGCTGCAATGGTTATTTAATTGCAAGAGTGAGCAAACAAAGCTCACTTGAAATAACAACAATAATAATGATGACGTAATATTTGAATAGCTTCAACTGAATTAATAATAACTCATTCATTGATAATCAAGAATTGGATTTAGAATTCATCTGAGGGTCATAAGACCTTGAACTATATCCTAGGTTATAAACATTTCTATTTAAAACCTTTAACAGTCGTTAGACTATATAGACTTTTAACTCGTACTTAGGGGGATCGGCACTTCGTACCATGTATTGTGCACAAATATCTTAACACTTTCGCATGGTAATCCCCTATTAAATAGGGTTGTTCATCTCAGTATTTAATAATAAGTCCGCACCAAAGAAAGTTTGGTTTGGATAAGCTTCAAAAGAAATTTAGAGTTCAACTATTATCAACTAAGGAGTAGTTGAATCGACTTACAATAATAATAATTCAACAACAAAGGACTACGAAATAACTTATGCTTTAGAACTAAACTTAAAGCAATTAAAAGATAAGATAGACCTTGCTTGAACAATTAAGTCAAGGTCACATTAACTCAATAATGAACATTGATAAGATATTTATTCAATATATAATTTGTATAGAATACAATAACTTGAATATGAATAACAAATTAGAAATAGGAATATTACTCAAGTAAAGTTTGAGTTTAGAAAACTTGCATAATGTAAAAGAAAGGTTTAGGAAACTTGCCTTAAGCGCAAGCTACAATTACAATCACTTTCGCAATTTTCCTACATAATACATTATGTTTACAACATCAATTAGTTTCATAACCATTATGTTTAACCATTGAACTTCTTACTTAAGTTCAACTTAACAACGTGGTTTGCAACTTAACTCGCTAACTAACCACATACGTGAGTCTAAACACACAACATACATATCACACGTGTATAACACTTTAAACTATTATAATCACACCCTATGATAACAATATCTAAGTATACACATCACATATTAATATGAGACTTCAAATTGTCTCATACATGTCAACAATTTGTTATCTTATTGTTTAATACACTTAACATGTCATCACATTAAGTTAGCTAATTATGTACTGCATAAAAACTACTCAGAACCCAAGTAAAATTTTCGGACAACACACACACCCGCTGGGGCGGGTGTTTTGCCCCTATAAGACACGCTGGGGCGGGTCCCCATGCTGGTAGAAAATATGGTTCGCGAACTGTACAGAAAAAAAGCCAATTTGGCTTATTTCTTCGCACCAAAGTCCGATTTTAACTAACACAATGCATATGAAACTTTATAAAAACAATTAATCTTCTAACATGTTTTTAACATACAGAAAAATCACAACACATAATCAAAACACTTAATTTCATAATTTTGAAGAAAACACTATTTTTAAGCGTTTTTGAAGAAAATTAACACTGTGACTTTGTTTTTAAACCAAATTAAACAATTCAAAGCATGCTAGTTTTGTTTCTTGATATATTATCATAATCTATGATCAATTTACATAATATATCACAATCAAACATGAATTTTGATAATTAAAGACTATTTTTCAAAGTAAGTTAACTGTAAATTGCTATGAACATGATTGCTTCATGTTCATCATATTTACATGAATTGAACTATATAAACAACCATATGAATCATATCTAAGCATGTTATAACACATATTAAACATATATGAACCATACTATACAATTTCTCATACAAATCAAGTTAGAGAGAACCTATCACTATGAAAATAATGAAGAACATAATATAAAAATTAGTTATACCTTTGTTGATTAGGAGAAGGAGATGAAGATGGCTTGTTTGATTCTCTCAAACTTTTTCTTCCTCTTTCTTCTTTCTCTCTTCTTCTTCTCGTTTCTCTCTAGCTCTCTGTTCTTTTTTTTCTTCTTTGTTCTAACTTTGTTTTCTAACGTAGTATAAGATATAACATATAACTAATATTATACGTATATAATTATATAATAACTGACAAATACTTAATATACAATTAATAATATATCAGTTATGTTTTTGTTTGAAATTCAAAAGCCATAAGACTTTGTTTGGAAAAACCTCTTTATTTTAAAATAATAGTTTTTTAGTAGTTAAGGCCATGTTTGGCAAAACAGGGTTAAAACAGATTTAAGGGCCTTGTTTGGTAAAACTCTTTAAAATAGGTGTAAGGGCCCTGTTTGGCAAAAACTCTTTAAAACCCTTTTCTTTATTTTGATAAATCTTTTTAACACATAGTTTAAATATTACACTCTATTTAATTAAATCCCAGCCTTCTAAATATTACACTCTATTTAATTAAATCCCAGCCTTCTAATTTAATTAAATACAAGCTAAAATTAATTAATTAATTAAAACTGCCACATAATACTAAATTGCTACACAATTGTAATTTACTTATTAATCATAATTCATGTAATAAATTAGTAAATCTTTATAAACACTTAGCATATAATATTCATCTAATTTAATTATTCTCAATTAAATTAGAATTATACTACACAATTACTTGCACATCAATTTAATTAATCATATTGCACTTAACTTAAGTTATTTCTTAACATAATCACATAAATTATTTATTTAACTCGATAAATAAATTAATTAAAATATTTATTTAATTCAATAAATATTTATAATTAAATATATAAAATCTCATTCGTTACATGTGGCCCCTCCCATGTCTGCCACCCACCACACCATTCAAACTTTGAAAAAAAATTCAAATACAATTTGATCATCTCCACCCCAATTAATTCATATGTAAAAATTTATATATATTTAATAGTATTACTATATAAAAAAATTGTAAAATTATATTATTATTATTTTTCCAAATAAAATATTCATTCAAATATATTATTATAATACTATATTATAATAATATATTTGAATGAATATTTTATTTGGAAAAATAATTGCAATTCCACATAAACGTATGCCAAACTTTCAACAAATATCTTATTCTAAATTCTTCCATTTATAAAATTAAACCAATTATCATATTTTTATTCATCAATTATTATTCACAATTAATATTACAGAATCACAATATTGACAACCAGGTCGTTCTTAGGAAAGATGGGGCTTTCCGATAAGGATTTATCCTTATTGGCGCGCAATTATATAACCTAACCCATTTTCTTGACAAAACTTTCTAGACATTGCCAATAATACTATCTAATAATATTATTTCAATAATACGAGTTACTTTGTTGTGACAATTATTGATTTGATAATATAAAATATTATGTAATTATCACTGTAGCAATTATTGGATGAAATACTGAGTGACTTCTTACGTAAGCATCAATAATCAGAGATACTGTGCAATACCGTGTGCTACTGTGCAACAACGCGTATTATTGTACTTTTATCACCGGGTATTTCAACAGTTTAATGGTAAAAGTTTTACCGTTATTTTTAAAAAACCTATTCTTGTCGTTTTTTTCATCCGACAGTTTTCCGTTATGGGGTTCTTTAATGATTGCGCCGTCGTACGAATATTCCCCGACAAAAAGAATATTCCTTGACCAAATGAATATTTTATGACAACTTGCTTACTTTGTAAAATTTGCACTTATCACCCATAACTATCACATTTATCAAATCAACACCTTACTATTTAAAATAATATATAGAGGAAATTAAATCTTATTCATAAAAAGTTGGGGTCTTACAACCTTTCCTCCTTATGAAATTTTATCCTCGAAATTGACGTACGTACCTGGTATTTCAAAGAGGTGAGGATACCTTGCTTTCATTTCAGATTCTAACTCCCAGGTCATTTCCTCAATATTATAGTTTCTGCATAAAACTTTGACTTGAGGTATAACCTTTGAGCATAGAATATGTTCCTTCTTATCCAAGATCTTGACATGTACCTCCTCATTTGTTAAATCTTCAGCTATCTCATCTGGTTCTAATTCAATAATGTGGTTTGGGTCTTTCACATATTTACGAAGCATGGATATGTGAAAAACGTTATGAACACAACACATGCTTGGCGGTAAAACGAGTCTATAAGCCACAGTTCCTACTCGATCGAGGATTTCAAATGGACCAATAAATCGTGAGTTGAGTTTTTCTCTCTTTTCGAATCTCATAACTCCTTTCCATGGAGCAACACGTAGCAATACATGGTCTCCGATATTAAATTTCACGTCCCTTCGATAAAGATCAGCATAATTCTTTTGTCGATCTTGTGTTGTTTGTATACTTTGCCGGATCATTTGAATCTTTTTCGTAGTCATACGTACTAACTCTGGTCCCAACAATGTTGTTTCACCCACCTCTTCCCAGTATACTGGAGAACGACACTTTCTTCCATATATACAACGCCTCGAATGGAGCCATGCCTATACTTGCCTGATAACTATTGTTATAGGAGAATTCCACTAATGGTAAGTACTTATCCCAACTTCCTTTGAAGTCTAGAACACAGAGTCTTAATAAATCTTTAAGAGTTTGAATAGTCCCTTCTGATTGCCCGTCCGTTTTAGGATGATATGTAGAACTGAATCGTAAATCGGTGCCTATAACTTTCTGCAAGCTGACCCAAAATTGTGAAGTGAATCTTGGGTCTCGATCCGAAACTATGGATACTGGCATACCATGCAGTCTTACAATCTCATTTATGTACATACGAGCAAGACGTTCAAGTGAATAAGTCTCTCGTATAGGCAAAAAATGACTAGACTTGGTTAATCTATCGATAATAACCCAAATTGCATCTATGCCTTGAGAAACCTTGGGAAGTCCCATAACGAAATCCATGTGGATGTGTTCCCACTTCCATTTTGGAATCTCAAGTGGTTGCAATGGACCCTTTGGCACTTGATTGTCCGCCTTGACACGTTGACAAGTTAGAAACCTTGAGATAAACTCCGCGATTTCTCTCTTTGTATTGCTCCACCAAAATGTATGTCGAAGATCACGATACATTTTGGTACTTCCAGGATGGATTGCAAACGGTGTGTTGTGTGCCTCCATCATGATTTTATACTTCAAATCAGAGTCATTAGGAACATAAAGTTTGGAGTTGACTCGAAGTATTCCTTTTTCATCGATTCTTGCTTCTAGAATAGCACCTTCTTGCACCTTTTTCTTTATATTCATCAGCTCCGGGTCTGTAGCTTGAGCAACTTTAACTTTATTTAAAGTTAGTTCTATGCGTATATTTTCCATCTTCACGTGGGTCCCTGGAGTCTTTAACTCTATCTCCATCCTTTATAAGTCATACAAAATGGGCTTTTGTGTTGACAATGTCGCACTCGTTCCCACATATGATCTTCTACTCAACGCGTCAGCTACCATGTTCGCTTTTCCAGGATGGTATTGGATGGTATAGTCGTAATCTTTTAACAACCCAAGCCAACGTCGTTGCCGCATGTTGATTTCCTTTTGAGTGAAGAAATATTTAAGGCTCTTATGATCTGTATAGATCTCCACTTTCTCCCCATACAGGTAGTGTCTCCATATCTTCAACGAGAAAACGACAGCTGCCAACTCTAGATGATGAGTAGGATAATTCCTCTCATATTCTTTGAGTTGTCATGAGGCATAGGCTATGACTTTTCCATGTTGCATGAGATCACATCTTAACCCTTTGCCTGAAGCATCGCTATAGATGATAAATCCCTCCGAACCAGATGGTATTATCAGAACAGGTGCCGAAATGAGTCTCCTCTTGAGTTCTTAGAAACTCTTCTCACATTCCTCGCTCCATCCAAATTTTGTATTTTTTCAAGTCAGCTGAGTTAATGGAGTAGCGATTCGAGAAAATTATTCTACGAATCTCCGATAATAACCAGCTAAGCCCAAAAAGCTACGTATTTCGGTTATTGACTTAGGTTGCTCCCAACTTTGTATTACTTCAATCTTCGTCGGGTCAACCGATATTCCATATTTCGATACCACGTGCCCAAGGAATGCTACTTTCTCAAGCCAGAACTCGCATTTCTTCAACTTGGCATATAGCTTGTTTTCACAAAACTTTTGGAGTATCAGCTCTAAGTGTTGTTCATGATCTTCACGGCTTTTGGAGTAAATGAGGATGTTATCAATAAAGACAACCACAAAATGATCTAAATATTCCTTGAATATTCGGTTCATTATATCCATAAAGGCCGTAGGAGCATTAGTCAATCCAAAAGACATGACTAAGAATTTATAATGCCCTTATCGAGTTCTGAAGGCAGTCTTTGGAATAACCTCAGTTTTAATCTTTAACTGATGATATCTAGAACAAAGATCGATCTTTGAGAAGAATTTAGCACCTTACAACTGGTCAAACAAGTCATCAATGCGAGGTAACGGATACCTATTTTTGATGGTGACATGGTTTAACTCCCGATAGTCAATACAAAGTCGCATACTCCCGTCTTTCTTCTTTATGAATAAAACAGGAGCACCCCAAGGAGATGTGGTAGGACTAATGAAGCCAATGCCTAACAACTCCTGTAGTTGGACCTTTAACTCATGAAGTTCAATAGGAGCCATTCTATATAAGGTTTTGGAAATGGGTTTTGTACCGGGTTCAAGGTCAATAAAAAATTCAACTTCACGTTCCGGGGGTAGGCCAAGAAGTTTTTCAGGAAATACATCAAGAAATTTATTAGCAATAGAAATATCATTCAAATCTGACGTATTCTTGTTTAAATCGGTGATATGGGCTAAGAAAGCTTGACATCCGTTTTTCAATAAACCAATAGCTTTATGACTTGAAATGACAGTGATTGATTTTAGTGGTTTGGTTGTTTGAATTCGCATAACAAGTTGGTTAGGAATATGAAAGCTAACAACCTTACAAAAACAATCAATTTTAGCATAATGAGTGGTTAACCAGTCGATTTCTAAAATCACATCAAATGCAAGTATTTTTACAAAGATGAGATCAACAGGTAATGAGAGGGTGCTAGTTTGAATCAAACAAGATTTGTAAACTGTGGATGTAACGAAGGTTTCTCCCAACAGAGTTTCAACAGATAAATCAAAGTCTAGTTTCTCAGGGGTCAAGTTTAAACGTTGAGCATAAGCAGGTGAAATAAAAGAATGGGTAGAACCGGTATCTAATAAGGTATAGACTTCACAAGAGTTTATGATTAGCTTACCCGTGATAACTTTGTTCGGGTTTCTCGCTTTTTGTGTAGTCAGGACAAAAGCTCTTCCTTGAACCACCGACTTTGACTTGTCCGGGACAGCCTTTGGAGTCACCATCCCAGCTGGACTTGACTTCGCTTTAGGGCACACTCGAGCTATATGACCTTTCTTTTTGCAATTGTAGATTGTTGTGTACAGTTTGGACTGATGTGTCCCTCTTGTCCGCATTTGTAACATACGACCGGTGGTCGTTCCCCTCCTCTAGAAACGGTTGATGGTGCTGGTGCTGCTGTCGATGTCTTCTTGTAGCCATTGAATCTTCTCTTTTTGAAATTTCCACTTTAACTCACTTCTTCTATTATCTTGGCCATGATTACAACCGAAGTGGTTACCATTTCGGGCATTATAATTTCCTCTACGCTGGTTATCATTGTTTCGATGACTGTTGTCACCGGTATGATTACGGTTGTTGTCCTTTGGTTGAATAGTCTCATTATCTCGCTCCAATAATTGAGCCCTATTCACAACATTTGAATACAAACAAAGTTTATGAGAAATAAGGTATTGACGAATTTCAGGTTTCAAACCTCTCAAAAACATTCGAGTCATTCGTTACTCATTATCCACCAAATGAGATGCAAACCGGGATAATTCCGCAAACTTGGCCTCGTATTGAGATACAGTCATATTGTTCTGTTCTAGTTTGATGAATTCCACCTCCTTCATATGACGAATAATTTCTGGAAAGTACTTTTCATTGAACAATTCCTGGAACTTCTCCCAAAACATCTTAAGTGCGAAAAGATTAGTACGCTTCACAGATTCCCACCAGTAATCTGCCTCTCCACGAAACATAAAGGTGGTGAAGGGAACCTTTTGCTCTTCTGTGCATCCCAGGACATCATATATTTTGATGATTTGCTTAATCCAAGCTTCTGCCTTGAGTGGATCTAGCTTTCCCAAAAACTCCAGCGGTCCCAACTCCTTAAATTGCTTGGCAGTGACAAGCCGCGAGTTACCATTGTTTCCACTTGCATTTTGAACACGTGTCTCTCTGTAACGAATAAGAATTTCATTATATTAATTTTAATATTTATTGAATTAAATAAATATTTTAATTGATTTATTGATTTATTTATTGAGTTAAATAAATAAATTATGTGATTGTTGTGGAGTAATTTAATTAAGTATAATATATTAATTAAATAAATATTTAATATTTAATTTAATTGAGGTGCAATGATTTTATAGTATAGTTCTAATTTAATTGAGATAATATAATTAGATGAATTTTATGTGATGATTGTTACATAAAATTATAATTAGCAAGTAATTATAATTGTTATGTGGCATTTTTATGTGATTAATTGATGTTAGCTTTTAATTAATTAAATGAGAATATTAGAATTTAATTAATTAAAATGTAACATTTAAAAATATGTGTTAAAGGATTTATTAAAAGAATAAAAAGGGTTTTTAAATTAGTTATATCAAACAAGACCCTTAAAACTATTTTTAAAGGGTTTTGCCAAACAGGGCCTTGCACTTGTTTTAAATAAATTTTTACCAAACAATGCCTTAAGTTCAAAAGGCTAGTTTTTAAAAATAAGGAGTTTTTGCCAAACAAAGCCTTATGGCTTTTAAATTTCAAAAACACAAAACTGATAATTTATTAAAAAAATAAATTATAATTAATATATGATGTCAGTTATGTATATATTATATATGTATAATATATCAATATACGTTAGTTAAAAACAAAGAGTTAGTGGTTAGTCTATGTTAGAAAGAAAAAGCAGAGAACATAGAGTTAGAGAGAAAAGAGAGGAACAAGAGAGAAAGAAATAAGAGGAAGAGGAAGTTTAAGAGAATCAAACACACCACCATCATCATCTTCATCTTTTCTCCTAATCAAAGTAAAGGTATAACTAATTTTTATATTACGTTCTTCATTGTTTTTATTATTTTAGTTCTCTATAACAATAATTCTTCATGAAAAATTATGATTTTGATGTATATATATTATACTGTGTTCATAACATATTTATATATGAATTGTATGCCTAAATTAGCTGTTTAATTTATGAAAACATGATGAACATGAAGAAATCATGTTCATCAAAAGTTACGGTGAATTGCTTTTGATAAATGGCTATGTAAAATCAAAATTTGAGTTTAATTGTTAATTGTTGTATAAATTAGTTTTAGATTATCTTAATATGTTGAGATATGAACTCAATGTGCTTTGAATTGGGTATTTTGATTGAGTAACAAATTCACAGTGTTCAATTTCATCAAGAACACTGAAAAATAGTTTTCTCAAATTTTTACAAAATTAAGTGTTTTAAATTATATAATTTGATGTCTTTATGTGTTAAAATATGTTAGAAACTTAGAATTATATTTTCTGTAAAGTTTATATGAATTATGTTGGCTGAATTTAAAATTTAATGTGGAGAAATAAGTAAAATTGGCTTTTTCTCTACAAAATTTTTGACACTGTCAGACCAGTCTGCATAGTGGTGCGGCCGCGCCGCTCCCAAGGCCAATTGAAGCGCGGCCGCGCTGGTCCTGCAGATTGGGCAGAAAATTATTTTTAATTGTATAAAATTATAAAATTTAATATTTAATAAATTATAAAGCATGTTAATAAAATTAAAATGCTACATGGACAGTAATGAATTATATTTATAAAATATAAAATATAATTATAATTTGAATAATTATAATTAAAGAAAATGTGTGATTTAAATTAAAAATTGTTAATTATAATTTAATTAGTGCATGAATTGAAATTGATTAATTATAATCAAAGTAATTGTTTAAGATAAATTATAATTTGTTTAATTATAATTTAATTAATATAAATGCATAAATTTAGTTTTGTTAATTTTAATCAAAGTACATGTTTAATTTAAATTATAATTTGTTTAATTATAATTTAAAATATAATTATAATTTGATTAATTATAATTAAAGTAAATATTTATTTTAAATTATAATTTAATTAATATAAGATATAATTATAATTTGATTAATTATAATTAAAATGAATGTTTAATTTAAATTATAATTTATTTAATTATAATTTAATTAATATGAGTACATAATTATTATTTGATTAATTATATGAACATGTAATATGATTACGTGATGTGATTAATTATATGATAATTAATTATTAACTTAATAATTAAAGAGGAGTGAGTTAACCTAATGGGTTAACTAATTATGTGAATTAGTTACGTGATAACTAATTTATATTATTATTGTTAATTATATATATGTAGAAATTTTTAAGGAACGTGATAGTAACTGTAGCTTGCGCTCGAGGCAAGTTGTTCTATCCTTTCTTGATTTTGTTTATGCCAGTTATTGTATTCTCTATAATTTATATATTGAATAAATATCTTAGCGAAGTCCATTTATGAATTGATATGACCTTGACTTAATTGTTCAAGTAAGGTCTATTAAGTCTTTCAAATGCTTTAAGTTATTTCTAAAGCATAAATTATTTCGTAATTCGTTATTAATGAATTATTCTAAATTATTGTAAGTCGATTCAACTATTCCTTAGTTGATGAACGTTGAATTCTAAATTACCCTTTTAAGCTTATCCAAACCAAACTTTCTTTGGTGCGGACTTGTATTCAAATACTGAGATGAACAACCCTATTAATTAGGTGGTTACTATGCGAAAACGTTAAATGTTTGTGCACAATACATGGTACGAAGGGCTGATCCCCCTATGTACGAGTTAAGAGTCCATAGTCTATATGACTGTTAAATATTTTAAATAGAAATAATTATAACCTAGGACAAAGTTCAAGGTCTTATGACCCTCAGATGATTTCAATATTCGAGATTCTAAACATTGAAGAAAGAATTATTGTTCAATTCTTTATGAAAGAAAAATTATTCAAATCTATTAAAACTATTCAGTTATGTTATATTATTGATATTTCTAGTGAGCTTTTGTTTGCTCACTCTTGCAATTTAAATAACCATTGCAGCTAAAGTTGAAAGTGTTGACGCTCCGTCAACTAGTAAGAGCAAAGGCAATCTGAACAAGTGAAGACTTGTTTTATTTGTTAATTATGAATTGTAACAAGACTGGATTACTTTATGTTATGTTTTTATTTTTCGCATTTGATGTTTAAGTTAAGGTTAGATTAAACGTTGGGATATTTTGGACAAAGTTGTAATCCTTTTTTAAAAAAATATTTTTATTTAATTATAAGGTTGTAATTTATTTTGCATTCCTTATTATTGGGTAGATGTATGTTTTATTTAGAAAGTGAAAACCAAATCGTGTGGAAACGAAGTACCCGAATTTAGGGGTGTCACAGGTTGGTATCAAAGCAGTCGATTATGAACCTTAGGTGGGGGGAAAACCTTAGGTAGTAGCCTTATAAGAAGATCGAAAAGATAGATTATAGTTAAAGATAATAAAATTATCTTATGTTCTATGTGTGTACGTTTTAGTATTCGAAGAATGTTGATTGATATCACGTAATAATTAAACTTTAAAATTTTCTTGTCAGGATGACGAACGTTGGAGAGTCCAGTCAGGCTAGGGAGGAGTTACCTCAGATGCCGAGGGACGAGGAGCCCCGAGACATCCATATTGTCTGGGAGCAGTTGGTTAGGAGAGAGTCGTCTCCATTGATCACCATAGCTGGTCAGGAGCATGAGCCGACATCTGATCCAGAGGATGAGGATGTGGATGAGTCAGAAGAGGAGGAAGAGGATCCCGAGGAGGAATTCCCACCTCACTCTACTAGTGCTGAGATGTACGAGAGGTGATCTACGACCGTAATATGGAGCTTCAAGAACTGGTGGACAAGAGTTGGACTACCATCCAGCAGCGGGACGAGACCATTGAAGAGCTAGACAGTGAACTAGGAAACTCGAAGTGGGATCTAATCCACGCAGAGAGTGATAGAGACGATGTACGGGCTGAACTAGAGAAGCTGAAGAACGACATCCAAGAGGAGTCAGCAAAGCGCGCCAGAGCGAAGGAAATAAGCTTGAGGGCTATTCAACGAGCTGATCGAGCTGAAGATGAGGCTCAAGCAAAGAGGGCCAAACTGAGGGAGACGGAATATGCTTTCCATACGGCTATAGATAGGGCTCAGGATCATGTCTTCTATTACCCAGCTCAGTTCCAAGGTTTACCATGGTACATGGTGGATCGCAGAACAGCATTCTGGGTGATGGAGGAGGAACGCAGAGAGGCTGTGCGACGTCTTAACATGCCTAGATAGAAGAGTCTATATTTATGTGTTTCTTTATGTAATAAATAAATGTAAATCCCATAATTGAGATAATAATGGGATAAGATAATGATGTAATCCTGTAACTTTTTCAATTCAGGAAAGATGATGTAAATAGCAGAAATGCAATCTATTCTATGTTTTTAAACTACGAATGAATGAATAAAGAAGTTTATTGACGTGCTATGTGTTCAAGTGTGAATTATTGAAATATTTTAAATTGAACTTGAATGCTTAAGAATTAAGTAAAGGATCTAATAAGAGTATTTCTTAACAGAAAATGCCTCCTAGAAGAAGACCTACACGACAAAATCCCGAGGGTTCGACAAACAACAACAAAAATAACGATGGGTCGAATCTCAATTCGGTTTAGCAGTTGGTGAATCTACTGACAGGAGCAATTGCGAATCAGCCGCAAGTGCAAGGTACGACGTTTAAGGAGTTTAAGGCAGTAGGACTGCAAGAGTTTTGGGGATCGATAAACCCGATAGATGCCCAGACGTGGGTAATGGAGATGGAGAAGGTATTCGACGTGGCTAGGGTTAGCGAAGATCAGAAGACGACATTCGCAACTTTCATGTTGAAGTCGGATGCTAGCTTCTGGTAGAAAGCCAACAAGACCAGAGAGGAGGAAGGAGTGATACCATGGGAACGTTTCAAAGAGATGTTCTTTAAAATGTACTTCCCCGTTAGCTCGCAGGACCAGATGGAGGTCCAATTTTTAGAGCTTAAGCAGGGAGGAATGATGGTGTCGGAGTATGTCGCAAAGTTTAACGAGCTGGCCAAGTTCGCTACGTACCAGGTCAGTACCGACGCTAGGAAGGCGGGGAGATTTGAGCGGGGATTGAAGCCCTGGATCTACAGCAAGGTCTCTATGTTCCAGCTGAATACATTTGCAACTGTGCTGGAAAAGGCCATTCTCGCTGAAGGAGGGAGCGACGCCGTGACCAAGTTCAATCAATACAAGAAGAAGAAGAACGAAATAGAAACCAAGGTTGGTGGTAGCGGGGCTATCAACTAGAAAAGGAAATGGAACGACAATACCTCTGCTGGGAGTCAGCAGGGATGCCAGCAAAAGAGGAAGCTCGAAGCATGTGGTACATGCGGGAAGAATCACACTGGAGTGTGCTTAAGGGGGAAGCGGGTGTGCTTCAACTGCTGTCAGAAAGGCCACATTGCGCCGAATTGCCCGAACCCGAAGAAGGGAGCTTGCTACACATGTGGATCCAAGGATCATATGGCCCGAAGTTGCCCTAAGAAACCAGCTGGAGGGTCAGCAGGGAGAGGAGGAAATGGGAGCGACAGCATTTTTGGCTATCGCTACACTACTGCAGGCTGTTCGACCCACTGCCCGAACATTCAATATGACGATGCAGGATGTTGTGCAATCAAAGGATGTGGTCAGGTATTATTCCGGTCAATAGTATAAATGCATATGTATTATTTGATTCGGGTGCTACATGTTCATTCATATCTGATGAATTTGCTAAGACCCTAAACTTACCTAAAGAGGAATTAGTTTATCCCTTGAACATACAGATTGCGAATAGGGAGGTTATTCTTGTTAGATTTGTATACAGGAACTGTAGATTGGACATTAAGGGTCAGGAATTGAGGGTAGATTTGATTCTGATAAAACTTGGGGAATTCGATGTCATACTGAGTATGGACTGGTTGTTCAACCATGGGGCGATAATCGATTATCAGAAGAAGTCGATAAACCTTACGACTCCGTCGAAGTTAGTATTCTATGGTAGCAAATCGCCTAGACAAGCGAGTTGTCTAACGGTTATGCAAGCCAGGAAACTTTTAACGTAAGGCTGTGTAGGATATCTAGCCTACATAATAGATACTCGTAAGGAGAGCCCAAAGATAGAAGAGATATCCGTGGTTAGGGAGTTTATGGACGTATTTCCAAATAAATTGCCAGGACTTCCGCCAGATAGAGAGATAGAGTTCGTGATCGACTTAGCACCAGGAACAGCTCTGATTTTGAAAGCTCCTTACCGAATGGCTCCAGTCGAGATGAAGGAACTGATGGTTCAACTACAAGAATTGCTGGACAAGAAGTATATTCAGCTGAGCATTTCACCGTGGGGAGCGCCATTATTATTCATGAAGAAGAAAGACGGATCTATGTGGCTATGCATTGATTATAGGGAGTTGAACAAAGTTATAATCAAGAATAGGTATCCTTTACCTAAGATCGATGACTTGTTCGATCAACTGAAGGGTGCTAGATACTTTTCAAAAATCGATTTGAGAAGTAGGTATCATCAGTTAAAGGTGAGGAGAGAAGATATATCGAAGACAGCTTTTAGAACTCGGTATGGACATTACGAGTTCTTGGTGATGTCATTTGGTCTAACGAATGCCTTAGCTGCATTTATAGACTTAATGAATAGGGTGTTTAAGCCATTCCTAGACAAATTCGTAGTAGTGTTCATTGATGACATTCTGGTTTATTCCAAGACCGATGAGGAACACACTGAACACTTGAGGCTGACCTTAGAATCACTAAGACGAGAGAAGCTTTACGATAAATTCTCAAAGTGGGAATTCTGGTTAGAACATGTGCAATTTCTTGGCCACATGATTGACAAAGATGAGATTTCGATAGATTTGTCGAAGGTTGAAGCCGTGATTAATTGGGAACAGCTGAAGACACCGTCTGAAGTGAGGAGTTTCTTGGGATTGGCAGGTTATTACCGAAGATTTATTCAAGACTTTTCCAAGATGCAACTCCGTTGACGAATTTGACTCGTAAGACAGTTAAATTTGTTTGGACAGAAAAGTGTGAGGAGAGTTTTCAGGAATTGAAGAAGAGGTTGAGTACTGTGCTTGTGTTGTCCTTACCGAATAGTACCAAAAATTTCGTGGTATATGGTGACGCCTCACATATGCGATTAGGCTGCGTACTGATGCAGACCGACAAGGTTATTGCCTACGCATCACGTCAGCTGAAGGATTAAGAGAAAGGGTATCCGACCCATGATTTAGAATTAGCGGCAGTAGTGTTTGCTCTGAAGATTTGGAGACACTACCTATATGGAGAAAAGTGTGAGATATACACAGATCACAAAAGTCTGAAGTACATCTTTACATAAAAGGATTTGAACATGCGCCAGAGATGATGGTTGGAACTGATCAAGGACTACGACTACGAGATACTTTACCATCCGGGTAAAACTAACGTCGTCGCTGACGCCTTGAGCAGAAAAGGTCGAGAGAAGCTAATTATGTTAACTGATCAGAATCAGTTAATAGAAGAAATGGCTAGATTGGAACTAGAAGTGAAGTATCCGAAGGAATCGAATGAGAAGTTGTTTCAAGTAACTACTGGTTGAAGAATACAAAAAGATCCGGAAGAGAATAGCTGATGGTGAAGAGTTCAAGTTCAAGAACGATAATGAAGGACTGTTATGATTTGAAGGAAGAATCTGGGTACCGCCAGTACCAGAAGTCAAAGAGGAGATTTTGGGCGAATCTCATAGTTCGAGACATTCAATTCACCTTGGAAGTACGAAGATGTACCAGGATCTCAGGCACCATTTTTGGTGGCCGAATATGAAGAGAGACGTTGCTGAATGCGTGGTGAAGTGTCTAACGTGCCAGAAAGTCAAAGCAAAACATTAAAGACCAAGTGGATTGCTATAACTGTTAGAAATTCCAGAATGGAAGTGGGAACATATCACAATGGATTTTGTGGTTGGTCTTCCAGTAACTCAAAAGGGTTTCGACGCGATATGGGTAATAGTGGATCAGCTGACAAAGTCAGCACATTTCCTATCGATCAAGATTAAGTTTAATTTGGATCAATTAGCAAAGCTGTACTTTAAGGAAATTATTTCTCGACACGGTGTTCTGGTGTCGATTGTGTCCGATAGAGATTCGCGTTTTATGTCGAATTTTGGAAGCGTTTACAAGAGTGTCTGGGAACGTAATTATGAATGAGTATGGCGTACCATCCTTAGATCGATGGCCAGAGCGAGAGAACGATTCAGACGCTAGAGGATATACTGAGAGCTTGCGTTATGGACTTCAAAGAAAGCTAGGATGATCATTTGTCGTTGGTGGAGTTCCCCTACAACAATAGCTACCACGTGATAAATGGTTTTATAGCCACTTATTTAGATATCAACTAACCTCAATTGTTGCTTAAACTCATGTATTACATTAGCTTTTCATGCATTTTTGCTTTACTTTTATAGGTTTCATACTAGGAACTCTCTTGGTGGCATTTGAAGCAAAAAGGAAAGGAAATGTAATCCGGACATCGTTTGGGCTTTCATGTTTATTTCATGTTCTTGGAATGGAACTTGGGACTTATTGTAGAGCTTCTTTTAAGCTTTTCGGAACATCTTGGATCATCCCAATCGGAGTTCGGAGGCGAGAGTTATGACCCTTTTACCAACGAACATTGAACTTAACTTCAAAGTTTTGGGTTGCCATTGCACAGCTGTCACTTGAAGCTCAATTAAGACCTTCATCCATCCATTATTTCTCAACTCTCAAAAAATGAAATTTGTAGATATCGTCGATATCTTCGATTTGAGAGGTTGCAGGCCCCGTAACTCCTCCCGGATCAAAAGTTATGGTTGTTCTACCAGAGGTTACTGTAGTTGACTTTCTTCGACGTGACTGCGCCAGTTTGTAGTGTATTTCTAGCGCGGGAGCTCCATTCCCCAAGCCAAAAAATGACATTTGCTACTAGCGCGCCCGCGCCCAATTTCAGGCCATTTCCAGCGCGACTGCGCTACTACTGAAGCTGACCGGAGTTGCCTTTTTCATTAATGAGTGCGATTGAAGCCTAACTTGAGAGAGGAGGCACATTAGGGCTTATAAAAGAGAGACATATACGTCTGTAATAGACATTCCATCCTTGAAAATCAAGTAGTATAGACATGTTCTCTTATTCTCTTCAATTTTATCATTTAGATTAGGTTAGATTATTAGAACCCTAGATTGGATTAGAGTTGGAGATTGAAGCTCTTGAAGATCATTGGAGATTCATATTGGAAGCAAGAGAATTCAGATTTGCTTACTCCAAACCCTAAATTCTCTCATTCTTTCTTTGTATCTTTCTAGTGTTTATTCAAGTTGTGGATTGTGGATTTGATTCAATCATGAATTAAACTCAATTTTGGGATTTCAATGGAACCTATTGAGTAGTTTATTGTGATATACTTCCTTGTTGGTCTTATTGATTGTTATGGGATTGTCTATTAAGATTCATACTTAATTGCTTAGTTGATTGGCCATCGATTACTGTGATAATACATATGAGCTTGAAAGATGAAGTGTGGGTTTAGATTTGATCTTAATAGCTTGTGTTTGTATGTTCTATATGGTGATGGAATGTATGATTTATGCTTTGGATAGACATATACCGAAGCACCGCTTGTAGTCAATTGAGGACTTGCGCTTAAATCGATATTGCTTGTAATTCACATAGACATGTAGTGAGTTAGGTAATATTGATGTTCATGTGTATTCTATCATCTGTGGATTATATGTGATATGGACTTGGTACATCGAAAGATGGTCTTGTCTTACTTTCGTGTTCTCGGCTATCAATCTATGATAATTGATTTGACTTAACAGGAAGTGTGTTGACTTAGATGAATCAATAGGGGAAATTGTAATCTCATATCTTCACGATCTAGTTTTATTCTAGGGTTAATTTAGTATTAGTTTAATTTTGTAGTTTTAATCAATATACATTGAATCATTCGTTTAAATAAGACTGAAATGGTTATGGGCTAGTGCTTGGTGAGTTTTATTAGTTAATTCTCCATGGGAACGATACTTTACTTACTCTTTATTACTTGTTGACCGTGTATACTTGCACGCATATATTGATCGGGAAAACGACCAACAAGTTTTTGGCGCCGCTGCCGAGGAATTAGTTTAATAATTTTTGCCAATATTAGTTTCAATCAAATTAGTAAATATTTTTATTTTGTTTTAATTCTCTTCCTATATTCTCTCTTTTTAGGTACCATGGATTACAATGCTTATCAATGGTCGTACACAAGGATGAATCAACCAAGGAAAACAGGGAATGATGGACTCAACACAATTGCTACATTATTAGCACACCTTGAGACACTATCGAGGAAGTTGGACGTTGTTATAGCCCAACGGAGTCGAGAGACAACAATTACCTGTGATTATTGTGCTTGTAACCATCTGAGCCATCTGTGTACCGTCAGTTTTGGACCTGTGCAGTACGGGGGTGATTACCTCAACTATGATGATTATCCCAAATATCATCAAGATTGGGGGTATCACCCAGATTCTTCATGGAGCTATTATCAAGACCAATACTGCGATCCAAGTCCAACATACGCACCAGAATTTACATATCAGACTCCAACCAATGATTCTCAATACATGGATGCCGAGGTTAAAACAGAAAATGCAAGATTGGAGGAATCGTGGTGCATAACATCAATAAAGGAGATGGTGATGAATCAAGGGATAAAAATTCAAAATCTCCAGGATCAGATGGATCAAATGTTCATGGCTTTAATTAAGGAGGAATTGATTGAGCAAGGGATAAAAATTTAAAATCTTCAGAATCAATTATCTTAAATGTTTGAAGTCGTGAACAATTGTCATCAGAATAATAGCTGCTATGACATGGATGCTGAAACTAATGGAGAGCCAGAAGTGTACATGCAACTGGATGAAATGAAAGAAGTGGACATCGAGGAGACAAATGGAGATATGGAAAATGATGAATATGAGCCGACCTTGATAATACCCCAAGTTCCTTCTCCGCCAAAGTTGAAAAATCCAATCAATTTTGCACACCCATGCCCCCTTGGTAGTCACATCGAAGGCAAAGATATCTACGATATGAGAGATATTACATTCTTGAAGCCATGATGGGTCGAGGAAGAGAAAATAAAAGAAAAGCCCGTTATTTTGTTCATGCCTCAATGCCCCAATCGGTTTACAAACACAACGGAGGAATCGCCTAGCTACTTGACGTTGGAAAATGGCAATTTATCTACAAGAAGCGAGCTAGGTGACTTCAATTCGAAGACTCTCACTAAGGGGAACCTATCAAAGCATATATCGATTCTAATGGATGGAGGGTTCCTCGCTTATCGTAGAGGAATCGGATAGCGGTGGCAAGAAAAGGTCCAGCTAACAGACTATAAACCGAGCACTCGATGGGAGGCACCCCATCCAATCTCTCTCTCCCTCTTTGTTTAATTCTCCATTACATACTTTCTATCATTTCCACCCTCTATGTTTAATTCTTCATACTTTTAATAATCAATAGCAATTTTTGTTAGTTTTAGTGATTTAATAAATGTTGTGTGCCTTTCTCAGGATAAATCCACTTTACATGAAAGTCCGAAATCAAACTTCAAGAGCCCATAATCAGTTCATGTGAAAAGCTACAGAATTAGAATTCTGTGGATTAGCGCGGCCGTGCCTGAAAAGGCTTATGTTGAAGCGCGGCCGCGCCGTGAGCAGACTGCTTCAGCAACTTAAGCAAAGGGTTGAATTAAAACATACTATCACACCACCAGAGCAGGCTGAGGAGGAAGACGATAACAAAGCCAACTAGGGGAGTTTCCTAACCTTTTATCTCCAATGAGGACATTGTCACATTTAAGTTTGGGGGTATTAGGTTTATATTGCATTTAATGTAATTCATATTATATTGCATCTAGTTTAATTCATATAGTTGCATTTTAGGACATACTTTGTTAAATTTTCAAAAAAATTTGTTTTGCTTTAGTTGATTGTGTTAGGACATATTGCATGAATCCAAGTGTTGGTTGGTTTGATATTCATTTAGCCCATGAAGAGATTGAAATTACATGACTTGTGGACAGTTTGGATGATTTAGGCTTGGTTGTAATGTCATAGCATGATGTAAATCTTTATCTGTTAGATGCTGATGTAACCGAATAGCACTTTTAAGTAACCGTAAGATTTGCTCAGTTTAAATAGTCACATACTTGTCTTCTAGTGGGAAGACTTTGTTTTAATAAAAGAGAGTTAGTAAACAAGTGGAAATGACTAGGATTGTGCAAAAGCTAAAGTTTGGGGGAAACAAGGGGTATGCGTGCTATATATGGAAAAAAAAGAGAAAAAGAAAAGAAAAGAAAAAAAATGAATGTGAATAAACACTTCGGCTAAGTCGAGTCCTGTGGCCTTTGATATTCGAGCAAGTACGCCCTAAGGGTGTCTTTACACCCAGCGCCCTAAAGCCTTTTGGTTTGGGAGTTGTTGGTCGAAAGCTCGCTACACGGGTATCATTGAAAAGCCTAAGAGGACTAGGCATTGTACAGTCGAGTGTGTACACGGGAAAGTGCAAAAATCGCCCTCGTGAGTAAATAAAAGTATAAATCCCCCCTGTTAACTCTTAGCTTAGTTGATGCATGGTCTTAGTTGGAACTTTTCTTGTGTACTACTTTTCTTAAGTTAAACTTGTGTTTTTCCCTCTAAGAAGCATAGTATGTGAAGTATTTGTTCTGTAGCATATTTAATGGTTGCTAAAAACACACACACTACATCATTGCTGGCAGGTTTGGATTTGCAGAGTAATATGCCTTGTGGCTTTGTCTTGGTTGGATTCTCTGTTTGTAGATTGTGTAGTTTCTCTAAGGCATTTCCTGTGAGTTTCATATTCGACTGACATTTGGATTCGTTAGCATGTAGTGTAGATTGCATATAGTGTATTAGTGCATTGCATTGTGGTTATGTTTTGTTTTGTTCCTTGAGGACAAGCAACGGTTTAAGTCTACGGGTATTTGATAAGTGGTTTTATAGCCACTTATTTAGATATCAACTAACCTCAATTGTTGCTTAAACTCATGTATTACATTAGCTTTTCATGCATTTTTGGTTTACTTTTATAGGTTTCATATTGGGAACTCTCTTGGTGGCATTTGAAGCAAAAAGGGAAGGAAATGCAATTCGGACATTGTTTGGGCTTTCATGTTCATTTCATGTTCTTGGATTGGAACTTAGGTCTTATTGTAGAGCTTCTTCTAAGCTTTCCGGAACATCTTCAATCATCCCAATCAGAGTTCGGAGGCGAGAGTTATGACCCTTTTACCAATGAACATTGAACTTAACTTCACAATTTTGGGTTGCCATTGCGAAGCTGTAACTTGGAGCTCAATTTAGACCTTCATCCATCCATTATTTATCAATTCTCAAAGAATAAAAGTTGTAGATCTCGTCGATATCTTCGATTTGACAGGTTGCAGGCCCTGTAACTCCTCTCGGATCAAATGTTATGGCTGTTCTACCAGAGGTCAATGCAGCAGACTTTTTTCAGCGCGGCCCCTCCAGTTCGTAGTGTATTTCCAGTGCAGGAGCGCCATTCCCTAGGCCAAAAAAATGACATTTGCTACTAGCGAGCCCGTGCCCAATTCCAGGCCATTTCCAGCGCTGCCGCGCCATTCTTGAAGCTGACCAGAGTTGATTTTTTCATTAAAGAGTGCGATTGAAGCCTAACTTGAGAGAGGAGGCACATTAGAGCTTATAAAAGAGAGACATATCAGTATGTAATAGACATTCCATCCTTGGGGATCAAGTAGTATAGACATGTTCTCTTCTTCTCTTCAATTTTATCATTTAGATTAGGTTAGATTATTAGAACCCTATATTGGATTAGAGTTGGAGATTGAAGCTCTTGAAGATCATTGGAGATTCATATTGGAAACAAGAGAATTCTAATTTGCTTACTCCAAACCCTAAGTTCTCTCATTTTTTCTTTGTATCTTTCTAATGTTTATTCAAGTTGTGGATTATGGATTTGATTCAATCATGAATTAAACTCTATTTTGAGATTTCAATGGAACCTATTGAGTAGTTTATTGTGATATACTTCCTTGTTAGTCTTATTGATTGTTATGGGATTGTCTATTAAGATTCATACTTAATTGATTAGTTGATTGGCCATCGATTACTATGATAATCCATATGAACTTGAAAGACGAAGTATGGGTTTAGATTTGATCTTAATAGCTTGTGTTTGTATGTTCTACATGGTGATGGAATGTATGATTCGTGCTTTGGATAGACATATACCGAAGCACCGCTTGTAGTTAATTGAGGACTTGCGCTTAAATCGATATTGCTTGTAATTCACATAGACATATAATGAGTTAGGTAATATTAATGTTCATGTGTATTCTATCATCTGTGGATTATAGGTGATATGGACTTGGTACATCGAAAGATGGTCTTGTCTTACTTTCGTGTTCTCGGCTAACAATCTGTGATAATTAATTTGACTTAACAGGAAGTGTGTTGACTTAGATGAATCAATAGGGGAAAGTGTAATCTCATATCTTCACGATCTAGTTTTATTCTAGGGTTAATTTAGTATTAGTTTAATTTTGTAGTTTTAATACATTGAATCATTCGTTTAAATAAAACTGAAATGGTTATGGGCTAGTGCTTGGTGAGTTTTATTAGTTAATTCTTCGTGGGAACGATACTTTACTTACTCTTTATTACTTGTTGACCGTATATACTTGCACGCAAATATTGATCTGGAAAACGACTAACACCACAAGAGTATCGACATGTCGTCTTTCGAATCTTTGTATAGCAGAAAATGCAGAACCCCATTATGCTGGGATGAAGTCGGTGAACGTCAACTGTTGGGACCGGAATTGGTACAACAAATCGCTGAAATCGTGAAGCTGATCAAAATCAGGCTGGTTGCTGCTCAAGACAGACAGAAGAAGTATGCCGATCAACATCGACAGAACCGAGAATTTTTACTAGGAAGCTTCGTTTTCCTGAAGGTATCTCCCTGGAAGGGGAAGATTCGATTTGGCAAGAAGGGGAAGCTGAGTCCCCGATTTATTGGACCTTTTGAGATACTGCGAAAGGTGGGCGAAGTGGCTTACGAGGTTGCGTTACCTCCGGAGCTAGATAATATACACAACGTTTTTCACATTTCTGTGTTAATACCGTACAAACACGACTACAAACATGTAATAGAATACGAGCCTTTACAATTCGATAAAGACTTAACATATGAAGCAGTGCCTGTTCAAATAGTTGATAGAAAAGAACAAGTGCTTAGAAATAAAATGATACTTTCTGTTAAGGTAATCTGGAGGAACCATGGTGTTGAAGAAGCCACGTGGGAACTCGAAGATGTAATGAAAAAAACGTATCCCCAATTATTTGCTTAGTTATTTGTGTAACCCCTTATATACCGATTCAGGGGACATAATTCTTTTAAGGAGGGAAGATTGTAACGAATGAGAATTTTAATATTTATTGAATTAAATAAATATTTTATTTGATTTATTAATTTATTTATTGAGTTAAATAAATAAATTATGTGATTATTGTGGAGTAATTTAATTAAGTGTAATATATTAATTAATTAAATATTTAATATTTAATTTAATTGAGGTGCAATGATTTTATAGTATAGTTCTAATTTAATTGAGATAATTAAATTAAATGAATTTTATGTGATGATTGTTACATGAAATTATAATTAGCAAGTAATTATAATTGTTATGTGGCATTTTTATGTGATTAATTGATGTTAGCTTTTAATTAATTAAATGAGAATATTAGAATTTAATTAATTAAAGTTTAACATTTAAAAATATGTGTTAAAGGATTTATTAAAAGAATAAAAAAGATTTTTAAATTAGTTTTACCAAACAAGACCCTTAAAACTGTTTTAAAGGGTTTTGCCAAACAGGGCCCTTGCACTTGTTTTAAATGAATTTTTACCAAACAATACCTTAAGTTCAAAAAGCTAGTTTTTAAAAATAAGGACTTTTTGCCAAACAAAGCCTTATGGCTTTTAAATTTTAAAAACACAAAACTGATAATTTATTAAAGAAATAAATTACAATTAATATATGATGTCAGTTATGTATATATTATACATGTATAATATATCAATATACGTTAGTTAAAAACAAAGAGTTAGAGGTTAGTCTGTGTTAGAAAGAAAAGCAGAGAACAGCGAGTTAGAGAGAAAAGAGAAAAAGAAGATAGAAAGAAGAAAGTGGAAGAGGAAGTTTGAGAGAATCAAACACACCACCATCATCATCTTCATCTTTTCTCCTAATCAAAGTAAAGGTATAACTAATTTTTATATTACGTTCTTCATTGTTTTTATGGTTTTAGTTCTCTGTAAAAATAATTATTCGTGAAAAAATATGATTTTGATGTATATATGTTATACTGTGTTCATAACATATTTATATATGAATTGTATGCCTAAATTAGCTGTTTAATTTATGAAAACATGATGAACATGAAGAAGTCATGTTCATCAAAAGTTACAGTGAATTGGTTTTGATAAATGGCTATTTTAAAATCAAAATTTGAGTTTAATTGTTAATTGTTGTATAAATTGGTTTTGGATTATGTTAATATGTTGAGATATGAATTCAATTTGCTTTGAATTGGGTATTTTGATTGAGTAACAAATTCACAGTGTTCAATTTCATCAAGAACACTGAAAAATGGTTTTCTCAAATTTTTACAAAATTAAGTGTTTTAAATTATATAATTTGATATTTTTATGTGTTAAAACATATTAGAAACTTAGAATTATATTTTTTGTAAAGTTTTTATGAATTATTTTGGCTGAATTTGGAAATTGATGTGGAGAAATAAGCCAAATTAGTTTTTTTCTGTAAAATTTGCAACACTGTCAGACCAGTCTGCACAGTGGCGCGGCCACGCCGCTCCCAATGCCATTTGGAGCACGGCCGCGCTGGTCCTGCAGATTGGGCAGAAAACTAATTTTAATTGTACAAAATTATAAGATTTAATATTTAATAAATTATAAAGCATGTTAATAAAATTAAAATGCTAAATGGACAGTAATGAATTATATTTATAAAATATAAAATATAATTATAATTTGAATAATTATAATTAAAGAAAATGTGTGATTTAAATTATAAATTATTAATTATAATTTAATTAGTGCATGAATTGAAATTAATTAATTATAATCACAATAATTGTTTAATTTAAATTATAATTGATTTAATTAATATAAATGCATAAATTTAGTTTGGTTAATTTTAATCAAAGTACATGTTTAATTTAAATTCTAATTTGTTTAATTATAATTTAAAATATAATTATAATTTAATTAATTATAATTAAAGTAAATGTTTAATTTAAATTAAAATTTATTTAATTATAATTTAATTAATGTAAGATATAATTATAATTTGATTAATTATAATTAAAATGAATGTTTAATTTAAATTATAATTTGTTTAATTATAATGTATTTGATATGAGTACATAATTATTATTTGATTAATTATGTGAACATGTAATATGATTATGTGAAGTGATTAATTATGTGATAATTAATTATTAACTTAATAATTAAAAAGGAGTGAGTTAACCTAATGGGTTAACTAATTATGTGAATTAGTTACGTGATAACTAATTTATATTATTATTGTTAATTATATATATGTATGAATTTTTAAGGAACGTGATAGTAACTGTAGCTTGCGCTCGAGGCAAGTTGTTCTATCATTTCTTGATTTCGTTTATGACAGTTATTGTATTCTCTATAATTTATATATTGAATAAATATTTTAGCGAAGTCCATTTATGAATTGATGTGACTTTGACTTAATTGTTCAAGTAAGATCTATTATGTCTTTTAAAAGCTTTAAGTTATTTCTAAAGCATAAATTATTTCGTAATTCCTTATTGATGAATTATTCTAAATTATTGTAAGTCGATTCAACTATTCCTTAGTTGATGAACGTTGAATTCTAAATTACCCTTTTAAGCTTATCCAAACCAAACTTTCTTTGGTGCGGACTTGTATTCAAATATTGAGATGAACAACCCTATTAATTAGGGGGTTACTATGCAAAAATGTTAAATGTTTGTGCATAATACATGGTACGAAGGGCTGATCCCCCTAAGTACGAGTTAAGAGTCCATAGTCTATATGACTGTTAAAAGTTTTAAATAGAAATGTTTATAACCTAGGACAAAGTTCAAGGTCTTACGACCCTCAAATGATTTCAATATTCGAGATTCTAAATATTTAAGAAAGAATTATTGTTCAATTCTTTATGAAAGAAAAATTATTCAAATCTATTGAAACTATTTAGTTATGTTATATTATTGATATTTCTAGTGAGCTTTCGTTTGCTCACTCTTGTAATTTAAATAACCATTGCAGCTAAAGTTGAAAGTGTTGACGGATCCGTCAACTAGTAAGGGCAAAGGCAAGCTGAACAAGTAAAGACTTATTTTATTTGTTAATTATGAATTGTAACAAGACTGGATTACTTTATGTTATGTTTTTATTTTCCGCATTTGATGTTTAAGTTAAGGTTAGATTAAACCTTGGGATATTTTGGACAAAGTTGTAATCCTTTTTACAAGGAATATTTTTATTTAATTATAAGATTGTAATTTATTTTGCATTCCTTATTATTGGGTAGATGTATGTCTTATTTAGAAAGTGAACACCAAATCGTTTGAAAACAAAGTACCCGAATTTGGGGGTGTCACACTCTCTCTTCTAGTTTTGCATGAATTGTAAAAAGCTCCTAAACACCCCATCGTTCATCATTTGGTCGGTGGTGTTGTTTACAGAAGTATTATTGCTTTCCTGAGGCATATTATCCTGGTTATTGATTGGCAGTGTCTTAATGGTCTCAAATGCTCCATTGCTTAGATTTTCTGATGCTATTCTCAATTACTGCCACAAAATAAGGGTTAATTAAAGAAATTGACTTGTCACATATTATCCCTATATTCCAACCGAAGAATTAAATAACAAATAAGCTTAGGTATGACACACTAGCAAAAGTTTTTACCCGTCTCTCCCCTCCTAGTTCTAATCCCAAATCTCCGCCAGAGATCATATCCCTAAGCTCTAATACCAACTGTGACGCCCCCAAAATAGGTCCACACAACCCATTCTGAGTCACCAAATACACGGTACAGAATCCAAATATAAATCTTTTTATATCAAACGGTCGTGCAAAATACGACCACACAAACTGTGACCTTCAATACAGATCGTATATAATACAAAAATATAAATGCTAAAATAAATTCTTATTATAATTATTATCACACTATTTTACAAAATAGTGAGGACTACTATAGCACTATCTCGAACCATCACTCCATTCCCTGGCTAGTCCCAGCTATATTCTCATTTCCTGAAGAGAACAATGAAAGAAAAGGGTGAGCTCAACTAGCCCAGTAAAGAATATTATGACTAAGATAATGAAGAATAGATTATCTTTAACCTTTAACAAATCAGATAAAATATAATGGACAATAAGTTTTAGATCAACAACTGCAGTGAAAATAGCACATTAGGAGAGTCAAGTAGAGCATGATGTCTACTATTTTCTATGATTTAAAAGTCCATCATCAATATTTTATCTCTGTAACATCAATCAATAAATATTTCAAATCAACAATTTATCTTTGCACTATGGGACAAAGATATTCATTTGTACCACCAGTGGTCATGATCATGTCAAACACCTGTCCTTCTTTGCATTACGGGCCAAAGATATTTATCAATCAACAGTTCATCTTTGCACTATGGGTCAAAGATATTCATCAATCAATAATTCATCTTTGCACTACGGGCCAAAGATAACTTTCACCACAATTTAAGACCGAGGATGATGAAAAATGATATAAAGAACGAATCAAGTGAGATCAAGGACAAATATTAGATATTTGTAATTTAATTTATCAAAGTTCAAGAATGTTCAAATTGTCAATATAATAATCAATTGTGGAGAAAAATTCAAGAATGATATTCATATATCAAAAATAATTTGGACAGAAAAGAAATTAATTTTTATCGTGAATAGTACTATATGAATAATACCATATGAATAGTACCCCGACATAAAAATATTAAAATTTGATAAAAAGATCAAACCAATATTCCGGCGAAATGATATTAAATGAAGCGCAAAACTCAAAGAATTTCTAATCATTTTATGAATTATAAAAGCAATACTTACCATAGTAAGTTTAAATTTAAGATTATGAAATGAAATAATATCACTTTCATAATATGGAGTATGAATGAAAATAATATCCTTTACGAATATTGAAAGAAAATAATATCGTTTACCTTAGCAAAAAACTAGATTTGACTGATATACCAGATATTATTATGAGAAAATCTTGCACTATAAACTACACTCAAAGTATCCTTATACTCAAAAAAAATACTCACAATATTGTAGAGAAAGAATTTATGATATTGAAATGATGTACCTCATCTTCTGAGGGAGTCTTCCTTTTATGGGCAACTCGGAGGAAGAAAAAAACAAACACGCCTAACTCCCTACCCAATCTTTCTTTCTTTCTCTTACGTGCATCAACCAAATTTGAAAACAAAACCAATTTGCAAAAAATTTAACAAATGTGGCCCCTCCCATGTATGCCACCCACCACACCATTCAAACTTTGAAAAAAAAATCAAATACAATTTGATCATCTCCATCCCAATTATTTTATATGTAAATTTTTTTATATATTTAATAGTATTACTATATAAAAAAATATATTATAAAATTATATTATTATTATCTCATTATATTATTATTATATAGTATTATAATAATATATTTGAATGAATATTTTATCGGGAAAAATTATTACAATTCCACAGAACATATGCCAAACTTTCAACAAATATCTCATTCTAAATTCGTCCATTTATAAAATTCAACCAATTATCATATTTTTATTCATCAATTATTATTCACAATTAATATTACAGAATCACAATATTGACAACCAGGCTGTTCCTAGGAAAGAGGGGGCTTTTCGATAAGGATTTATTCTTATTGGCGCGCAATTATATAACCTAACCCCTTTTATTGACAGAACTTTCTAGACATTGCTAATAATGCTATCTAATAATATTATTTCAATAATATGGGTTACTGTGTTGTGACAATTATTGATTTGATAATATAAAATATTATACAATTATCACTGTAGCAATTATTGAATGAAATACTGAGTGACTTTTTACGTAAGCATCAATAATCAGAGATACTGTGCAATACCATGTGCTACTGTGTAACAACGGGTATTACTATACTTTTATCACCGGGTATTTCAACAGTTTAACGGTAAAAGTTTTGCCGTTATTTTTAGAAAACTTATTCTTGTCGTTTTCTTCATCCGACAGTTTTTCGTTATGGGGCCCACCAATAATTGCACCGTCGTACGAGTATTCCCCGACAAAAAGAATATTTCCCAACCAAACAAATATTTTATGACAACTTACTTACTTTGTAAAATTTGCACATATCACCCATAACTATACATTTATCAAATCAACACCTTACTATTTAAAATAATATATAGAGGAAATTAAATCTTATTCATAAAAAGTTGGGGTCTTACTTAAATGTCTATAATTAAATAATACTTTTATTAATAAATGAATAAGATTGTTACAAAGTATATGCTTTATCATCAAACATGATTGGCTTGTATGCATGCTACTTTCAGAATGCATGACCCGATTATTCTTACGAGGTTTGAAATTTGAGATTCGTCAACATCATATTTCTCATAAACTTCGTTTATATTCACATATCGTGGATATGGCTCAATTGGTGGAACGAGAGAATGAAACATTGCAACTAGGAGATAACAACAGACGGCGAGAGAGAAACTATGATAATAATCGTAACAGTGGCAAGAACCATTAGAATAATGAGAACCAGCGAGCAGGGAATTATCATGCCAGAAATGGTAACCACTTTAGTGGTAATCTTGGACCGGATAATAGAAGAAGTTAGTTGAGTGGAAACAAATTTAAGAAGAGTAGATTCAACAATGACCATGGAAAGACACCGACAGCAGCACCAATACTAGTTTCAAGGGGAGGAGAACGACCACTAGTCAGATGTTACAAATGTGGACATGAGGGACATATAAGTCCAAACTTTACACAGTAATCCAAGGTGTGTTACAGTTGTGGAAAGGAAGGTCACATAGCTCAATTGTGCCCTATAACAAAATCAAGTCTAGATGTAATGGTGACACCAAAGGCTGTTACCTATAAGTCAAAGTTTGTGGTGTAGGGGAGAGCTTTTGTAGTAACCTCCTAAAAGGCGTGGAAACTAGATAAAGTCATAACTGGTAAGCTAATTATAAACTCTCATGAAATCTATACCTTATTAGATACTAGTTCTACACACTCTTTTATTTCACATACTTGTGCTCAACTTTTGAACTTGACTCCTGATAAATTAGATATTGACCTTGAACCCGGTATAAAACCTATTTCCAAAATCCCATATCGAATGATTCCTAGTGAACTTCAGGAGTTAAAAGTCCAAATACAGGAGTTATTAGACACTGGTTTCATTCGTCTAAGTACATCTCCTTGGGGTGCTCCTATTTTATTCGTAAAGGACAAAGACATGAGTATGATTCTACATTGACTATCGAAAGTTGAACCATGTTACCATCAAAAATAGGTATCTGTTACGTTGCATTGATGACCTGTTCGACCAGTTGCAAGTTGCTTAATTCTTTTTATAGATCAATCTTCGTTTTGAATATCATCAGTTAAAGATTAAAGCTGATGAACAGAATATTCAAGGAATATTTGGATCATTTCGTGGTGGTATTTATTGATGAAATCCTCATATACTCCAAAAGTCGTGAAGATCAAGAGCAACGCTTGAGGTTGATACTCCAAAAGCTTCGTGAAAACAAACTATATGCCAAGTTAAAGAAATACGAGTTTTGGCTTAAGGAAGTAGCATTCCTTGGACACGTGATATCGAAACATGGAATATCAGTTGATCCGGTGAAGATTAAAGCGGTGTTAAATTGGGAGCAACCTAAGTCAGTAACTGAAGTACGTAACTTTCTGGACCTAGCTGGTTATTATCAGAGATTCATTGAAGGATTTTCTCGAATCGCTACTTCATTAACTCAGCTAACTCGAAAAGATATAAAATTCAAATGGAGCGAATAATGAGAGAAGAGCTTTCAAGAACTCAAGAGGAGACTCATTTCAGCACCTGTTCTGACCATACAATCAGGGTCAGAAGGATTTGTCCTCTACAGCGATGCGTCAGGCAAAGGTCTAGGTTGAATTCTCATGAAATATGAAAAGTCATAGCTTATGCCTCTCAAAAACTTAAGAAATATGAGAGGAATTATCCTACTCATGATCTAGAGTTGGCATTAGTCATTTTCGTGTTAAAGATTTGAAGACACTACCTGTATGGGGAAATGTAGAGATCTATATAGATCATAAAAGCCTTAAATATGTCTTCACCCAAAAAAACTCAACATGCGCCAACGACGTTGACTTGAGCTGTTGAAGGATTATAACCATACCATCTAATACCATCTTGGAAAAGCGAATGTGGTAGCTAACGTGTTGAGTAGAGGAGCATATGCGGGAACGAGTGCAATATTGTCAACATAAAGACCCATTTTATATGACTTACAAATGATGAAGATAGAGTTAAAGATCCAGGGACCCACGTGAAGATGACAAATATACGAGTAGAACCAGTTTTAATCGATAAAGTTAAAGTTGCTCAAGCTATAGACCTAGAGCTGATGAATATGAAGAAGAAAGTATAAGAAGGTGTTGTTCCAGAAGCAAGAATCAATGAAGAAGGAATACTTCGAGTCAAATCTAGACTTTGTGTCCCTAATAACCCTGATTTAAAATATAAAATCATGATGGAGGCACACAAAAACCATTTGCAATCCATCTTGGAAGTACCAAAATGTATCATGATCTTCGACATACATTTTGGTGGAGAAATATGAAAAGAGAGGTCGCGGAGTTTATCTCAAGGTGTTTAACTTATCAGTGCGTCAATGCAGAGCACCAAGTTCCAAAGGGTTAGTTACAACCACTTGAGATTCCAGAATGGAAGTGGGAACACATCAATATGGATTTCGTGTCGGGACTTCCTAAGGTTTCTCAAGGTTTAGACACAATTTGGGTCATTATCTATAGATTAACAAAGTCTGCTCATTCTTGCCTCTATGAGAAACTTATTCACTTGAGCGTCTGGCTAGTATGTATATAAGCGAGATTGTAAGATTGCATGGCATGCCAGTACCGATAGTTTCTGATCGAGACCCTAGATTCACTTCGTGATTTTAGGTCAGCTTGCAAAAAAATCTGGGCACTGAATTACGATTCAGTTCTGTATATCATCCCCAAACGGACGGACAATCGGAAAGAACAATTCAAATTCTCGAATATCTATTGAGACTCTGCTTACTAGACTTCAAAGGAAGTTGGGAAAAGTACTTACCATTGGTGGAATTTTCATACAATAAAAGTTATCAAGTAAGTATAGGCATGACTCTATTCGAGGTGTTATATGGACGAAAGTTTCATTCTCCAGTATGTTGGGATGAAGTAGGCAAGGAAAAATTATTGGGACCAGAGTTTGTACGTATGACTGTGAAAAAGATTCAAATGATCGGGCAACATATACAAATAACACAATATCGACAAAAGAGTTATGCTGATCTTCATCGAAGGGACGTGGAATTCAATGTCGGAGACCATGTATTATTATGTGTTGCTCTATGGAAAGAAGTTGCGAGATTCAGAAAAAGAGAAAAGCTCAACCCTCAATTTGATCCATTTGAAATCTTCGACTGAGTAGAAACTGTGGCCTACAGACTCGCGTTACCGCCAAACATGTCTCGTATTCATAATTTTTTCACATCTCTATGCTACGAAAATATGTGAAAGACCCAAACCAAAATATTAAATTAGAACCAGACGAGATAACATATGATTTAACGTATGAGGAGGTAAATGTCAAGATCTTTGATAAGAAGGAACAAATTTTATGCTCAAAGGTTATGTGTCAAGTCAAAGTTTTATGGAGAAACCATGATACAGAGGAAATGACCTAGGAGTAAGAATCTAAAATGAGAGCAATGTATCCTTACCTCGTTGGAATGCCAGTTACGTACGTCTATTTTAGGGACAAAATTACATAAGGAAGGAAGGTTGTAAGACCCCAACTTTTTATGAATAAGATTTAAATTTTTTTTCTCTATATAGTAAGGTGTTTATTTAATAAATGTTATAGTTAGGGGTGATATATGCAAATTATACAAAATAAACAGTCTGTCAGAAAATATATGTTTTGTCGGGGAATATTTTTTTTGTCGGAGAATATTAGTATTACGGTGCTGAAATAACCAATCATTGATGGGCCGCACAACGATATAATTGTCGGATATAGAAAGCGACAAAAATAACCTTTTTAAAAATTGGCAGCATAACGTTTACCTTTAACTGTTGAAATACCCGGTGATAAAAGTATAGTAATATGCGTTATTCCACAGTAGTATGCGGTATTGCACAGTAACACACGGTATTACACAATATCTTTGATTATTGATAATTGCTATAGTATAAGTTACTCAGTATTTCGTTCAATAATTACCACAATAGTAACTGCATAGTATCTCATATTATTGATTCAATAATTATCATAGTAACATCTGCATAATATTTTATATTATTAAATCAATAATACGACACAGTAACTCATATTATTTGATATGATATTATTAAACCAGTTATCATTATTGACAATGTCTAGAAGTTCTATAGAGGAAAGGAGTTAGTTAATTGCGCGTCATTTATACGAAAGGCCCTCTCTTTCCTAGGAACGATCTGGTTGTCAATATTGTGAGTCTATAATATTAATGGTGAATAGCTGTAGAAAGATTTAATAGATGTTGATTATAGATAAATATAATAGGTGATATGTGATAGATGTTTGTTTAATTCATGATATAAATGGAGGGGTTTAGCATTAGGCATTTGCTGTAATTTTGACATATTTTTCTATGGGATCCATAATTATATTCTTCGACAAAATATTCATTCAAATATATTATTATAATATTATAATATAATATTATAATAGTATAGTCTTGTATATATCAGATAACTTTTTAATATAAGATTATAATAATATGGTAATATTATTATATTATATATAACTTCTTGACATATTGTCACATATATCATAATTGATAAGAAATCATTGTAGTCGGATTGTTGGGTGGAGTTTATTTTATTTTGTTTTATTTTCCTTTTTCAAAATTGGTGTACACATATAATTCTCCTGTAATATTTTTCCAAATCAATGTGCAAGTAGCTTTTCATGGTACCCACAACAGGAAGAAATTTTCAAAACCATGTGCTCTGGCCTGTTTTCTCCCGTATGCATGTGAATTATTTTTCTCTTATGGGCCACAACTTTAATTAAACCAACAAAGATTGTCTAAGTTGGGGTGCTAAAGGAATTGAAATCATTGGCTCAAAATCCGTAATTTTAGGAAACCTGTCTCCCAATTTCACCTATAAAAGGATGCATCTTCTGACGATAAAAAACCACACCATCACAATACAAAAAAATCTTCTAAATATTGTGAGTATATTTTCTTTTTGAGTGTAAGGATAATCTAAGTGTTGTAAAAAGAGTCAGAATTTCTCAAGTTAATCTCCGATTTAACAAGTCAAATCTAGTCTCCTACTAAGGTAAAATATATCATTTTTTTCATATTCGTAAATGATATTATTTTCTTTCATATTTATAAGGGATGTTATTTCTTCCATACTTCATATTATGGTAAGAAGTTATTCTTTTCTACAACTTTTTCGTTAAACGATGAAAATTCCTAAACTGTTTAGAACTTCCTTAATAGTTTGCGCTTCATCTAATAAATTTTCACCTGGATCTTCCTATTGCGTTTCACACGTTATAGTTGAATTGTGAACCTTATTTATTCTATTCTTGAACTCTAATCGAATTTTTGGTTATCATGTTGATAATTTAGACATTCTTGGACTCTGGATAAATTAAATTATAAATCTCTAATGTTTATTCTTGATCTTATTGTTCTTATTATTTCTATTCATCCTTTATATCATTGTCATAATCTTCACTTAAATTATTGTGAAAAGTTATCTTTGGTTTGTAGTGCAAAGATGAACTGTTGATTTGCATGATTATGACCAGGAATTGTGTATTGGTATAATCATGACCTTTGGTGTTATAGATAAATGTTTGTGGTGAAAATTCTTTTTGGCCTGTAGTGCAAAGATGGACTGTTGATTGGCATAATCATGACCATTGATGCTATATTGAATATCTTTGGCCCGTAATGCAAAGATAAACTGTTGATTTGTATGATTATGAATAGGAATTGTGTATTGGTAAAATTATGATTCGTAGTGTTATAGGCAAAGACAGTTGGTAAAAGTTCTCTTTGGCCTGTGTGCAAAGAGGAACTGTTGATTGGTGTTACAAGGATAAAATATAGATGGTAAATTTTTCAAATAGAAGAATATAGTAGACATAATGTTCTACTTGACTCTTCTAAAGGATTGTTTGTTTCGCTATAGTTATTGTTGAAAATTTATACTCTCTGATTTATTATTATTGAAGACTAAAGATAATTTATTCTTTGTTATCTTAGTCAATTATCTTTAGTCATGATATACTTACTAGGCTATTTGAGCTCACACTTTTCCTTTTTGTTCCATTGCTCTTCATAGAAAATAAGAGTGTAGGTGGGACTAGCTGGGGAATGGAGTGATTGTCCAAAACTGTAAAAGTATCTCAATACATTATAAAATAGTGTGACAATAATTGTATTGAGAATTTAAGTTGAGTGTGAATATTATCATACTAGATACGGTATAATATTTGTATTGAAACTCACAGTTTATGTTTTGTAGTATTTTGTACGACATTTTAATAGTTGCAAATAAGAAAATTTTTATTTGAATTTTATAGTTGTATTTTAATGACTCAAAATGGGTTGTGTGGACCTATTTTGGGGGTGTCACATCCAAGTACACACAAACACTTAAACGAATAAAAAAGTTGAAACTCTGTCGGATCATATCAAGCTCTACTCTATGATCTTGAAAACAGTGTTCAAGTTGGTAAGTACTAGAAAGAAGTGAAACTTATTTGCAAAGCTTATAGCAACACATCAAACAACTATCAATCAACTGTTAATTGATTATCTTAGTGACTTTCTTCCAAGTCTGAGCGACTTAAAGAGGTCTTGACCTGGTCTGTGTGACCTTGTTGAGACTAAGTGTCTCGAAGTAACGTTTGTGGTTCAGTTGTAATAGATCTTAGTGATCTGGTCTTTGTGACCCATCATGAGTAGATTTCCTACTTATTGAAGTAGAAAAGTGGTTTGGGAGTTGTTTATACTCAAAACCACTTAAAAATATCTTATGCCATTTACATTCAGTCATATATCTGTTATATCTGTGAAGTGATTAACATCAATTAAACTAAATTTAAAATTATGATTTCGTTAAATCTTTAAGGGGAGTTTTCAAACTAATATTCCGTTGTGCTAAGATTAATTGAATAAATTAATTATCTGGTAATAAATCTTTGAATAAGCAAAAAGTTTTAAAGATCTATTCAACCTCACTTCAAGATCTCCATTGTGCCTCTTAGAAACAACAAGCGGTATCAGAGGAAGTTCTTATGAACATTTAAGCTTACACTTTGAGTTAATCATATGACACACAATAAAACTGGTTCTGAGCTTCGTGGTAAGAATAAGCCACCCCTTTTAAACAAGGAAATATTTGCTAACTGGAAAATTAGTTTGCAGGCATATATGGATGCCATTGATGAAGATCTATATGATGCAGTTATCAGTGGTCCATACATTCCAAGAAAGCTAACTCTAACCACTAATGATCCAAAGAAGATGGCAGTTAAGCACAGAGTTGAATGGACTGACAATGAAAAGAAGCTGGTAAATCTGGACAAAAGGGCTAAAAACATCTTGTTCATAGCTCTAAAAGATGAGTTGTTCGAAAATGTAGTAAACTGCACAACAACTAAAGAAGTTTGGGAAGCTCTACTGATCATGCATGAAGGAACAAAAGAAGTCAGAGAGAATAAGCAGTCTCTTCTGGCTCAGCAGTATAAAATGTTTCTCATACTCGGGAGAGAACATAACTGCTATTTATGAAAGATTCAACATTCTTCTCAACTCCTTGAGAGCTTATGGAAAGGTTTATCCTAATAAGGACCTCAATATAAAGTTCATGAGAGCACTTCCTAGTAAGTGGGATGCTAAAACCACTGCTATTCGTGAATTAAATAATCAACATGAGATGACAATACATAAGCTATATGGTAATATTCTTACCTATGAGCTAGAGTTGAATCGGCGAGTAAACACTACTTTAGAGAGCAAGAGAAAAGATAAAGGAGTTGCACTAAAAGTTTCAGAAGCAATAATCTCTAAAGCTTATGCTAGAGAAAATTCTGATGATGAAGATTTAGTGTGACGCCCCCAAATTCAGATACTTGTACCTTGAATCTGGTGCTCCACGATCTAACTTATAAAATATACTAATAACTCATACAATAGAATAATAAAATAATTGACATTGAAACATAAATATTCTCGTCCCGAGTCTCTCAACCATTACTGTAAGACCCCAAATTTTTATGAATAAGATTTAATTTCCTCCATATATTATTTTAAATAGTAAGGTGTTGATTTGATAAATGTGATAAGTTATGAGTGATATATGCAAATTTTATAAAGTAAGTAAGTGGTCATAAAATATTCATTGTGTCGGAGAATATTTGTTTGGTCGGAAAATATTCTTTTTATCGGGGAATATTCGTACGTTGGATGAAAAAAACGACAAGAATAAGTTTTCTAAAAAAAATGGCAAAACTTATACTGTTAAACTGTTGAAATACCCGGTGATAAAAGAACAGTAATACGCGTTGTTGCACAGTAGCACACGGTATTTCATAGTAATTCTAATTATTGATTCTTACGTAAGAAGTCACTCATTCAATAATTGTTACAGTAATTACTGTTCAGTATTTTATATTATTGGTTCAATAATTGCTACATTGATAATTATATAATATTTTATATTATTGATTCAATAATTGCTACATTGATAATTGCATAATATTTTATATTATTGATTCAATAATTGTCACAGTAACCACTGCACAATATTTCACATTATTAAATCAATAACTCATATTATATAAATGATATTATTAGATAACCTTATTGACAATATCTATAAAGTTCTGTCAAGAAAAAGGGTTAGGTTATATAATTGCGCGCCAATAAGGATAAATTCTTATCGAAAAGCCCCCTCTTTTCTAGGAACGACCTGGTTGTCAATATTGTGATTCTGTAATATTAATTGTGAATAATAATTGATTGTTGATAAATAAGATAAGTAAATATCTGTTTAATTTTGATATAAATGAAGGAATTTTTAGCATGAGACGTTTGTTGAAAGTTCACATTTTATCTTCTCCAATAAAATTAATCCATTCAAATATATTATTATAATATTACATTATAATAGTATAATATGATAATATAATAGTATAATTTTATAATTTTAATGGTAACATTATTATAATAAATTCATGGTATAAAATAAAATGAGGTGGAAGAGAGAAAATGGAATTGGAATTCTTTTTAATAATTATATATGTTTAAATATATATATTGTAGGTACTCAAAATTTTCTTTCCCTATTACTAACACTGTAGGAGGGCAAAACGGCCATCAAATCAACCCTGGTCTTAATATCGGGCCATCAAATCAACCCCGGTCACAATACAGGGTCATCAAATCAACCCCAGTCTCAATACTGGGTCATCAAATCAACCCCGGTCTCAATATCGGGCCATCAGTTCAACCCCGGTCTCAATACCGGGTCATAAGTTCAACCTCGTTCTCAATACCGAGCCATCAGTTCAACCCCGATCTCAATACCTGGCCATCAGTTCAACCGCAGTCTCAATATCGGGCCATCAGGTCAACCCCAGTATCAATATCGAGCCATCAAATCAACTCCGATCTCAATACTGGGTCATTAAATCAACCCCGGTCTCAATACCGGGTCATCAAATCAACCCCGGTCTCAACCCGGGAGGTACAAATCAGCCCTGATCTCAACCCGGGAGGTACAGATCAGCCCCGGTCTCAACCCGGGAGGTATAGATCAGCCCCGGTCTCAACCCGGGAGGTACAGGTCAGCCACGGTCTCAATTCAGGAGGTACAGGTCAGCCCCGGTCTCAATCCGGGAGGTAAAGGTCAGCCCCGATCTCAACCCTGGAGATACAGGTCAGCCTCGATCTCAACCCGGGAGGTACAGATCAGCCCCAGTCTCAATCCGGGAGGTACAGATCAGCCCCGGTCTCAATTTGGGAGGTACAAATTAGCCTCGGTCTCAATCTGGGAGGTACAGGTCAGCCCCGGTCTCAACCCGGGAGGTACCGGTCAGCCCCGGTCTCAACCAAAGAGGTACAAGACAGCCCCGGTCTCAACTCGGGGGGTAGAACTCATCCCCGATCTCAACCCAGGAGGTACAAGTCAGCCCCGGTCTCAACCCGGGAGGTACAAATTAGCCCCTGTCTCAACCCGGGAGGTACAGGTCAGCCCAAATCTCAACCCGGGAGGTACAGGTCATTTTCAGGAACAAACTTGAAGCCTTAAAACATCTCCAGAGGAAAACCTGGAACGACCAAGTCAGCCTTAGAGACAGCACTGAGGACAAACAGACTCGAATGGGATCCAAGTCTTGGAAACAATCCCAGGAAGTTAACCAAAGGCCATGCCGACACTAAAGGCAACCTCGGGAGGTGCAAAATGGTCAGTTTACCAACTCTAAGCCGATTAGGTCAAACTCAAGCCGAATTGGTGCCACCAAGGTCAGAACGAACCATAACAATGATCCCGAGTGCAAACAATGCAAGACAGCTCAATGGATAAACTGCAGGGAATCAAAGACCTGGTTATGAACCCGTCTTCTTGGACCCGGAAAATATTTTATTCCATGTCATTGTGACACTCTCGGCGAGGGCTTTCAGGAAAGGTACATCACGCCTCAAACGGACGCTTCGATCAAAAGTTAAAAAATTTCGACTTCGACCTCGCGTTGCTCGGAGTGCACGTACTTTGAGACAATAGAACTCGACACATGGGCCCCACCAAGGGAGCCGCACCTCTACCTTAGGCAGTAGCAGGTAGGGTGGAGGCTCCCTGGCATATATATATAAGGGCAGCCCCCCCTCATTTTCATAAATTCCAAAACGCTTCGAACCTCTGCCTGTTTGGTTTTTTGTCTAATTTCTTGTCTTCTAAACCCAATTTTTTTCACTCTAACGCTTAGATATACCCACATACTACCACATTTCAGAAAATAACCGGTAGATTAGGGCGTTTAAAGCCTACGATTTGGCAAAAAGCCCGTGTAGCAGTCCATTATGAGTATTTTTACGATCAGAAAGTTAATACTACTTCTTTACACTATTTTGCACTTGCATATCAAGTTTTGTTTTCTAAATATGCCCGGAACTCAGTTCCGTGGCCCTTTTCGTTAACTTTTGGTACATTTTAGTACCTAAATGCATTTTTTGGCATTTCTACAACTCGGATTGACGATCCGTCGCTTCCAGTGTGATAATCCGAATACTTACAAGATAGTGAATTATGAAGTATATGAATTCTACAAATAGTATATGGTAATGATCATTAGAAAGTAAATGAACGGGTTAAAGAATATATAATATTTGATATAATTGTGTTTAATTGAAGGTTATGTAATAAAACCTAAAACTTGTTGAAGGAATGAATGTAGTAGTATATATATATATATATATATATATATATATATATATATATATATATATATATATAACTTTTGTTGAGATAATGTGTTGAAGTTATTCAACAATAAAATTTTGAAAGAGATTTTGTGAAAATCGAGTAAGAGATGTTTCGTTGATTCCGTGGACGGAATCCTTATAAAGAGGGAAGGATGTGATAACCCGGATTTTTAAGAATTAACAAATGAGAATTTAATAAATAAAATTCTTTTTTTAAGATGTTCGAGTACGTGTATGTGTATATGTGTTATATATTATAAAATATGTGATTTGGTGTGAAGAGAATTTTATATATTAATTTTAATATTTATTGAATTAAATAAATATTTTAATTAATTTATTTATTGAGTTAAATAAATAATTATGTGTTGGTTATGGAGTAATTTAATTAAGTATAATATATTAATTAAATGAATATTTAATAATTAATTTAATTAATATGTAATGATTTTATGTTATAGTTCTAATTTAATTGGGATAATTAAATTAGATGAAGTTATGTGATAATTGTTACATGAAATTATAATTAGCGAGTAATTATAATTGTTATTTGACAATTTTTATGTGATTAATTAATGTTAATTTTTAATTAATTAAATTAGAATCTTAAGATTTAATTAATCAAAGTGTAACATTAAAAATATGTGCTAAATGATTTATTAAAAGAATTAAAAGAGTTTTTAAAATCGTTTTGTCAAACAAAGCGCTTGCACCGTTTTAAATTCGTTTTGCCAGAAGAGGCTTTAACTATTAAAACCTGTTTTTTTAAATAAAGTTATTTTGCCAAACAAGCCTTAGGGCTTTTTAAATTTCAAATGTGTAACCTATGTATTAAGTGCAATTATTATACTTATTATGGTTATTATGTATTATAAGTTATAAACTTTATATTTATGTTTATACTTATAATATATGTAAGATATATATATTTTATATATACGTTAGTTAGAATTAGCTAAGTGTTAGTCAGTTAGAACAAAGAAGAACAAAAAAATACAGAGAAAGAAAGTGAGAGAGAAAAGAAAGAAGAAGAAGAAAGAAAGAAGATGAGTTGAGGAATCAACAAAGAAATCATAATCTTCTTCTTCTTCCTCACTAAGCAAAAAGGGTATAACTCCTAACTTTAGAGTTTTAAAAACTTGTTTTTATGTTCTTCAAGTTTTAGTTTTTTGTAAATATGAGACTTCATGGAAGTTTGTGATTTTAATGTATATATGTTATATGGTGTTGTAACATGATTATATGTGAATTATAAACATAAATTAGTTATGTAAAGGATGTAAACATGATGAACATGAAGAATTCATGTTCATCAAAAGTTATAGTGAAATAGTGTTATAATTGGCTTATTTGAAATCAAAATTTATGAATTGATTGATAATCATTGTGTAAATTGAGGTTAGATAATAATAACATGTTTATAAACGAATTCAATATGATTTGAATTGTGTATTTTGATTTAAAAATAAATTTCAGTGTTTAATTTCATCAAGAACACTTATCAATGGTTTTTCTTCAAAAAAATTATGAAATTGGGAGTTTTGAATTATGTGTATTGATGATTACATATGTTAAAATATGTTAGAAACTTTAAATAATATTTTCTATAAAGTTGATATGAATTGTGTTGACTGAAATTAGAATTTGGTGTGGAGAAATAAGCTAAATTAATTTTTTCTCTACACAGTTCGCGAACCAGTCTGCATTCGCTGCAGGGGGCCCGCCCCGGCGGGCCTATCAAGGCAAAAACCCTGTCCCGGCGAGGGGGGGGGGGGGGTGCAGAAAAGAAAGAAGTTACTAGTTTTGTGAAGTTTTGTTGTATCATGAAAAGTTAACCTAATGTGGTAAACTTGATGACAAATTAGGCATACATTAAAATGCTAAATAATAGTAATGAATTATATTAATAAAATATAATGAGGAATTATAATTTGAATAATTATAATTATAGTAAAGGTTTAATTTAAATTATGATTTGTTAAATTATAATGAATATAGTTTAATCAAAGTAAATGTTTAACTTAAATTATAATTTGTTTAATTATAATTTAATATATAATTATAATTTGAATAATTATAGTTAAGGTAAATGTGTAATTTAAATTATAATTTATTTTAATTATAATTTAATGAGTGCATGGATTGAAATTGATTAATTATAATCAAAGTAATTGTTTAATTTAAATTATAATTGGTTTAATTATAATTTAATTAATATAAATGCATAAATTGAGTTTGATTAATCAAAATAAATATTTAATTTAAATTATAATTTATTTAATTATAATTTAATTAATATAAAATGCAATTATAATTTGATTAATTATAATTGAGGAGAATGTGTAATTTAAATTATAATTTAATTAATTTGAGTACGTAATTATTAGTTGATTAATTATGTGAAAATGTAATATGATTATGTGATGTGATTAATTATATGATAATTAATTATTAACTTAATAATTAAAGAGGAATGAGTTAACCTAATTGGGTTAACTAATTATGAGAATTAGATATGTGATAATTAATTTATATTATTAATTATACATATAATTTGACAGTATGTGTTAAATAAATGGGAGAGAATTATGAAATATAAAGTAGAATTTACTTAAACAATTGCTAAGCGTTGCTATGTGACTAATAGTTAATGTGTATGGTAATACGTTGTGTAGGATTCATGAAGTGCAGATTATTATAAGCTGTTTTTCGTTAATTGGTAATCTACGAGCCAGGCAAGTCTTTCAGTTCCTAATTGCTATGTGAACTCGATGATGAACTATTTTAAATTTGTATTGCAAAAGCATGATATGTTATATATGTTGTAAGTATAAAATGATAAAGTCAATTTATGACTTTATTGATTGAGTAAAGAATGTTGATTGAGTAAGGAACTCAATCTTTATACTTGTTATATGAATTAAAGCATGCATGATATGTTAGTCTAACGATTATGATGTATAAGATGAGAATGTTATTTATGTGCTACGTGATGCGTGAAAGCTGTTAGATCTTGCTGAGTTGTCGAGTTCACTCTTGCAAATAACTATTTTTCCAGGTCAAGGTTTCAAGGTAATGATACGTGCTATTTGAATTATAGAGATCAATATTCAAAGAAGATTACTTATGTTAAATGAGAAATGCATTTAATGTTTTGATTGTAACATAATTGTTGAGTTGTAAAGTTGAGCTATCCGATCTATAGTGGATATTGCTTTGTGATGTAAGACTTTGTATAGTAACTTCGATGTAGCGATTCATGTAATAAATTTGAATCAAAGATATGTTATGTAAAGGTTGAGATTCAGTGCAATAAAGAAAGAAATATATAAAAGTTTTAATTATTTCGCATTTTTAGTGATTGTATCATCGAATAATGATGTAAAGTTAGAAGTTCGATGTATTGTTAACGGCCAAGATTAAGAGTCGAATTGTATGAATTTTGGGGTCGTTACATCCAGCATCTTCGGCATACTTACATATTCATTGCTAGCAACTTCACCGGACTAGGTTATCTTCCCAGTCAGGGTTTGGCTTTTTTTGTATATATTTAACTGTATATATACTAACTTTTCAATTCTGTCAAGCCCGGATGTCAAATCCGAGGTAATTTAATGCTTTTATATATATTTATGCATATATAAGCAACTTTCTCCACCACTAGGTTTTCTTCCCAGTCTTAGTTGACTACATTTTTGTCTCTCTCTCTATATATATATATATATATATATTTACATTTTAGTCCGGCCTAGATCATTCTGTGGCCTTTATACTATTTTTGCACCCTTCACCATTGGGTTATCTTCTTAGTCACTAGTTGACTACTTTTCCGTACATTTACATTCCAGTTCGGCCTGGATTATTCTGTGACCTTTTTATTTCTTTTATATATATTTATGCATATATAAGCAGCCTTCACCACCACTGGATTTTCTTCCCAGTCTTGGTTGACTACGTTTCTGTCTATATATATATATATATATATATATATGTATTTCAATTCCAGTCCGGGCACCGGTGTGAAAACCCATCGCCCTTTACAGCTTTCATATATATAACTGTATATATTGCTTTACTCGCTTTATTAAATTATTGCTTTAAATATTCATTTTATATGAATCGACATTGACATATCTGCGGGTGAACTAGATTTATTTAAATCTCGCCAACTCTAGCTTTCAAACGGTTCAAATATGTCCAGACTACCGAACCGGAAAGCTAGAATGGCTGAGATTTATTTAAATCTTAGCATTTTTCTAGTTTCAGTTACAAAAGCAACCTCGCGGCCCTTAGATCGCTATCTAGTGGGAACGAGATGCTTCGGCTAGGTGCAAACCTGGATTTACTGAATGAATCATCGGTTCTGGGGACATTTGGGATATATATCTGTTTCTGTACAAATTTGAACTGTGCAGGTTTATTGGCTACTCATATGTGAGCCTAGGAATCGTGGGAATTGATCAGAATTGATTCCCACGATGGACAAACTCCACTTTACAAATGTACCATGCCAATTTTTTTTGTAGAAATGTACATACAAAAGACCTTAAAATGGTTATCCGAATTTAAGGTCTCGACATAGTAAAAATATGGTTTGTCGTGTCAGAGTCCCTCCGATGGCTATCATGTCCATGAGGAGACCGACACTTGTATATATGTCGTGGTCAAGGATGCTTCGCAGCCCTACAATTAACATTCAAATTGAGCCTTAAGGCTGAAAAGATAAAAAATGAAAGTATCAATAGGCTTCATTTCCTATGTTAGCTTAAGGGTTTGAAAACCGGCTTTCAAAAGATCATTTTAAAATCTTATCGAAAGGATAAGCTTTTGCAAATAAAATCAAATACTTTTACAAATCAAAATCAAAGACTTTTGCAAATCAAATCAAACCCTTCGTATATAGGTTCAACGAAACCTGTCAAATATTTTCACATCAAACATAGGCCAAATTTTCAAATAGCATTCACACACACATTTCAATTTTTTAAGGAAAATATTGAAAAGATGCGGTACCGTATTTACACGGGAGTTGTGGGGTGCCTAACACCTTCCCCACACTTAACCAAGCCCCCGAGCTCAAAACTTTATTTTCAAAGATCAAGTTTAGACAGTGTCTAGCAATTGGGCCTCTTTCAAACAAAACTCGGTTGTGTTGGTACAACCATTTCAAATCTACCAACTGGCGACTCTATAAAACGTTAAACCTTCGACATGATATATGTTGGCCTTTTCCTAAAAAAACCCTTCAAAACCTTTTTTGCAATAAAAAGAGTGAGGGTAGAGATAACTTAGGAAGAGAGAAAGATCCGGGTTGGGACCCGACCCTCGAATTTTTTCCCAACGTCGACAGGTGGCGACTCTGCTGGGGACAGTAGAGGGCTTAGGCCGCGTTCAAATCTTTTCAAAAATTTCCCTTTCAAAATCACGTATGTGTGAATGCTGCGTTTTACATTGAATGAATGCGTGAATGTTGCGTCTTTACATTGAATGAATGTGAATGATTGCTTTCCTGTTTTTTAGTTCTTCGCACCCATATTAGTGCTTCGCACCCATGTCATCATATGCATAATGGTGAGGCACGATGTATGTGAATGGATGTTGTGTGATTCCTCTCTCAAGGAGGCAACCCGTCGGTGATAAGTAATGTCTCTGGGGACTGCTTAGTCTCTGGGGCTTATGAAAATGCACTACCCAGATTCGCTCCAATTGAAAGATCGGATTAATTTTCCCTCTAGTAGATTGCGATTGATCTAGGGACCTTCATGCCAAAAAGTCGCGAGAGTAGCCTAAGATAGCTCATCCTCTGATTAACCAAATCTGATGGGAAGTTTCTTCATGCCTTTCTTTTTCAATTCAATGTCAAAGTTTTCAATATCGTAATTCTGTCATCAAAATAACTGACCACTGTGTTGCAGGATAAGATTAAAAACCACATCACGGCATACATCATATCCTTACCTACCTCATTAAATTAACACGCCTACGTTTTGTTGTAGGTGAAAAATTGGTCCTGTCACTGGATCTAAGTCTAAGAAAGCACTACGTCCATCCACGGACATGACTTCGACTGCTCAACCAGAATCCACCCCTGTATCTAGGGAAGAGTTTGAAGGACTGAGAAATCAGATAGCCGAATTTACCAATTTTCTAAGAGAATAAAGCAAGGCCCTTAAAGGGAAGCAAGCCCAAACTCACATAGAATCGGGAACACCTGGTGGTAGTGGTGGCACTCAAGAGACCGAAAAGGCCAAAACTCAGATTCCTGGACCGCAGAACTAGGACGCTGTTGGGTTTGTACGAAATCGTAACGCAATCAAATTGCAAAAATTAGCGGAAGCATGGTATATCAGAGTTTAAAAAAAATTTCTACAAAACCATTACCCGGATCATCCTTTATGCAAATTATTAATTTAAAACGATAAATAAGAAGTTATGGAATCATACCCTTGTAGAACGAAGCTTCCACAGGTACTAGTTCAACTCCTTGTTCTTCGTGATCTCCTTGAATTTTCGGGTTAGATTCCTTTCTTTGATCAACGTTAGCCACCCAAGTGTTTGGCCTCTAGAGGTGATCCACCAAGGAAGATGAATTATCAAGAAGGAGGGTGTTTGGCTTAACCTTACTTTTCTATCCTCTATAGAAAAGGAGTACTCTCCAACAATTGGAATTGCATCAATCTAATATCTATTATAAGACTTCTCTTATATAGACATTGGTCAACCCTTCTAATCCTATTAGACATGGGATTTCTTTTAATTAATTAAACTCCTTTAATTAATTTAGGCTTCCCACCACATGGGAATAATTAATTAAATTCATTTAATTAATTTGTCTCCTAATCTTATTAGGAATAAATGAGAGTACTAAATATTAAATTAATTACTAAACTCCTTTAGAAATTAAAATAATAATAATTGTAATAATATTAATAAGACTCCTCTTATTAATTTATATTTAATATTTTCAAAATATTAAATAATAAACATTAAGCTATTTAATTTATTCTATCACCATAGATTAAATTAATTATACTTAATGCATTATTACGATTATGCCATTACCTTCTTAAATAATTATTCTTCCTTTTATGGTGTGACCCTTTAGGTTCTCCATATTAAACCGGTTGTGAATAAATCAATTAAAACAATTTTAATCTTATTTAAATAAATAAATTAAACTAATAATTTATTTAAATAAATAATATTTATTCTACAATAGGGATAAGCCTCCCTAGCGATCAACGACTTTCCAGATAATATAGATTTCAACATTAATCAAAAAGAACCTGTGAGTAAATAGTTACCGTACAATTCAATCCTTCCACCATACAATGTCCCAATTAAATATAAGACATGGATTTACTGTCAAGTCTTATTTTATTTAATTATATGTATTTCGATTAGAAAATGCACAACTCCAAATAATGCAAATTAGAAACTCCTTTCTAATTTCATTTCACCTTGGCCAAGGATTCCTGGGTTGTCATTTAACGAATCACATAGGGCATATCTCCTCTTTTACTAGAGGTGGTAGATTCTTTATTGATCATTCATTATCTCCATATGTAACTCATTATACCCAAGCATACCCTATATATGCCTTAAAAGGTCTTAAGGAATAAGTCAAAGTATAATTTGTTACATACAAGATACTATGATGATCTCAAGTCCAAGGATTACTTGTACTACTATCACATTAGGAATTCCTATTGACAGGTGAGTAAATCTCCATTAGGTATTCCATAGCGAATCACGTTCAGTGAACTTATTCTCCAATAAGCACTTACATACTTGCTTTAGTGTCTCCACACAAATGATCATGAGATCAATCATCCTCATCCAATGAGCAAGCAACATATGTACCAATCTATCCGGATTTACTAATCCCCTTTTTAGTAATCCCACGATTGGGAACTATTTTAGTTTTAAAACTTTCTAAGAATTTAGATCTCATTAGCATGATCATCATCATGATTCTAAAAGCATTGCTTAAAACTATGGGTTATTTACATATTATAAAAACAGCAACATGTAGATAATTAAATGCCTTTAATAAATGAATATTTTATTAATAAATAAATAAGATTGTTTACAAAGTACGTGCTTTATCATCATACATGATTGGCTTGTATGCACACTACTATCAGACGCAACCAACAAAACTCCTGAAATCACCACCCTCAGCAAAGAACAGGAAGCTGGTGACATCGTGAAGAAAATACAACAAATGGAGGAAACTCTCAGGTCTATCAAAGGGATTGGGGCCGTTGGCAGTGTTAATTACTCTCAGGTCTATCAAAGTGTGAGATATACACAGATCATAAGAGTCTGAAGTATATCTTTACACAGAAAGATTTGAACATGCGCCAAAAGAGATGGTTGGAACTCATCAAGGACTACAACTGCGAGATTCTTTACCACCCAGGTAAGGCGAATGTGGTTGCTGACGCCTTGAGTAGAAAGGGTCGGGAGAAGTTAATGATATTAACTTATCAGGATCAATTGATAGAAGAGATGGCTAGATTAGAGCTTGAAGTTAAGTGTCCGAAGGAAGTGGATGAGAAATTATTCCAAGTAACCACCGGTTCAACCTTGGTGGACAAGGTGAAAGAGGCACAACTACAGGATGAAGAGTACGAGAAGATCCGGAAGAGAATAGCCGATGGTGAAGAGATAAAGTTCAAAATCGATAATGAATGACTACTGCGATTTGAAGGGAGAATCTGGGTACCGCAAGTACCAGAAGTTAAAGAGGAAATTTTGGGCGAAGCTCACAGTTCGAGATATTCGATTCACCCTGGGAGTACGAAGATGTACTAGGATCTCAGACACTATTTCTGGTGGCTGAATATGAAGAGAGACGTTGCTGAATGTGTTGCGAAATGTTTAACTTGCCAGAAAGTCAAAGCAGAACACCAGAGACCAAGTGGATTGCTACAACCGCTAGAGATTCCAAAATGGAAGTGGGAGCATATCACGATGGATTTCGTGGTTGGTCTTCTAGCGACTCAGAAGGGTTTTGATGCGATATGGGTGATAGTGGATCGACTGACGAAGTCAGTACATTTCCTATCGATCAATATTAGATTCAATTTAGATCAATTGGCAAAGCTATACCTTAAGGAAATTATTTCTAAACACGGTGTTCCAGTATTGATTGTGTCTAACAGGGATCCGCATTTCAAGTTGAATTTCTGGAAGCGATTACAAGAATACTTGGGAACATAATTGCGAATGAGTACGGCATACCATCTGATGAGTGGGTTTAATACCCACTAATCAGTATTCGTTATAGCTTGGTTTTTGTTATTTTCAAGTAATTTTTCATCATTTTACTGGGTTTTATATTATTGTGTGCAGGATATGAAAGGGATGTAAAAAGAGCTTAAAAGGACAATTTTTAATACACTTGAAGGGTTCACCCGCTCAATTTGATGAGTACAATTAAAGAAGTCTGTGATTTTGAAAAGAATTCAGAAGCAAATCAATTGGGTTTTATTACATGCAAAGTTAAAGTAAATCAAGTGGGCCACGGTCTGGTTTTTGAAGTGGAGAAGCTCAAAGTTTAATAGCAGCTCACAAAATGGAGCATGCAAATTTAAGCTGTGCGGACATAATGATATCCCGCTGGGGCGGGTGATGAAGAAGTAAACTCCCCGCTGGGGCGGGGAGGCGCGCTCGAGCTGCTCAATTCTCCTTTGTTAGTCAGATTTGTTGTATAATAATGATAAGGTAGCAAATATATGCTATATGAGGGACATAAAGGCATCATATTAAATAGGAATTGACCTGTTGCAAGTGGAGGATAAAAAGGTAAGCTGCTGACTCCTAGTTCTACACGGATTTAACTATTATCCTACTTTATGTAGGATTGGGATGCAAGTTAATTGGAGAAATTGGTGGGCTACGCATAGATCATATATGGACGTAACATGTTGAAAGAAAGGGCCACGAAGCAGCTGGATTTTCCTACTCCTATTCGGATTGTGGGCTGATTATATATAAAGAGTGGGCCAGCTGCTGATTTCTATTTCTCTTTCTTTCGGCTTGGACTCAGATGCAATTAGAAATACAAGTGGGCTGGAGAAATAAGGAGTATATGTGGGGGCCATGAATATTAAAAAGGGGAATTGACCGGATAAAAGGAGCAGCTGGCACGATCTTTCTCGGACTTGGAATCTGGTGGAACACTTAACCTGGAAAAGGGGCAGGAGATATATAATATATATTATAGTTTAGTTAATATATATAATATATTCAATTAGAAAACTGGACCTGGGAGGAAGGACATATATATATATATATATATATTGGATTAGCTTAGTTATTAGGAGGATATTAGCTTATATATATATATATTATATAGTATAGCTTAGTTTGATTCCATTATTTAGTTTAGTTTTAGTTTACTTTTCCAATAAAATAAAACAAACCCTAGTTGAAAGGGGATCTTGGAGATTGAAGCACTTGGAGGCCATTAGAGATCCAGGTCAAGAGCAAGAAGGAGGACGAATTTGCCGGCAACAGATTCAATTCTTTTTCTTAATCTTTTTCTTATCTTTTAATGTGTATTCAAGTGTGGATTCTTAGTTTTAATTCAATGACAATGAACTAATTCTTTGTTTGAGATTGCAATGGATCTTATTGTATAGTTTGTTTTAATATGCTTTTATATTAATTATCGTGATCTATCGTTGAGATTATCTATTATGATTTGGAATTAATTGATTAATTTCCTAGCTAACAATTACCGTGATAATCTATATGAAATTGAAAAAGGAGTATAGATTTAGATCTGATCATAATAGCATGTGTTTGTGATTTCTGTATAGATGGAAATTATGATTCGTGTTTAGGATAGAGATATTCCTTTACGCCATATGTAATCTTATAGAGAACTTGTGATTAAATCCTTTTTAATTATAATTCACATAGAAATATAGTGGATTAGTTAATTAGGGTGTCTTACTTAATTCTATCATCTATGGATTTGAGTGAGGATGGTATGATGCATCGTGAGGTGGTTATATTTGCTTTCGTGTTCTTGATAAACAATTCAGTATAGAGAGAATAATTTATGAGAAGTATGTTAACTTAGATGAAGCAATAAGTGAAGTTGTGATCTTAAATCTCCGTAATCTTAATTTAACTAGTGGTACTTAGAAGTAGTTTAATTATATATTGAAATTCATTCGTTTAAATAAGATTGAGTTGGTTACGGGTTAGTACTTGGTGATTCTTATTAAATAATTTCTCGTGGGAACGATACTTTACTTTCACTTTATTACTTGTTGAACTATGCTGAGCCTAACTATCATCAAGATTGGGGGTATCACCCAGATTCTTCATGGAGCTACAATTATGAGGACCAATACTACGCTCCAAATCCATCATACACACCAGAATTTTCATGTCCACCTCCATTGCCACAAGAAGAAAAGCTAGGTTGGGAAAAGGCTTTGGCCAGAATCCAAACAGAAAATGACGCGACGAGGAAATCTCTACGGACGGAAATGAAGAATTTATCAATTCAAATAGGACAGATAGCGAATGCAATGAATAGTCGACCCCAAGGAAATTTGCCAAGTGAAACAGAAAATAATCCAAAAGCCGTAAACAATCCTCCAAACACTGGTCCTAATTACATGGATTTCGAAACTGATGGAGAGCCAAAATCAAATCTGCTATTAGATGAGCAACAAGAAAAAAAAGTCAAATCTGGAGGAACTCATGTCAAACGTTATAGCGGATCAAGAGGAGGGGAAGATTAGTCAGGGGTTGTCAAGTCAAGATCTTAACAATCAGATGGAGCAACTCATCACTACCCCACCAAATGGTTCTAATTACATGGATTCTGAAACATAAACAGATAATTCAGAGCTGAGGGAATGGTGGCTCAAGTTCATAGCAGACATAGATAAGAGGAGGATTAATTAAGAGGGTTTAATTCGAGATCAAGAGTTGTCAACTCAAAATTTTAATAATCAGATAGAACAACTCACCAACGCCTCAAACAACTGTCCTCCAAACACTGGGCTTTATGACATGGATGACGAAACTGACGGAGAATGTGATGCCCCCAGAATAGGTCCAGTCAACCCAACCCATTCTGAGTCGCCAAATACATGGTACAGAATTCAAATACAAACTTTATATCATACGGTCGTGCAAAATACGACCACACAACTGTGAGTGTCAATACAAATATGTAGAAAATATTAATATTCAAACTAAGTCCTCATTACAATTATTATCACACTATTTATCAGAAATAGTGAGGACTACTACTGCTCTAACTCGGACCATCACTCTGTCCCTCGACTAGTCCTTGCGACATTCTCATTTCCTGAAGAGGACAACAGATGAAAAGGGTGAGCTCAACTAGCTCAGTAAAGAATATTATGACTAAGATAATGGAAAATAAATTATCGTTAGTCTTCAACAAATCAGATAAAATATAATGGACCACCAACTTTAGATCAATATTCGCAGCGGAAATAACAATTCATTAGAAGAGTTAAGCAGAGAATGAAGTCTACTATCTTCTATGATTTAAAAGTCCATCATCAATATTTTATCCCTGTAACATCAATCAATATACATCTCGAATCAAATATTCATCTTTGCATTACAGGCTAAAGATATTCGTTTGTATCATCAGTGGTCATATTCATCTCAACACCTGTCATCTTTGCACTACAGGCCAAAGATATTCATCAGGTAATCATTCATCTTTGCTCTACAGGCCAAAGATATTCAGTTATATCACCACTTAAGACTGAGGATGAGGAAAAACATTTTAAAGAACGAATCCAGTGGGATAAAAGACAAAGATTAAGGATTCGTATTTTAGTTTATCCAATTCAAAAATACTTTGTAATAATCAATTGTGGAGCAAAATTCAAGAATAAAGCTCAAAACTTAGATCCAACCAAAGATAGTAACCATAACAGACAATTTGGCCAAATAGAAGAAAATTTAGTTTTTCAGTGAATAATGCCGTATACGTGAATAGTGCCGTATACGTGAATAGTAACCCCGACGGAAAAAGTAAGAATTTTATAACAAAATCTATGACAATATTTTGGTATAATGATATTGAAAAGAATAACATCATTTACGAAAGAAAATAACATCTCTTACCTCAAAAGAATAACACTTCTGGCTGGAATATCGGATATAATACCGAAGAAAACTTACACTGAATAGCAACACTCAAAGTATTGAAATACTCACAAAAATACGCTCGATATTATAGAGAGAGAAAACTTCTGATTCTGGTGTGATTTTCAATTCTAACCTAAGCACCCTATTTATAGGAAAAACTTAGGATGCCAAAGGAGACTAAATTAATAAAATAATATTATTTTTTAAAATTTCCTCCGCCACCGGCTGCTGTCCAAAAATCAAATTTTCAACAAAAGTGGGGCCCACCCATTAAAAAAAATATTTATTTTCTGAAACTTCAATAATTCATAATAAATAGCCCATTTATCAGAAAAATACAAATTCTATATCCTTCCATAGGAAATTTAATTATCTACAACTTTGTAGAAGGAAGTTTTTCCAAATTCCAAACATAAATTATCCGAAATCCATAAACAGATGATTTTTCACACCAAAATATTGATAAAAACTCATCAGCGCTAATTCCTTCTTTAATATCCACAAAATAAATATTTTCTTATCATATAAATCAATAATTAATTATTCACAAATAATATTACAAAATTACAATATTAACAACCAGGTCGTTCCCAAGAAAGAGGGGGCCTTCCGATAAGGACTTCTCCTTACTGGCGCGCAATTAAATAACCCCTCCTAGACAGAACTTCCTTAGACATTGTCAATAATGCTATCTAATAATATTATTCAAATAATATGAATTATTGAGTGAAATACCGTGCAGTGACAATTATTGAATCAATAATACAAACTATCAACTGTAGCCATTATTGAATCAATCATATAAAATAGCAACGTAGCAATTATTGAGTCAATAAAATATCAATGTAACAATTATTGAGTCAATAATATAAAATATTGAACAGTAATTACTGTAACAATAATTGAATAAGTTCCTTCTCACGGAAGACTCAATAATTCGAAATACTGTGCAATACCGTGTGCTACTGTGCAACACCGCGTATCACTGTATTTTAACCACCGGGTATTTTAACAGTACTAACAGTAACAACTACGCCGTTATTTTATAAAAAGGTTATTTCTGTCGCTTTCTATATCCGACAGTTATTCTGTTGTGGGGCCCACAAATAGCTGCGCTGTCGTACGAATATTCCCCGACAACAAGAATATTCCACGACCAAACGAATATTCCCCGACAACAAGAATGTTTTATAACCACTTGCTCATTTTAAAATATTTGCACATTTCACCCATAACTTTCATATTTATCAAAACAACACCTTACTGTTTCGAAATAATATATAAAGAAAATTAAATCTTTATTCATAAAAGTTGGGGTCTTACAACCTCCCCTCCTTATGAAATTTCGTCCTCGAAATTGACGTACGTACCTGGTATGTCGAAAAGGTGAGGATACCTCGCTTTCATTTCCAATTCCAACTCCCAGGTCATTTCCTCAATAGCATGGTTTCTCCATAAAACTTTAACTTGAGGTATAATTTTCGAGCGTAGGACATGCTCCTTCTTATCCAAGATCTTGACAGGTACCTCCTTGTACGTTAAATCTTCGGCTATCTCGTCTGGTTCTAACTCAATAATGCGATTTGGATCTTTCACATATTTACGAAGCACAGATATGTGAAAAACGTTATGAACACGAGACATGCTTGGAGGTAAAGCGAGTCTATAAGCCACATTTCCTACTCGGTCAAGAATCTCAAATGGACCAATGAATCGTGGATTGAGCTTTCCTCTCTTCCCAAACCTTGTAACTCCTTTCCACGGAGCAACACGTAATAACATATGGTTCCAAACATTAAATTCCACGTCCTTTCGATGAAGATCCGCATAACTCTTTTGTTGATCTTGTGCTGTTTGTATACGCTGTCGGATTATTTGGATCTTCTCTGTAGTCATACGTACCAACTCCGGTCCCAATAATGTTGCTTCACCCACCTCATTCCAGCATATTGGAGAGCGACACTTTCGTCCATACAACGCTTCGAATGGAGCCACGCCTATACTTGCCTGATAACTGTTGTTGTAGGAGAATTCCACCAATGGTAAATACTTATCCCAACTCCCTTTGAAGTCTAGAACACAAAGTCTCAATAGATCTTCAAGGGTTTGAATAGTCCTTTCCGATTGTCCGTCTGTTTGAGGATGATAAGCCGAACTGAATCGTAAATCCGTGCCCATAGCTTTCTGTAAACTGATCCAAAATCGTGAAGTAAATCTGGGATCACGATCCGAAACTATGGATACTGGCATGCCATGCAATCTCATAATCTCATTCACGTACATATGAGCAAGACATTCAAGGGAATAAGTCTCTCGTATTGGCAAGAAATGAGCAGACTTGGTTAATCTATCAACAATAACCCAAATCCCATCTATGCCTTGAGAAACCTTGGGAAGACCCGTAACGAAATCCATCGTAATGTGTTCCCACTTCCATTTCGAAATCTCTAGTGGTTGCAATGGACCCTTCGGCACTTGATGCTCCGCCTTTACACGTTGACAAGTTAAACATCTCGAAATAAACTCCGCGATCTCTCTTTTCATATTGCTCCACCAAAATGTATGTCGAAGATCACGATACATTTTGGTACTCCCAGGATGGATCGCAAACGGTGTGTTGTGTGCCTCCATCATGATTCTATGCTTCAAGTCAGAATCGTTAGGAACACACAGTCTGGAGTTGACTCGAAGTATTCCCTCTTCATCGATTCTTGCTTCTGGAATGGCACCTTCTTGCACCTTCTTCTTCATCTTCATCAGCTCCGCATCCGTAGCTTGAGCAGCTTTAACTTTATTAATCAAAGCTGGTTCTACGCGTATACTTGACATCATTGCACTCGTTCCCACATATGATCTTCTACTCAACGCATCAGCTACCACGTTCGCTTTTCCAGGATGGTATTGGATGGTATGATCATAATCTTTCAACAGCTCAAGCCAACGTCGTTGCTGCATGTTGAGTTCCTTCTGAGTGAAGAAATATTTAAGGCTCTTATGATCCGTATAAATCTCCACTTTCTCTCCGTACAGGTAATGTCTCCAGATCTTCAACGCAAAAATGACTGCTGCCAACTCTAGATCATAAGTAGGATAATTCCTCTCATATTCTTTGAGTTGTTGCGAGGCATAGGCTATGACTTTCCCATGTTGCATGAGAACACATCCTAACCCTTTGCCCGAAACATCACTGTAGATAACAAATCCATCCGAACCAGATGGTATTGTCAGAACAGGTGCCGAGATAAGTCTTCTCTTGAGCTCTTGGAAGCTCTTCTCACATTCCTCGCTCCAAACGAATTTTGTATCTTTCCGAGTCAACTGAGTTAATGGAGTAGCAATTCGAGAAAATCCCTGTACGAACCTCCGATAATAACTAGCTAAGCCCAGAAAGCTTCGTACTTCAGTTACCGACTTAGGTTGCTCCCAGCTTTGTATTGCTTTAATCTTCGCCGGGTCCACAGATACTCCACGTTTCGATACCACATGCCCAAGGAATGCTACTTCCTCAAGCCAAAACTCGCATTTCTTCAGCTTGGCATATAGCTTATTCTCACGAAGCTTTTGAAGTACCAACTTCAAGTGGTGCTCATGATCTTCACGGCTTTTAGAATAGATGAGGATGTCATCAATAAAGACAACAACGAACTGATCCAAATATTCCTTAAATACACGGTTCATCATATCCATGAAAGCAGCAGGAGCATTAGTCTATCCAAAAGACATGACTAAGAATTCATAATGCCCGTACCGTGTTCTGAAAGCAGTCTTTGGAATATCCTCAGTTTTAATCTTCAACTTATGATATCCAGAACGAAGATCGATCTTTGAAAAGAATTGCGCTCCTTGCAACTGGTCGAACAGATCATCAATACGAGGTAACGGATACCTATTCTTGATGGTGACATGGTTCAACTCCCGATAGTCAATAAAAAGTCACATACTCCCGTCTTTCTTCTTTACGAATAAAACAGGAGCACCCCAAGGAGACGTACTAGGATGAATAAAACCGATGTCTAACAATTCTTGTAATTGGATCTTTAACTCCTGAAGTTCAATAGGAGCCATTCGATATGGGGTTTTAGAAATGGGCTTTGTACCGGGCTCAAGGTCAATAAAGAATTCAACTTCACGTTCTGGGGGTAGACCGGAAAGTTCTTCGGGAAAAACATCAGGAAATTCATTTACAACGGAAATATTATTCAAATCTGACGTATTCTGGTTTAGATCAGTGACATGAGCTAAGAAAGCTTGACATCCGTTTTTTAATAAACGAATAGCCTTGGGATTTGAAATGATATTGACTGATTTTAGTGGTTTGGTGGTTTGGATTCGCACAACAGGTTGATTAGGAATATGAAAACTAACAACCTTACGAAAATAATCAATTTTGGCATGGTAAGTGGTTAACCAGTCAATTCCTAAAATCACGTCAAATGCAAGTATTTTCAAAGATATAAGATCAACAGGTAAGGTAAGGGTACCAATCTGAATCAAGCAAGATTTGTAAACTGTAGATGTAACAAAGGTTTCTCCTAACGGAGTTTCAACAGATAAGTCAAAGTCTAATTTATCAGAAGTCAAGTTCAAACGTTGAGCACAAGCAGGTGAAATAAAAGAATGGGTAGCACCGGTATCTAACAAGGTGTAAACTTCGCAAGAGTTTATAATTAGCTTACCCGTAATCACCTCGTGTGGGTTCCTCGCGTTTTGGGCTGTCACGACAAACGCTCTTCCAGGAATCACCGACTTTGACTTGTCCGAAACCGCCTTTGGAATCACCACTCCCGCTGGGCTTGGTTTCGCAATAGGACAATCTCGAGCTATATGTCCTTCTTTTCCACAGTTATAACATGCTTTGAACTGTTGTGGGTAGTTTGGGCTGATGTGTCCCTCTTTCCCGCACTTATAGCATACGTCCGGTGGTCGTTCTCCTCCCCTCGAAATAGTTGATGCTGGTGCTGATGTCGACGTCTTCACGTTCTCATTGTTGTACCTTCTCTTCTTGAAATCTCCTCCTGATTCGCTTTTTCTACTATCATAGCCACGATTACCACCGGAGTGGTTACCGCTTCTGTCATACTTTCCTCCTCGCTGGTTGTCATTGCTCCGTTGACCGATGCCACCGGTACGACCTTGGTTGTGGTCCCTCGGTTGAACATAATCATTATCTCGTTCTAACAACTGGGCCCTGTTTACTACATCCGAATATAGAGAAAATTTATGAGAAATGAGGTATTGATGTATTTCGGGTTTCAAACCTCTTAGAAACATCCGCGCCATACGTTCTTCATGCTCTACCAAATGAGGTGCAAACCTGGACAGCTCCGCGAACTTAGCCTCGTATTGGGATACCGTCATGTTATTTTGCTCGAGTCTGATAAACTCTACCTCTTTCATACGACGAATACTTTCAGGAAAGTACTTGTCATTGAACAGTTTTTGGAACGCTTCCCAAGACATCTTGAGTGCGGCAGGCTGGGTACGTTTCACAGATTCCCACCAGTAATATGCCTCTCCACGGAACATAAACGTGGTGAATAGAACCTTCTGTTCCTCCGTACATCCCAAGACATCAAATATCTTGGTAATTTGTTTAATCCACGTCTCCGCCTTGATCGGATCCGGCTTTCCCAGAAACTCTGGTGGTCCCAATTCTTTGAACTGCTTGGCAGTGACAACTCACGTGTTTTTATTATCTCCACCTGTATGTTGCACATGAGTCTCCCTCGTCTGGTTTTGCATAAACTGCAAAAAACTTCTAAACATCTCATCGTTTATTGTCTGACCAGCGTTGTTTTCAGGATGAACATTGTCTTCTTGTTGCACGTTCTCCTGGTTAGTGATTAAAGGTGTCTCCACGGTCTCATTCACTTCGTTGTTAACATTCTCAGCTGCCATTCTCAAATACTGCCATAAAACAAGGGTTAATTAAACAAATAACATATCCCATATTAACCCTATGCTCCGACTGACCAATTAAATACCACATAAGCTTAGGTAGGACAAACTAGTGAAGGATTTACTCGTCTCTCCCCTCCTAGTTCTATTCCCCGATCTCCGCCAGAGATCATATCCCTAAGCTCTGATACCAACTGTGATGCCCCCAGAATAGGTCCAGTCAACCCAAGCCATTCTGAGTCGCCAAATACATGGTACAGAATTCAAATACAAACTTTATATCATACGGTCGTGCAAAATACGACCACACAACTGTGAGTGTCAATACAAATATGTAGAAAATATTAATATTCAAACTAAGTCCTCATTATAATTATTATCACACTATTTATCAGAAATAGTGAGGACTACTACTGCTCTAACTCGGACCATCACTCTGTCCCCCGACTAGTCCCTGCGACATTCTCATTTCCTGAAGAGGACAACAGATGAAAAGGGTGAGCTCAAATAGCTCAGTAAAGAATATTATGACTAAGATAATGGAAAATAAATTATCGTTAGTCTTCAACAAATCAGACAAAATATAATGGACCACCAACTTTAGATCAATATTCGCAGCGGAAATAACAATTCATTAGAAGAGTTAAGCAGAGAATGAAGTCTACTATCTTCTATGATTTAAAAGTCCATCATCAATATTTTATCCCTGTAACATCAATCAATATACATCTCGAATCAAATATTCATCTTTGCACTACAGGCCAAAGATATTCATTTATATCATCAGTGGTCATGTTCATCTCAACACCTGTCATCTTTGCACTACAGGCCAAAGATATTCATCAGGTAATCATTCATCTTTGCTCTACAGGCCAAAGATATTCAGTTATATCACCACTTAAGACTGAGGATGAGGAAAAACATTTTAAAGAATGAATCCAGTGGGATAAAAGACAAAGATTAAGGATTCGTATTTTAGTTTATCCAATTCAAAAATACTTTGTAATAATCAATTGTGGAGAAAAATTCAAGAATAAAGCTCAAAACTTAGATCCAACCAAAGATAGTAACCATAACAGACAATTTGGACAAATAGAAGAAAATTTAGTTTTTCCGTGAATAGTGCCGTATACGTGAATAGTGCCGTATACGTGAATAGTAACCCCGACGGAAAAAGTAAGAATTTCATAACAAAATCCATGACAATATTTTGGTATAATGATATTGAAAAGAATAACATCATTTACGAAAGAAAATAACACCCCTTACCTCAAAAGAATAACACTTCTGGCTGGAATATCGGATATAATACCGAAGAAAACTTACACTGAATAGCAACACTCAAAGTATTGAAATACTCACAAAAATACGCTCGATATTATAGAGAGAGAAAACTTCTGATTCTGGTGTGATTTTCAATTCTAACCTAAGCACCCTATTTATAGGAAAAACTTAGGATGACAAAGGAGACTAAATTAATAAAATAATATTATTTTTTAAAATTTCCTCCGCCGCCGGGTGCTGTCCAAAAATCAAATTTTCAACAAAAGTGGGGCCCACCCATTAAAAAAATATTTATTTTCCGAAACTTCAATAATTCATAATAAATAGCCCATTTGTTAGAAAAATACAAATTCTATATCCTTCCACAGGAAATTTAATTCTCTACAACTTTGTAGAAGGAAGTTTTTCCAAATTCCAAACATAAATTATCCGAAATCCATAAACAGATGATTTTTCACACCAAAATATTGATAAAAACTCATCAGCGCTAATTCCTTCTTTAATATCCACAAAATAAATATTTTCTTATCAAATAAATCAATAATTAATTATTCACAAATAATATTACAGAACTACAATATTAACAACCAGGTCGTTCCCAGGAAAGAGGGGGCCTTCCGATAAGGACTTCTTCTTACTGGCGCACAATTAAATAACCCCTCCTAGACAGAACTTCCTTAGACATTGTCAATAATGCTATCTAATAATATTATTCAAATAATATGAATTATTGAGTGAAATACCGTGCAGTGACAATTATTGAATCAATAATACAAACTATCAACTGTAGCCATTATTGAATCAATCATATAAAATAGCAACGTAGCAATTATTGAGTCAATAAAATATCAATGTAACAATTATTGAGTCAATAATATAAAATATTGAACAGTAATTACTGTAACAATAATTGAATAAGTTCCTTCTCACGTAAGACTCAATAATTCGAAATACTGTGCAATACCGTGTGCTACTGTGCAACACCACGAATCACTGTATTTTAACCACCGGGTATTTCAACAGTACTAACGGTAACAACTACGTCGTTATTTTATAAAAAGATTATTTCTGTCGCTTTCTATATCCGACAGTTATTCTGTTGTGGGGCCCACAAATAGCTGCGCTGTCGTACGAATATTCCCCGACAACAAGAATATTCCACGACCAAACGAATATTCCCCGACAACAAGAGTATTTTATAACCACTTGCTCATTTTAAAATATTTGCACATTTCACCCATAACTTTCATATTTATCAAAACAACACCTTACTGTTTCGAAATAATATATAAAGAAAATTAAATCTTTATTCATAAAAGTTGGGGTCTTACAGAGAATCCGAACCAAATCTGCAGCTGGATGAGCCATAAGATATAGAAAGTGTGGAGACAATTGGGGATAATGAAATAGAGGTCGACGAAGATCTAAATGGGTCTCCACCAAAGATCAAAGAGTCAGCTAGATTTGCAAAACCATGCCCGCTTGGTAGTCATGTCGTCGACGAAGCTCTTTATAACATAAGAGCGAGTACAATGTTGAAGCCATGGTGGGACGAGAAAGAGAAGATAGACGAAGAGCCCATTGTGTGTGACAAGCTTCCACGCCCCAAAGTGATTACATACACAATGGAGAAAACACCTAGCTGTTGGACCTTATTCATGAAGATCATACCAAATAAGAGAATGCTAGGTGACGTTGATGCACTGGTCATCGCGTGTGGGAACCTCCCAAAAGATTATTTTCTACTAATGGATGGAGGGTTCCTCAACTTCCGAAGAGGAATTGGATAGTGTTGACAGAAAAAGTCCGGCTGAAGGACTATAAATCAAGCGCTTATTGGGAGGCAACCCAAGTTTAATTTTTATTTTCAATTTTTAGGTTTCATATTAGTTAATAAAATTTCATTTTTTTCTTAGGATTTAATAAAGATTCTATCATGTTCACAGGTTAGTCGAGTCCAACTCAAGTGTGGTGCCCGATTCATTCCAATGTGTCTAGCCTATTCTTCAGACTTAGCAGACAAGGAGAAACAATGCTATATTTTCAGGGAAGTCCTCTCTTTTAATTTTTCCTATCTTAGCCATTGAGGACAATGTCTGTTTTAAGTTTGGTGATATTTATCATGTTTAGTATTCACTTGGGCAATGTTTTGATAGAATTTGATTGTGACCAATGATAAGTGGGTGGTCAATGTTTTTAACTCTTGGAGAATTGAGGAGCATGCTTAGTCTATATTTCGACTCCGTAATTGGTTTTTACACTACTTGCGAATTTTTTTGAAAATTTTACACAAATCCATTTGTTTAGCCAGTTGGGATTGAAATTTTTTGACTAAATGCTTATGAAAGATATCATTGCATCTTGAGAGACCTTATTTGAGCATCAGTCAAAGTAAAAATTAGGCACTCACATAAGTTTGGGGGAAATCTTGGGTTATTTTTTTAAAAAAATTGGAACCTTCTCGAGTTGAATAATTGAATCATGTGGTGGGTCGACATGGAGCGTAAAACGTACTCCCCATAAACACAGGCACGAGATGGAGCGTAAAACGCACTCGTTTAAATGGAACTGGAAAGTGAGATGGAGCGTAAAACGCGCTCACCAAAAAGAAAAGAAAATATATATGTTTGAAATACTTGAGAAGGGTTCATATGTGCTTAAATGTTTAAATATCCGGTTGATCCTTAAGAAACTTGTGCTTTGTCTTTATTAGCAGATATTGGTGTGATAAGAAGTTTTGAGAGTTGTTTTTGAAAATCTTTTATGAGTGTTGGTTGATTTTATCTAGATCATGACTAGTTTGAACATGTGGATGCACACACGCACTTAAAGTATCATGAGTAGATGTGTAGCTAATGAAAGTTGTTGAATTTTTTAGACATGACATTGTTTTGAAATTTTCTGTGGGTTATCATTTGTTGTAACCTTCGAGGCTAGTGTTCAAGTTCATATTGATTCATTGCTTGAGTGGATCATTGCTAGAAAGTTATTATGTATAATTTGTGTTTGCTTGAGGACAAACAAAGTCTCAAGTTTGGGGGTATTTGATGAGTGGGTTTAATACCCACTAATCAGTATTCGTTATAGCTTGGTTTTTGTTATTTTCAAGTAATTTTCATCATTTTACTGGGTTTTATATTATTGTGTGTAGGATATGAAAGGGATGTAAAAAGAGCTTAAAAGGACAATTTTTAATACACTTGAAGGGTTCACCTGCTCAATTTGATGAGTACAATTAAAGAAGTCTGTGATTTTGAAAAGAATTCGAAAGCAAATCAATTGGGTTTTATTACATGCAAAGTTAAAGTAAATCAAGTGGGCCACGGTCTGGTTTTTGAAGTGGAGAAGCTCAAAGTTTAATAGCATCTCAGAAAATGGAGCATGCAAATTCAAGCTGTGCGGACAGAATGATGTCCCGCTGGGGCGGGTGATGAAGAAGTAAACTCCCCGCTGGGGCGGGGAGGCGCGCTCGAGCTGCTTAATTCTCCTTTGTTAGTCGGATTTGTTGTATAATAATGATAAGGTAGCAAATATATGCTATATGAGGGACATAAAGGCAGCATATTAAATAGGACTTGACCTGTTGCAAGTGGAGGATAAAAAGGTAAGCTGCTGACTCCTAGTTCTACACGGATTTGACTATTATCCTACTTCATATAGGATTGGGATGCAAGTTAATTGGAGAAATTGGTGGGCTACGCATAGATCATATATGGACGTAACATGTTGAAAGAAAGGGCCACGAAGCAGCTGGATTTTCCTACTCCTATTCGGATTGTGGGCTGATTATATATAAAGAGTGGGCCAGCTGTTGATTTCTATTTCTCTTTCTTTCGGCTTGGACTCAGATGCAATTAGAAATACAAGTGGGCTGGAGAAATAAGGAGTATATGTGGGGGCCATGAATATTAAAAAGGGGAATTGACTGGATAAAAGGAGCAGCTGGCACGATCCTTCTCGGACTTGGGATCTGGTGGAACACTTAACCTGGAAAAGGGGCAGGAGATATATAATATATATTATAGTTTAGTTAATATATATAATATATTTAATTAGAAAACTGGACCTAGGAGGAAGGACATATATATATATATATATTGGATTAGCTTAGTTATTAGGAGGATATTAGCTTATATATATATATATTATATAGTATAGCTTAGATTGATTCCATTATTTAGTTTAGTTTTAGTTTACTTTTCCAATAAAATAAAATAAACCCTAGTTGAAAGGGGATCTTGGAGATTGAAGCACTTGGAGGCCATTAGAGATCCAGGTCAAGAGCAAGAAGGAGGACGAATTTGTCGGCAACAGATTCAATTCTTTTCCTTAATCTTTTTCTTATCTTTTAATGTGTATTCAAGTGTGGATTCTTAGTTTTAATTCAATGACAATGAACTAATTCTTTGTTTGAGATTGCAATGGATCTTATTGTGTAGTTTGTTTTAATATGCTTCTATATCAATTATTGTGATCTATCGTTGAGATAGTCTATTATGATTTGGAATTAATTGATTAATTGCCTAGCTAACAATTACCGTGATAATCTATATGAAATCGAAAAAGGAGTATAGATTTAGATCTGATCATAATAGCATGTGTTTGTGATTTCTGCATAGATGGAAATTATGATTCGTGTTTAGGATATAGATATTCCTTTACGCCATATGTAATCTTATAGAGAACTTGTGATTAAATCCTTTTTAATTGTAATTCACATAGAAATATAGTGGATTAGTTAATTAGGGTGTCTTGCTTAATTCTATCATCTGTGGATTTGAGTGAGTATGGTATGATGCATTGTGAGGTGGTTATATTTGCTTTCGTGTTCTTGATTAACAATTCAGTATAGAGAGAATAATTTATGAGAAATATGTTAACTTAGATGAAGCAATAAGTGAAGTTGTGATCTTAAATCTCCGTAATCTTAATTTAACTAGTGGTACTTAGTGGTAGTTAGAAGTAGTTTAATTATATATTGAAATTCATTCGTTTAAATAAGATTGTGTTGGTTACGGGTTAGTACTTGGTGATTCTTATTAAATAATTCCTCGTGGGAACGATACTTTACTTTCACTTTATTACTTGTTGACCACGTATACTTGCGTGTTGTGCGTAACTAGAAAATACCCAACACCATCCTCAGATTGATGGCCAGAGCGAGAGAACGATTTAGACTCTAGAGGATATGCTGAGAGCTTGCGTTATGGACTTCAAAGGAAGTTGGGACGATCATCTACCATTGGTGGAGTTCGCCTACAACAATAGTTACCATGCAAGTATTGGCTTGCCACCTTACGAAGCATTGCACGGCAAAAAATGCAGGACTCCATTGTGTTGGGATGAGGTTGGTGAACGACAACTGTTGGGACCAGAATTGGTGCAACAAACTTCTGAGATCGTAAAGGTAATCAGAACGAGATTGGTTGCTGCTCAGGACAGACAAAAGAACTATGCCGATCATCAGCGACAAAATCGAGAATTTGCAATGGGAAGCTTTGTTTTCCTGAAAGTATCTCCATGGAAGGGGAAGATTCGATTCGGCAAGAAGGGGAAGCTGAGTCCCCGATTCATTGGACCTTTTGAGATACTGCGAAGGGTTGGTGAGGTAGCTTACGAGGTTGTGTTACCTCCGGAGCTAGATAATATACATAACGTTTTCCATATTTTCGTGTTACGACCGTACAAACACGACTACAACTATGTAATAGAGTACGAGCCTTTATAATTCGATAAAGACCTAACTTATGAAAAAGTTTCTATTCAAATAGTTGATAGAAAAGAACAAGTACTTAGAAATAAGGTGATACCTTCTGTTAAGGTAATCTGGAGGAACCACAGTGCTGAAGAAGCTATGAAAGAACTCGAAGATGTAATGAAGAAAACCTATCCCCAATTGTTTATTTAAGTTCTTGTATTTCGATTCTGGGGACATAATCTTTTTAAGGGGGGAAGAATGTAACGGATGAGATTTTTTTTACTAGTGATTCTGGGGACAGAATCCTTTTAAAGAGGGAAGATTGTAACGAATGAGATTTTATGTAATTAAATTTTAATATTTATTGAATTAAATAAATATTTTAATTAATTTATTTATTGAGTTAAATAAATAATTTATGTGATAATTATGAAATAATTTAATTAAGTGCAATATTTTAATTAAATGAATATTTAATATTAAATTATTGTATAAGTAATTTTGTGGTGTAGTTTTAATTTAATTGAGATAATTAAATTAGATGAATATTATGTGATAATTGTTACATGAGATTTTGATTAGTGAGTAATTATAATTATGTAAAAATTTAGTATTATGTGGCAATTTTAATTAATTAATTAATGTTAGCTTGTATTTAATTAAATAAGAATGTTGGGATTTAATTAAATAAAGTGTAACATTGAAAGTATGTGGTAAAGTATTTATTAAAATAAATAAAAAGGATTTTAAAGAGTTTTACCAAACAAGGCCCTTAAATTTGTTTTAATCCTGTTTTACCAAATAAGGCCTTAACTACTAAAAATCTGTTTTTAAAATTTAAGAGGTTTTGGCCAAACAAAGTCTTATGGCTTTTTGATTTTTAAAAAAAATATGTAACTGATATGTATTAAGTAGAGATATAAATATTTGTCAGTTATATATATTATATAATTATTTATATAATATAACATTTATATTATATCAGTTATAATATTACATTACGTTAGAAGAACAAAGAAAGAACAAAGTTAGAAAATAATAGAGAGCTAGAGAGAAGAAGAAGAAAGAAGAAGAAGGAGGAAGCTTGAGAAATCAAAACCTCATCACCATCATCTTCTTCTCCTAACACAAATAAAAAGGGTATAATTCTAACTTAGTAATTTTTAGAAATTATGTTTTATGTTCTTCATGTTTTTCACTTCTCTGTGATTAGAGTTTTATGAGAATTCATGTAAACGTGATTTATATATATATAATGTGTTACAAATTGTTTATATATGATTGGTATGGTAAATTAAGTTGTTTAATTCATGAAAACATGATGAACATGAAGAAATCATGTTCATCAAAAGTTACAGTGAGTTAGTTTTGAAAAATAGTTCTTTGATTGTCAAAATTGTGTTTGATGATGCTCTATTGTATAAATTGAGTTTAGATTTTTATAACATACTTAGAAACAAAATTAATATGCTTTGAATTGTGTGAATTGGATTAAAAACCAACTCACATTGTTAATTTATTAAAAAACGCTATACATTGGCTTTTTCTTCAAAATAACAAAATTAAGAGTTTTGATTATGTGCTATGATGATTATACATGTTAAAACATGTTAGAAGCTTAAAATTATATTTTTTATAAAGTTTTATATGCAACATGTTAATTAAAATTGAAATTTGGTGCGAAGAAATAAGCCAAATTGGTTTTTTCTCTGCACAGTTCACGAACTAAGTTTTGCCGCAGCAGGTACACCCGCCCCGGCGGGCCCCTCATAGGCATAAACCCCGCCCCGGCCGGGGGGGGGGTGTAGAAGAGATTTTTTTTTTTTTGTGTTTTATGTAGTTTTTGTTCGTATCATGAAAAGCTAACCTAATGTGATGTACTTGATGACATGTTAAGTATACATTGAGATGTTAGAGGGATTCATTAATGTATTTCACATGATTAATTTATAAATAGGAAATGTATAAAGTAAATTATAATTTAATTAATGTGAAAGTATGATTTAATCTTATAAGTTGATTATGACTTGATTAAATAAATAGTTTGATTGATTATTAAGATTGTATGGGTTGATCCTATTATGTGATAATAAGTGATTTAAACCTAATATTTAAAGAATAATGAGTTAGCTTAGATGGATTAACTAGTTATGTGAATTAGCTATATAGTAACTAATTTATGTTACTATTGTAAATTACGTGTATGTAGGATTAATTAAGGAACGTAACTGTAAATTGTAGCTTGCGCTTGAGGCAAGTTTCCTAATCCTTACTTTACTTGAGCAAGTATTCTAAACTCAAACCTTACTCTTACGTTTATGCAAGTTATTTTGTACTCTAAGTTCCGTATTGAAATTGTTATTGAAGTAACGTGATCTTGACTTAATTGTTCAAGCAAGATCTATTTACTCTTTCAAATGCTTTAAACCAAATTCTAAAGCATGACTGTTGAGTATGACTCATAACTGTTTCATAATTCCTTATTATCGAATTCTTATTTATTGTAATTGATTAAACTACTCCTTAGTTGACGATAGTTGAACTCCAAATTACCCTTTTAGCTTATCCAAACCAAACTTTCTTTGGTGCGGACTTGTTATTAAAAACTGAGATGAACAACCCTATTTAATAAGGGATTACAATGCGAAAGCGTTAAGATATTTGTGCACAATATATGGTACGAAGGGCTGATTCCCCTAAGTACGAGTTAAGAGTCCATATAGTCTAACGACTGTTAAAGATTTTAAATAGAAATGTTTATCACCTGGGACATAGTTCAAGGTCTTATGAGCCTCAGATGAATTCTATATTCCATATTCAATTCTTTATTATTGATGAAAGAAATGTTATTCAAATCATTTGAAGTTATTCAGTTTATGCCATCACTATTATTTGTTATTTCAAGTGAGCTTTTATTTGCTCACTCTTGCATTATATAACCCTTGCAACTAATTAAAGTTGAAAGCATTGACGCTCCGTCAACTAGTAAAGGCAAAAGCAAGATGAATAAGTGATGACTTATTTTTATTTGTTGATGATAATGTATAATAAGACTTTATTGATGTTATAATATTTTATTTCCGCATTTATTGACGTTAAGGTTAGAATACCTTGGGAATGTTTTGGACAAGGTTGTAATCCTTTTTATAAGGAAGATTTTATTATTTAATTAAGGTTGTAATTTATTTTGCATTCCTTATTTATGGGCAGTAGTTATATTTTATTTAGATAGTGAGCACCAAATCCCGTGGAATTGAAGTACCCGAATTTGGGAATGTCACACGGACTACTTAATGTTCGTGCTACTTATCAAATGATGATGAATAATGTGTTCCGGAAACAATTAGGTCGAAGCATGGAGGTTTATGTGAACAACATGATCGTCAAGAGTATATATGTCCGGGATCATCTGGACGACCTAGAGAATGGCTTTTAGACTATCCGAGATCACAACGTCCGCCTTAATCCAACCAAGTGTACTTTCGATCTGGGTCAAAAAATTTCCTCGGATATCTGGTGACCAAACGAGGGATTGAAGCTAATCTGGAGAAAATCAAAGCCATACTAGACATGAAGTCCCCACAAACTTTCAAGGATGTGCAGCGCTTAACGGGTCATATTACAGCAATAAGGAGATTCATGTCTAAGTCAGCAGAGCGATGCCTTCCGTTTTTTGACACACTAAAGGGTCCAAAAAATGAAAAGATGTTCTAGTGGACTTCGGAGTGTGAAGACGTTTTCCAAAGGATCAAGATTTATTTATCTTCGGCACCACTATTCATGAAGTCAATCCCTTAGGAACTTTTGGTCCTTTATTTGGCATCTAGTTCATTGGTTGTTGAGGTGGTTTTGGTGCGAAAGGCAGGAGGAAAATAGTTGCCCATTTACTATGCTAGTTATGCTTTTCAGGATGCAGAGATAAGATTCCCTAACCTAAAAAAGTTCGCATATGCATTGATAGTGGCTAGTATGAAGCTCTGGTACTATTTCCAGGGTCGATTGATAGTGGTGTATAAGGATCAACCCTTGAAGAATGTGTTGCACAAGCTAGATGTTTCAGGGCGCCTTGCTGCCTAGGCTATGCAGTCGACATAGTTTATTTTGGAGTATCACCCTCAAACAATGATTAAGGGTCAGACTTTAGCCGACTTTGTGGTGGAGTACTCTTTTTCTTAACCCGACCACATCGCTCAGTCAGATGGGATTGTGGGTTCAGTTTCGGATTGTAGACACTCAAAATTTCTTGCCCCTACTACTAATGCTATAGGAAGGCAACGCGGGTTAATCCAGTCAAATCCGATCACAAATATCAGTACTCCAATCAAATTCGATCACCAATATCGGTACTCCAGTTAAATTCGATCACCAATATCGGTACTCTAGTTAAATTCGATCACCAATATCGGTACTCCAGTTAAATCCGATCACCAATAACGCTACTCAAGTCAAATCTGATCACCAATATCGATACTCTAGTCGAATCCGATCACCAATATCGATATTCCAGTCAAATTCAATCACCAATATCGGTACTCTAGTCAAATCCGATCACTAATATCGGTACTCAAGCCAAATCTGATCACCAATATCGGTATTTCAGTCAAATTCAATCACCAATATCGGTATTCCAGTCAAATTTGATCACTAATATCGGTACTCCAGTCAGCTCCGATCTCCAATCAGACTGTCAATCCAGCTCCGATATCCAATCGAACCATCAATTCAGCTCCGATCTCTAATCGAACCATCAATCCAGCTCCGATCTCCAATCGGACAGTCAATCCAGCTCTGATCTCCAATAGAACAGTCAGTCCAGCTCTGATCTCCAATCGGACAGTCAATCCATCTCTGATCTCCAATCGGATAGTTAATCCAGATCTGATCTCCAATCGGACAGTCAATCCAGCTCCGATCTCCAATCGGGCAGTCAATCCAGCTCTGATCTCTAATCGGACAGTCAATCCAGCTCTGATCTCCAATCGAATCATCAGATCATCCCTGATCTCAATATCGGGCCATCAAATCAAGTCCGATCTCCAATCAGACAGTCAGAACATCCTCGATCTCAATATCGGGCCATCAAATCAACTCCGATTTCAAGTCGGACCGTCAGATCAACCCCGATCTCAATATCGAGCCTTTCAAATCAACCTCGATCACCAATATCGGGACAACCACAGCCTTGAACACAAGTCTTGGGACGTAAACCCAGCCCCGGTCTCAACCCGGGAGGTACAGGTCAGCCCCGGTTGCAACCCGAGAAGTCAAGTCAACTTCGAGAATGAACCTAAAGCTCCGAAGAATTGGCCCATGCCTTCCTTAATCAGTACAGCTTCCAATCTCAGCTGGCTCCAGACAGATACCAAATAACTAAGATCAAGAAAAAGAACACTAAATCATTCAGAGAGTATGCCCAGCGATGGAGACGGGTTGCAGCATAAGTTATCCAAACCATGACTGAGTCTGAGATGGTCATGACTTTCATCGACATTCAAGAAGTGCCATATTATGAGAGGGTCCTAGCAGGCATAGGAAAACCATTCTCTGACATGATCAAACACGGTGAAATGGCAGAAATGGGGCTCAAATCCGGGAAGATAAAAGATATGACCGCCCTTAAAGCTGTCGCTGAACAAATCCAGTCCAAAAATTATGGGAGTAATCCCCGGAGGGTACATAAAAAGAAAGATGAAGAAGTGTCCTTAGTGTTACAAGGACAAAATTCAAGAGGCGAGTCAAATAGTATGCCCATTCAAAGAAGGAATTATACCCCTTTTCAAAATCCAGCACAGCCTTCAAACCCTCAATTCTAGAGAAATATAGAGGTCAGGCGTCGAAGAACTTTCACCCCTCTAGGGGATTCACTTGGGAATGTATTCAAACTTCTGACAGCTCAGAAGAAGATTGTCCAACTCCTTCCACCAACCAACACTAATGGACGAAATTTTGACCCAAGCAAGAAGTGTGCTTATCACTCCGGATCCCTAGGCCATGACACTCAAGACTGTTGGTCTCTCAAGCATAAGATCCAAGATTTGATTGACAATGGAGAGATTGTGGTCACAAAGCCTGAGCAACCCTATGTACAGGACAATCCTCTACCATAGCATAAAGAGGAGAATGTCAATATGATAAGCACCACAAATGGAGAAGGATCTAAGTACCTCTGTTATGTGGGAGAATCAACTCCATCCATCAATAGCACCCCAGACAGTTGGGAAGTTTCAGAAAGAAGGTTCCTGATAGAGCAAGAAATAAACTCTATCAAGGAACGAATAGAACAATTAGCAGAACTGGTCATCTACCAACATCAGATTACCAGGAAAATGATCAAACTGTCCAACCGGTCTGACATCGAGTGTCCGCCTACACCGGAGATCAATCCCATGCAGGACCATAGCCAGTCTTATGAGCATGAACCCTAGACTGACAAGGGGGTTGAAGAAGCAAGTGTCCAAACTGGAAGGAAATTCCTATTTCAGAGGAACTTCACCAACCTAAACCAATCGATGGAAGAAATCCTCAAAATGTTAATCAACGAGGGAATGGTTGCAGACTTGTTACCTCCATTGAACCCTCTAGCCAGAAAATTCAAACCTGACCAAATATGTCAGTATCATTCCCATTCACCCGGCCATGATACCGAGGATTGATGGGCCCTTCGTAACCTGATTCAAGACATGATTGAAAGCGGGGAATTGATAAGGGGAAATCAAATACTTGATCTTCCAGATAACGACACTCTTTAGATCCCCACTGTATGGAACCAGAACACAGTGGCTGTCATATCCTGCGATAGGGAGACGACTCTTAAACCATTAGTACTGCCAGGAAAAGGGGTCCAAGAAATATAAAATCCTATGAAGGTGGCCACACCCGAGCCTTTGATCTTGCCCTTCAGACCATAATATCCCATCATCAGTCTGAAGAGAGTCCCATGGAACTACGGGAACGATGAAGGTTCCACTTCAAATAACATTGCCATTGTGCCAAAGGATAATCCATTATACCTGCCTTAGCGGGTGATCAAACCAGTCATCAAAGCCAACGCAAAGGTGGCTGAAGAGAAAATTGAAGAGTTCCTCAACAAGATGGGACATAATGAAATCAAGATAGTGCAAAACTTAAAGGATGCACCCAAGCAAATGTCCATCCTTGATCTGGTCTTATCCTCAGTGGATCATCGCAACATTCTAGTCAAAGTACTAGAAGAAGCCCATTTGCCACATACCGTAGATGCCGAGAAATTCTGTCATGTGGTCGAACACATTTTCAACAATAATGTGATCTCCTTTACTGACGATGATATCCCTGCAAAAGGAAAGGGCCATCATAAGTCCCTGCATATAGCTATGATGTCTTTTGGATATGTAATCGGAGGAGTGCTCATAGATGGAGGATCATCACTCAACATCTATCCCTACGACACCTTGGAAAGAATGAAGATCAACCCGAACCGGATCAAAACCAGTCCTGTGGTTATCCAGGCTTTCGATGGATCGCGACGCCAAGCTATGGGAGAAAAAGAACTACCCTTGGAGATTGGTCCACACACTTTCTACGTATCCTTTCAGGTGCTGAACATCGCCACTGGATACAACTTGTTGCTGGGTAGGCCTTGGATCCATATAACAGGGCCAGTGCCATCCACTCTCCATCAACAGCTCAAGTACATTATCAATGGCAACCTAATCACGGTCAATACCGAACCAAAATACCCTGTCTACACACAGGGAGACATTCCAGTGATTAGCCTGGATGCAGGGATTGAACCTGTAAGTTTTCAAGCCCTGGAGGTGAGTGATACGCAGTATCTACCTATCGGAGCACCAGCCCTTAAACCCAAGGTCTCCACTGAAGTAATGACAGTGGCCAGGATATGGTATCTTTGGGTTTCCAACCTGAAGAGGGGTTAGGAAAGAATCAACAAGGTATCAAGAGCCCGATACAAATCCCGAGTTAAACTGGGAGAGCAGGATTGGGATTTTCATCCAGGGCAAATTACCAGAACCCGCATAAGCATCCCAAGGCTCATGCTTCAACAATATTGCTGCCAAACCTCACTAATGCCGGATGAGTAAAGCCAATGAGGAAGATCCCTGCTGTGGTATCAGCCATGCTGTTTCCTCCAATTATACCCGTCAATGAAAGAAAAGCCCTCAAGCATGAGGCAGATAACGACAAGGGAAAAGCAAAGATCCTGTACGAAGGACGAGACCCATTCGCTAACATGCGGGTCATCATAAACTACGAGGGTATGAATGATGAGACCCCATACAGCGAAGACGAGGATCAGATTCAAATTCCTTGTATCAAGAAGGAAAAAGGGGGCAGTTCAAAGAAAAACCCTGGCCCTATTATAAAGGATGTCTCGGTCATCATCCAAGACGAGACAGATGATCATAAAGCCTCGATCCTCCCAGTTCATGAGGATCTAACCTTGGATAACTGGAGCAGCATCCCCTGCCTCGGTCGAAAAGGGTAAAGGGGCAAAGAAAGTAAATCTGCCCTTTAATCATGCTTTCATTTACTGCTTACTTTCAATTGCACAGCTATAGCAACAACTTTGTTATGCTTTGCAGAATGCTATGTATATTTAAGCAGTTGTATATATCTAAGATGAAAGCCTTTTTGTTTTCAGGACTCAAGTGTTGGATGTGTTTGTCTCTGCTGATGAGATGCCAACCTGTCAAAGTGACTACGACTTTGATGTAGAACTGAAATTCGACTTGATGGTTATTGATCAAGAGGAAGATGACTATGAGGTGCCCGAGGAGATCAAAGAATGGGTCGAAGACAAACCCAAACCAAACCTCGACCAAACCACCACTATCAACATAGGAACCTCCGAAAACATCAAAGAAATCCAGATAGGGTTAGACCTCACCCAAGACCAAAAAGCTGACCTGATCGAACTCCTAACATAGTTCCAGGATGTATTTGCATGGTCACATGAAGACATGATTGGCATGTTCACTGACATTGTCATCCATCGAATGCCCATCAAAGAGGGGTTCAAGCCAGTCAAACAAAAGGTCAGGCGATTCAAACCTGAATGGAGTCTGAAAGTCAAAGAAGAAGTCGTTAAGCAATTCAAAGCTGAGATTATCATGGTATCAACCTACCCAGAATGGCTTTCAAACATAGTCCCCGTGCCTAAGCCCCGAGGGAAGGTACGACTATGCGTGGATTACTGGGATTTGAACAAAGCCTGCTTCAAGGATATTTTCCCAGTGCCTTTCATCCACATCCTGATCGATAATACGGCGCAGTACAACATGTATTCCTTCACGGATTGCTTTGTTGGTTACCATCAAATCATGGTTGCTGAAGAAGACCGGGAGAAAATAGCTTTCATCACTTCCTGGGGAACCTTCTCCTATAGGAGACTATCATTCGGCCTCATCAATGCCGGAGCCACGTATCAGCAAGCCATGATGGCCCTGTTTAATGATATGATGCACAAAGAAATAAAAGTCTATATGGATGACATTATCATCAAATCCCGGAGGGAGGATGATCACATCGGCCATCTTAGGAAGCTACTCAACAGGTTGCGTAAATACAACCTCAAGTTAAATCCCGCCAAATGTGCTTTTGGCGTCAAATCAGGTCAATTGCTAGGATTCCTGGTGAGTAATCGAGGCATCGAACTAGATCCTACCAAGATTAAAGCCATCATTGAAATGTCAGTACCTCGAACAGAGAAGGAGATACGTGGGTTTCTGGGAAGGATCAACTTCATAAGTCGATTTATTTCCCAGCTCACAACAACCTATGAACCCATATTCAAGCAACTAAGGAAGAATTCCTCCACTAAATGGAACGAGGACTGCCAATAAGCCTTCCTTGCCATCAAGAAACAGCTGATCGAAGCACCAGTATTGGTACCTTCAAGGGATGGAGTTCCTTTGTTCATGTACTTGTCTTTCAATGCCAATGCAATGGGCTGCATGCTAGGACAGAAAGATGATAGTAGCAAAGAAAGAGCCATCTACTACATCAACAAAAGATTCAGCAGTGGTAAACAGAAATACACCCTGATCGAGAAAACATGCTACGCATTAGCATGGGCCGCAATGAGGTTACAACATTACCTCCATGGGCACACGACCTAACTTATATCCCGCATGGATCCACTCAAGTACGTATTCAACAAGCCAATGTTAAATTATCGACTAACCAAATGGCAGTTAATCCTACAATAATTCGACATTGTCTACGTGACTCAGAAATCAATCAAGGGTCAAAGCATTGCAGATCAATTAGCTGAAGCACCTTTAGGAGGGTTCGAGCCCCTGGAGACCTATTTCCCAGATAATGGAATCATGACAATTCAACAACTCCAGTAAGAGAATACAGTCCAATCATGGAAAATATATTTTGACGGAGCAGTAAACATGGAAGGTGCCGGAGCTGGGGCAGTCCTTATCTCTGGTACAGGAGAACAATATCATGTGGCTACCAAACTTCAATTTGGCAACACCAACAACACGGCCGAGTATGAAGGTTGTATAATGGGGTTGAAACTAGCCCAATCCATGAGTATTAAACACCTACTGGTCTTTGGAGACTTTGAGTTGGTCATTAGACAATCCACTGGGGCATATCACACCAAAGAACTGCATTTGCTGCCCTATCATCGGAAGGTCATCAGAATATTCCTGGAGTTTGAAGTCGTGACTTTCAGCCATATTCCTCGATGTAGGAATGACTTCGCTGATGCATTGGCAACATTGGCTTCATTAATTCGCATATCCGAGAGGAGTCCCAACATCAAATTTACAGTTCAGAAAGCCCCGACATAAGAAAATTACATTGGAGAAGTATCAAATGAAATACCTCCTATCAAATAGCCTTGGTATCAAGACATCAAGAAATATCTACGAGATGGATCTACACCCGCTGGAGCAAGCCAATCTGCGCGAAAGCGGATTCACAAGATGGCTATGAAGTTCTATCTAAGCGGAGATGCCCTCTACAAAAGGGATACTGGAATAGGCTTGTTAAGATGCCTTGATAAAGATCAAGCCTAGAGGCTGATGGATGAAGTCCACGGTGGAGTCTATGGTCCACACATGAGCGGTTATTTGCTGGCCAAGAAGATATTAGGAACAGGTCATTACTGGATCTCTCTCAAAGATGACTGCGATGATCACATCAAAAGATGTTTTCAATGGCAAATACATAGAAACGCCATCCACGCTCCTCCAAATGAGCTGCACAACATGAGTTCACCATGGCCTTTCTCCATGTGGGGAATAGATGTGATCGGCCCAGTGAAACCCAAAGCCAGCAATGGTCATCGATTCATCTTCACCATGATCAATTACTTCACCAAATGGGTTAAAGCATCCTCTTTTCCCAAAGTCATGAAAGAGGTCATTATTAGTTTCACCAAAAATAATGTCGTTTGTCGATATGGATAACCGGAGGTGATCATATCAGACAACGCCAAAAACCTGAATAATCAAATGATGAAAGTACTGTGCAGCAAGTTCTACATCAAGCATCTCAACTCCATCATTTATCGGCCCAAGATGAATGGTGCTGTCGACGCGACCAACAAGAACATCAAAAAGATTATGCAAAAAATGTCAGCCAATCACAAAGAATGGCCTGACCTGCTGCCTCTCACACTATTAGCATACAAGACGTCAATGCGCAGCTCTACTGGGGCTACCCCCTATTCATTGGTCTATGGCATGGAAGCAGTCCTCCCCATAGATGTAGAGATGGAATCCTTGCGAGTGATGATTGATGCTCAGATAGACGAGGATCATTGGTTGCAAGACCGGTATCATCACTTGTCCCTGATTGATGAAAAGAGGGCTATAGCTATTTTCCACGGGCAGTTGTATCATCAAAGGATTGCTCGATCCTACAACAAGAAGGTCCGAATACGGCAATTCAAAGAAAATGACTTGGTGCTGAAGAAAGTTTTAGCCAATCAAGACGAAGCTAAAGGAAAGTTCTCCCCTAATTGGGAAGGCCCTTTCATTGTCAAAAAAGTGTTCACGGGAGAAGCTTTTAGACTACAAGAAATAGATGGGAATGAATTTCCCCAAATCATCAACTCAGACACCATAAAGAGGTACTATGTCTGAAGCACATGCATGTCCGCATTGGGGTCCTACGAAATCAAATCAGGTTTGTTTTTTCACTAGAAAGCCAGAACTACGAATGACCTGATCTCCCTTAACCCAGGAGTACGTAGGCAGCCATTTCTGGTTCGGTCAAACCAAATAAAAATTCAAAAACTCATCAAACCAAACTCAAAACCTAAGACAAACACTTTTCAAACCCTCTCTAATAGAAGCTAGAACTACGAATGACCTGATCACCCTCTACCCGGGAGTACGTAAGCAGCCATTTACGGTGCAGTTTGACCTTCAAGAAAAAATAAAAAACCAATAAAAAATCAGTTCCAAGACACCGAAAACCATATAGAAGCTATATCCAATCTTCATGGTCAACAGGCCCATCTGAGATACTCCCTGACATCTCAACTGTTAGTTCATCAAGGAGGAGCTCAAGATACATCAACAACACTGAGTCATGAAAGAAGTGGTAATCACTCAGCAATGACAATACATCTCCAAATAGGGAAGTGAATCAAAAATATATTTCTCTGATATAAAACTATTTGATATATATATATATAATGCCCTGTACATGACAAAAGATGGCTGATCTAGTATGTGCAGGAAAAATAAAGCTAGTCTATGGAATGCCACCATGGCATCTCTCTCTGAAGATGGAGGAGTAGCTGCAAGTGCAATACCCTCAGCCTCCATACGGCTCCTAACCTCCACAGTCATTTGTAATGTGGCACTATGGTCATCCATATATGCACTCATCTCGGTAATCAAGTCGTGAGTATAAGATCAAAGTACTGTCAGCAATGTGGAAATCACGAGAAGCTATAGCTTTATCCCTCTCTGCAAAAGCTGCTTCCCTAGCAATCAAAGTGTCCTCGATCTCAGCAAAAGCTGCATCTCTGGCTAAGTGAATCTCATCCCTCTCCACAACCACTGCATCTCTGGCAGATCGGAGCTCCTCTCTCTCTATCAAGCTAGCATCATGGGTGACTCAAAGTGCGTCCCTCTCAGATAAAGCTATATCTCTGCCAGGTAAGGTGGTCAATATATGCGCTCTAGCCGAATCCCACTCAAGGATCATCCTGAATAATGAACCTGCCAAAGTCGAATCTGTGTTTGTAGGGATAGTCGGTGGGTCGCTAACCAAAGCAGCTATCAAACCTACAAATAGGTCATCCTCAGTAGGAGAATCAGGGTCCTCCATAGGCTCCTCTACATCTGAATCTACAATAGGAGCTGAAGGAATAAATGCAATTGCTGCCATATCTACCTCCAACCATTCCAAGTACTCTGGAGAACTTTCCAGATGGCTACGGGAGAACTCAGCTCTCTCTCTATAAGTCCAACACTCATACACTAGAACCAAGTTGGAAGATGACATAGATGAAGCCGACATCCTCTGATCAGCAGACCCCTCAAATCGGTGCAATATCTGGAACTGATCAAACTGGCTCATAACAGCCAGGGGATGATAAGTAGTCACTCCCTTCAAACCCGCTAGGGGAAAGTAATCTATGCCAGGTGCATGAGTAATGAAGCTATATGGGGAGGGTAGCCCTGAGCATGGAAAAATCACAAACGGATGGTCAATATCTGCCAAAAAATGCCTACCAGGTCGCTGCATCGGTACACTCCGCAGGCTGAAAGGAGTAAGATGTGGCTACCTCGTGGGTAAAGCAATATCTATGAGGTCTGAAAGATCCAATCGATCGTATGTGGGACATCAGCCATACATCCAGCAAGACCGAACTACCTCTAAAGAACCCCTCCGGGTGGGTACTATAATGGGTGGCTGACCGCAACGTCTCAGCTAATATCATCGGGATAATGGTACTACCCTTTCTAAGGGCCTGAACAACAACTACCAATCCCACATCCAGGTGATCCAAGCGCAGCGGCATGTAGACGTATGCCACAATGCACATCAGCAGAATATCTACCCTGGCCAGATGTCACGCCTCTGCTGAAATAATGAATTCCCCTATATGTCGATTGTAGCTATCAAGCTCCCCAAAATGATCGATCAAAAAATCAATCGAGATCACACGTACAGAAACAATCTTGTCTGTAACTACTCTCTGACGGGGACCGGACATCCGTAGGAATGGTCTCCTCATGTCACTAAGAGCAGTTCGGACGCACGGCAAGTCCAAAGCCAGTCCATTAAGCCGCTTGTACTCCTCCAAAGTCGGCGTCATCTCATGTCGCCCAAATTGAAAAACCTGCCTCTCGGGTATCCAGCAGGATAATATGCCATCCCCAAACCCGTATGGCACCTAAAAATCTGTGAGGGCCAACGAATGGCCCAACATCTGGTCTACTATCCCTCGAGCTGAGAAGGGCAGGCTCTCGTACCACGACCGCAATGATGAAGCCACCTCAGACTGTGGCAAATGCTCAATGCAGCTCACGGCGGATGACATCATCTGTGTCACCGTACCACAAGACCATCCAGGGGTCAAATTTGAACTCATCTGTCTAAATGCATGCATATGACATAATACATGCATGATGACAAGTATAAACATGATACGATAGATAAGAAATAACATGAATATCTATGATAAACTATCTACTGCAGGCATCATCCCTGTCTGATAATATAAAGTGAAGTGAAGAAATACATGGAAATGGGGAACCACCACCCAACTACTACAGTGGTCTATCAAAATGATGGCACAACCACCAAATAGCCAAAACAGTGGCTGACCAAAAATACAGCTGCTATAGCTATCCGAAGAGGTCCATATAATCTACGTCCAGGTGATCAACCTGCTCCATCTTCGATGTAGATACAAAGTTGTGGTCATCAGATATGTCTAGGCGGTACAAGGGAGGATCTGCTCCAGAGCTGGATGGGTCAAAAGAAGATGCCTTTGACGGATCTCGGCCAAGATGCCTGATAAAGAAGCGAGCCCTATCCAACTCTCGGGTCAGATTTATAATCTGGTCTAAATGAGTCGGCTCCCTGAGGCAAGCTATCTAGTCCGTCATCATCACGGATCCTGACACCATGTTTGCCATGAACTGGGTAGCACGAGTCTGAGCTCCAATAGTGCGAGGACTCCACCATCTGCTAAATGCCTCCTGGCTAAACGGACCCTCTGATAGGGTGAAGCCATCTAGGCCCTCCATAGGGATCTCTATCAACGGTATGATCAACAGCCAATGAAGCCAAGTAGGAGGAATAATGGGAATGCAGATCTTACTCTTAATACTCCTGATGGCACGCTCTCCTAAATAGAGCTCCCAACCTCCTTCTATCAAACTAGGGACTCTGCGGGTCGATAATATAAACTCCCGATAAGTGGGAAAGCCTCCCTCAAATCAAACGATCAAAAACTCGAAGGTATACGGCGTTCAAGAGATCGATCCAGCAGTCAAAAGCTCCAACTATAAGCGAGAATAAGTAAATCCCTCAGTAATAGGGACCTCCGTCAAATTCGAGTGATGCCAACGCCGTCCTCGAGGATAGGTCTCTAGACCTAAAGTAGTGGCGGGTTGTAGGCAAGGAAGCCTCTCAAATGCCCAGAACTAGCCATGTAAATATCAAATGTCCTCAGTGATCAAGACTAACAAATATAAATGCTGAAATCAAAAAGGTACAAGAAAGATGTACTCACCAGCAGAAACAGGTAGAATCCTAACCAAGCCTCCGTCGAACCCTCCAAAAGTATACGCATGCCCCAGAGAAAATAGGCAAAGGTGTAAGAACCCCAATCAAAGTCACTGAGGCGCTCTACATGCCGGGTAGCGCTAATCAGGGTGAAGAACACAGTAGATGAGTTGTCCGCCATGAAATAACCCCTAATGATCACCAGAAATAGTCACCTCAGAATGCAATCTCTAACCCTCTAGTCATCAGGCAGAGGCTTCAGCAAAGTCCCATTCTGGGCATCTATACTCAAGGGACCAGATTGGACCGAACGACCCTTAAGCGCCGCCGTGAAAACTCCCAGCAGGGACCGAACGGCAGCAGGAGTGATGTCAGCCACAACAGGCACTGGATCACCCTCAAACTCAATGCCGGTGATGAATCTCCAGTCCATAGGAGTCATCATCACCTCACAGTCCAGCAGATGAAGGGACTGAGTCTGGTGGAACCAGCGCTCAGACAAAGCCCTCATATACCCCCAGGGGCAGCGGCGGGGAAGGATGGAAAAGAACGCCTGAAACCCCTAGCCATCAACGATATCCCTATAATCCTCGTGCAGAGTGTGATACAAGGAATGCACATTGAACCAGTTCCCTCGAGGCTGCGTAAAGTCGGGAACCTACATTAAAAAACCAACCCATGTTAAAAACTTAAGCCCCGAGAATGGCCAAAGAAAGAAAAGAATCCAAGTAGAGAAAAACTTCAAGTCACCTCATTGGCGTGAAGGAACCACGATGGATGGCGACTCAAGTCGCCCAACAGCTCCTGTGTAGGCACAACGATGCCTGGAACCTCCGCCCGTGGAGCCTGAGCTGGAGCTAGAGCAGCAAAAGTAGCCTGCTCATCATCAATGTCAATCGGCGGTTCGTCTTGAGCTTGACAAACCACCGACTCTACCAACCGGCGAGGTGGTCTAGCCGGACGCGGCTAAGGAACATCGGAAGCTCGCCTCTGTCTAATACCTGAGGTTACCCTGCTAGCACTGTCGGGTCTATCACGGTTCATCACCTGTACAAATTCTCCAAATCACCTCAGAAAGGGTGTGGAAAGCCTAAAACCTGTGGCTTATTATTTAAATCAGTACTCTATGCATCTTTAAGTCCTAAAACATGTATGGGTTAGTCAAAAATACCAGTAAAGCAAAACTGTATGTTTTTTCAAAAGATAAATCCTAAAAACATTCATGGATCAGTCAAAAATCCCCAGTAAAGTTAAAACTGCATGTTTATTAAATGCTTTGGTTTTGAAAAAATTTTGTCGTCTCCTTTGTAAAATGGACTGTCCGCATACACATAGGCATGACTAGGTGGCCATTCAGTAGCACACCTTCCCAAAAATAAGAACAGTTTATATTTATGAAGTAAAATCAAAAATAACCTCACATGATAGCCAAATTACCATGGATATTTTTAGTTGAAAATCCAGGATCACTAGGCCTCAAAAAGGATGACTAAACTGTTCAAAAAAAGCAAAATAACATAGTCTCAGAATCTGAATTTTCTTACATCCAAACGTGCATTACAGTAAGATATGCATACATATGTTGTCTTAAAATTTTTAACAGATCATATAGGCATACATTTTTCATACATTACGTCTAAAAACCCCCTACGTGGTTTACATACTTTTAACGGTCAAAATTTGCGAAAAAAGGACATAAAACTTTACCTGCGCTACGCTGAATGCGTAGGAACTGATGAAATCAGAAAATAGTTGTCCAAGCTCCGTAGATCTGAAAAAGAAGATCATAATCCGTTTGGAACTCAAAACTGAAACTTGAAAAATGAAAATCCCGCAGCCCAATAAATAGCCCAAGTGGAAGCGGGCCCACCTGCGGCTGACGCACCTCCATCTGCGGCTCCCCAGGGTGGGTCTTACTTCCCCGAGCTCGGTTTGGTTGGGGTTGAAATGGAGTTTCTATGTGCTGCCAAGTCAAATCTGAAGAAAAACCGCTACGCGATTGAGCGGTTTATCCTGAAATCCTGCATTTCAGCAGTGGAATTCTGACAGAAAAGGGATCTCTATAAAAACCCTTGGTATCCATCTCAGAGCAATGTCTGGGACCCACATATGCAGAGTGCTAAAAAATTGCCGAAAAGCGGCATCAAACTGCCAAAAAATCAACACTGTCGAAGTTCGGGTACAAATCGAAGTCCAGTTCAGTCGTTGGCTTCAACCCAGCGAAGTTCGGGTACAGACCGAGTCCAGTTCAGCTGGTGGCTTTAAGCCAACGAAGTATCAGGTACAGACTGAGTCCAGTTCAGCCATTTGCTTCAACCCAACGAAGTATCAGGTACAGACCGAGTCCAGTTCAGCCATTGGTTTCAACCCAGCGAAGTTCGGGTACAGATCGAGTCCAGTTCAGCTGTTGGTTTCAACCCAGCGAAGTATCAGGTATAGATCGAGTCCAATTCAGCAGTTGGCTTCAACCCAAAGAAGTTTCGTGTACAGGCCAAGTCAAGTTCAGTCGTTGGCTTCAACCCAGCAAAGTATCGGGTACAGACCGAATCTACGTTCAGTAGTTGGCTTCAACCCAGCGAAGTATCAGGTATCGACCGATGACAGCAGCCGTTGGAGTAACCTCCACGAAGCATCAAAAATGATCCGGTGACAGAAACCATGTAATAGTCCATTCCCGATGATGGAATCTGTTATACACATCCTCAAAGGGAGCATCAGGAAGGACATGTGGTTCAACCCCCTGTGGTAAGCTGCCACTATGTGTTATCGCTAGGATAAGCATCGAAAGCATACAAGAAGGTAACTCAGCAACCGAGATATATCCCCATCAGAGTTGGCAAAGCTATCATGGACAACGTCATCCCCAGCAGAAAGTGACAAGAAATTTTGTGATAGCTTAAATCTGATATCCTACCAGCAATCACATGATAATGCGGCAGCAAAGGTTATCACAGACAACGTCATCCCTAGCAGAAAGCGGCGTAAACATTCAAGGGTAACCCTAGCCTCTCAGAGGTATCAAACTTGCACAACATATCGTTCAATATTCACATTTCAAGTGTCTAGCAATCTTTATCCTGCTTATTTCATTGCATTACATGAGCATGATAAAGAGGGGTATCTATAGACACTCAAAATTTCTTGCCCCTACTACTAATGCTATAGGAAGGCAACACAGGTTAATCCAGTCAAATCCGATCACCAATATCGGTACTCCAGTCAAATTCGATCACCAATATCGGTACTCCAGTTAAATCCGATCACCAATATTGGTACTCCAGTTAAATCTGATCACCAATATCGGTACTCAAGTCAAATCCGATCACCAATATCAGTACTCCAGTCAAATTTGATCACCAATATCGGTATTTCAGTCAAATTCAATCACCAATATTGGTACTCTAGTCAAATACGATAACCTATATCGGTACTCTAGTCAAATTTGATCACCAATATCGGTATTCCAGTCAAATCTGATCACCAATATCGGTATTCCAGTCAAATCTGATCACCAATATCGGTATTTCAGTAAAATCTGATCACCAATAGCGGTACACCAGTCATCTCCAATCTCTAATCGGACCGTCAATCCAGCTCTGATCTCCAATTAAAATGTCAATCCAGCTCCGATCTCCAATCAAACCATTAATCCAGCTTTGATCTCCAATCAAATCATCAATCCAGCTCCGATCTCCAATAGGATCGTCAATCCAGCTCTGATCTCCAATCAGACCGTTAATCCAGCTCCGATCTCCAATCGGACTGTCAATCCAGCTCCGATCTCCAATCAGACCATCAATCTAGCTCTGATCTCCAATCGAACCGTCAGTCCAGCTCTGATCTCCATTGTGACACTCTCGGCGAGGGCTTCTTGGAAAGGTATAGCACGCCTCAAACGGACGCTCTGATCAAAAGTTAGAAAGTTTTGACTTTGACCTCGCGTTTCTCAAAGCGCACGTACTTTGAGAAGACCAAGCCGGACGGGTGGCCCCACCAGAGGAGCTGCACCTCTACCTGCAGTAGCAGCAGGTAGAGCCAAGGCTCCCTGGTCTATAAATATGAGGCCACCCCCCCCCCTTATTTTAAAAAAATTCTGAAACGCAGCGAACCTCTGCCTGTTTGATTTTTTAACTTTTTCACCTCTTCTAAACCCAAAATTTTTCACTCTAACATGTAGATATACCCATATACTACCACATATTAGAAAATAACCAATAGATTTGGACGTATAGAGCTTACGATTTGGCAAAAAGCCCGTGTAGTAGTCCATTGTGAGTATTTTTACGATCAGCAAGTTTATATTACTTCTTTGTACTTTTATACAATTACACGTTAAGTTTCTCTTTCTAAATATGCCAAAAACTTAGTTTCGTGGCCATTTTTGTCAAAATTTGGTATATTTTTGTACATAAACTCAATTTTTGGCATTTCTACAACTCAGATTGACGATCCGTCAGCTCCATCAGCTTCAATGCACTAAATTCTTTGTTTTGGCAACTTCGCCGGACTGGGTTATCTACCAAGTCTAGGTTTGGCCCTTTATTGTGTTTATTCAACTGTATATATACTAACATTTTAATTTTGTCAAGCCCGAATGTTAAATTCGAGGTAGTTTACTGCTTTTATATATATTTATGCATATATAAGCAACCCTCACCACCACTCTTCCCAGTCTTGGTTGACTATATTTTTGTCAATATATATATATATATATATATATATATATATTTATATATATTTCTGTACAGCCTGGATCATTTCATGGCCTTTTTACTGCTTTTGCACTCCTCACAATACTAGGTGATCTTCTCAGTCACCGGTTGACTACTTTTATGTCAATTTCCAGTCCAGTACGGGCACCGGTGTGAAAACCCATTGCCCTTTTTACTGTTTATATATATATATATATATATATTTCATTTCTGTCAAGCCTGGATTATTTCGTGGCTGTTTATAGTTTATATATATATATATATATATATATATATATATATATATATTTCAATTCCAGTTCGGGCCTGCGCATGAAAACCCATCGCCCTTTTATAAATTTATATATATAATTGTGTATATATATTGCTATTAATTGCTTTTGATTTAATTTAATGCTTTAAATATTCATTTGATATGACTCGGCATTTTTCAATTACAAAAGTAACCTCGCGTCCCTTAGATCGCTATCTAATGGGAACAAGACGCTTCGGCCGTGCGAATCGGGATTTACTGAATGAATCCTCGGTTCTGGCAATCTTGGGATATATCTATTTTTGTACAAATTTGAACTGTGCAGGTTTATGGGCTACTCACATGTCAGCCTAGGAATTGTGGGACTCATGATCAAACTGATCAGAATCTAATTCCCACTATGGACAAACTCCGTTGTACAAATGTACCCTGTCGGTTTTTTTGTAGGAATGTACATACAAAGACCTTAAAACGGTTATCCGGATTTAAGGTCTCAACATAGTAAAAAAATATGGATTGTCGTGTCAGCGTCCCTCCGATGGCTATCATGCCTATGAGGAGACCAACATTCATATTCATTTCTGTGGTCGAGGATGCTTCGCATCCCGACAATCACCATTCAAATGCAGCCTTAAGGCTGAAAAGATAAAACTGAAGTATCAATATGCTTAAATTCCTATGTTAGCGTAAGGGTTTGAAATCCAGCTTTCAAACCATCATTTTAAATCTTTTGAAAGTATAAGCTTTTGCAAATCAAATCAAACACTTTTGCAAATCAAATCAAAGACTTTTTGCAAATCAAATCAAACCCTTCGTATATAGGTTCAACGATGCATAGACATGCTTTCCAATCAAACATAGACCCAATTTTCAAACAGCATTCACACACGCATTTCAATTTTAAGGGAAATATTGAAAAGATGCGGTACCGTGTTTACACGGGAGTCGTGGGGTGCCTAACACCTTCCCCACACATAACCAAGCCCCCAAACTCAAACTTTGTTTTCAATGATCAAGTTTCGACAGTGTCCAGCAATTGGGCCTCTTTCAAAACAAAATTCGGTTGAGTTGGTACAACCATTTCAAATCTACCAACTTGCGACTCTGTAAAACGTTCAACTCGTCGACGTGATACATGTTGACCTTTTTCCTAAAAGTTCCTTCAAAACTTTTTTCCTAAATAAAAAAAGTAAGGGTAGAGATAACTTAGGAAAAGAGATAAAAGATTTGGGTTGTGACCCGACCAACAGATTTTTTAACCAACGTCGACACGGATATTTGACCGGTTCAAACTTTATGGACTCTTTATATTAATGGGTGCTCGACTGTGGATGTCAGGGAAGCTGGGGTGATTCTGACGAGCCTAGAAGGGTTTAAGGTTCAGTAGACTATTCGTTTTCAGTTCAAGGCAACTAACAATGAGGCAGAGTATGAGGAAATACTGGCTGGGTTGAGATTGGCTCAAAGCTTGGAAGTTCAACACCTGATCATCTTTAGTGATTCCCAATTAGTAGTCAAGCAGATATCTAGAGAATATGAGGCATGGGGGTAATGATGACTAAGAATTTGGTCAAAGTTAAAGATCGACTCCACTACTTTAGCTCTTATTATACCTTTCAGGGGGTGGATCAGTCGAACAACACTATTGCCGATGCTTTTTCCAAATTGGCTACAACAAAGGTGAGTTCTTTCGGTGGTTCAGTGTATTTAGAAGTTCTCGATGGCCTAAGTGTTCAGAAGACATAGGTTTTTGTAGTATAAAGATCTAACTATTGGCTCACTCCCTACTTAAATTATCTGGTTGATGGTAAGTTACCTTCGGATTGGATATTGACGAGGACGATAAATTATAGGAGTTTAAACTTTATTTTGATCGATGGTGATCAATTTTGTCGGGCATTTTCCTCTCCATTGCTAAAATATTTGGTACCGACCGAAGCTAACTATGTTCTTCGGGAAGTTCATGAGGGGATCTGTGGTGATCATATGAGAGCTAAGGCATTGGTGTATAGGGTGATTCGGCAAGGGTATTATTCGTCATCGATGTTTCAAGAAGTTAAGGAGTATGTTAAGAAATGTCCAAAGTGTCAGCTGAACAGTCCTGTTTCACATCAGTCGCTTAAGGAGTTGTCTCTTATTTTATCCCAGATCCCATTCGTTGTATGGGGGATCGACATCTTATGCCCATTACCAAAGGCGAAAGGGCAATTCAACTTCATGATAGTAGCAATTAATTATATGGCTAAGTGGGTGGAGGTCAACCCACTTCGGACAATCACCGAACAGGAGTGTTTGAAATTTTTCAAAGACTTTATGGTGTTTCGGTTTGGCATTCCCAGAGTTTTGGTTTTCGACAATAGACGGCAGTTCGTGGGTTCTAAGTTTGAGGAGTTCTTAGCAAATTTAAACATTCAACACAGAAAGACGTCAGTGGCACATCCTCACTCCAATGGGCAGGTGGAAGTGACTAATTGAACTCTTATAAATGGAATTAAAAGGAGGTTGGAAGAAGTCAGGGGATGGTGGTCTGAGGAGTTATTTAGTGTTCCATGGGCATATCGGACTACTCCTTAGACGACAAAGGGTGATTCGCCATTCAGGCTGGCGTATGCGACTGATGCCTTTGTTCCGGTGGAGATTGGGTCGCCTTCTCTTTGGTTGGCGTATGCAAAGAGTTGTATAATGAAAAAGGGCTTCCTCTTAACCTTGACATGTTAGAGGAGGTTTGGGAGTCAGCATTGGTCATATTGGTAGTCTACCAGCGAAGAACGGCTCGATATTACAATTGGGGAGTTAAGAAAATGAGGTTTGAGGTTGGGGATTTAATCCTTCGGGAGATAGAGGCTTTTGCGCCAACGTTGGGAAGTTAATGCCTAATTGGAAAGGGCCATATGAAGTTATAGAGGTGCCGAATCTAGGCACTTACCGGCTTTGGGCTTTGAATGGAACAGAAGTCAATAATAATTGGCATACTAGGATACTTTAGAAATTTTATTTATTACTTACAGCCTTGTAAAATTTACTAAGTTATTAATGAAAATCGTGTTAGGTTTGTAAGATTCATGAACGCAATCAAATTGCATAAAATAAGCAGAAGTATGGTAAATCAGAGTTTTTAAATTTTACAAATCATATACCTGGATCATCCTTTATGCACAGTTTTTAATTAAACAAAATAGATAGAGATTAGATTCATACCCTCGTAGAAAATAGCTTCCTCAGGTACAAGTTCAACTCCAATTCATTTGGCGTTCAACTTGAATCCACCGGGTTGATTCCTTTCTTTGATCAACGTTAGCCACCCAAGTGTTTGGCCTCTAGAGGTGATCCACCAAGAAAGAATAAGAAATCAAGAAGATGGTGTTTGGCTAAACCCTAGTTTTTCTATCTCTAAAGAAAAGGTGTACTCTCCCAACTCTTGGAATGAAGTGTCACCTCAATCCATAATAAGACTTTCTTATTTATAGATATAGGCAACCCTCCTAAACCATTTAGGAATCAGGTTTCATTTTAATTTATTAAAATCTTTTAATTAATTAGCCTTTCCAATCATATTGGGAATAATTAAACACTTTTAATTAATTAGCCTCCTAATCTTATTAAGAATATATATATATATATATATATATATATATATATGAGAGTATCTTACTAATTAATTCCCAAACTCCTTTAGGAATAAAATAATAATAATAATAATAGTAATAATAATAATAATAATAAGACTCCTCTTACAAATTTATATTTAATATTTTTAAAATATTAAATAATAAATATTAAGCTATTTAATTTATTCTATCACCATAGATTAAATTAAATATACTTAACTCATTATTACGATTATGACATTTGCTTCTTTAATAAATATTCTTCCTTTTATGGTGTGACCATTTAGGTTCTCCATATTAAACTAGTTGTGAATAAATCAATTAGAATAATTCTAATCTTATTTAAATAAATAAATTAAACTAATAATTCATTTAAATAAATAACATTTATTCTACAATAAGGGTAAGCCCCCTTAGCGATCAACAAATTTCTAGATAATATATATTT